>CM060089.1:16612304-16791654 GCA_030522485.1 Stenchaetothrips biformis
GAGAGTCGTTCTGTCTCTCTCCCACGTCACAGCGGCGGTTTTCCTGTCGGTGCGAGAGTGAGAGACAGACAGAGCGACGCAAACGACTCTCGGAATCAATGAGCTGTTCCGCGTTATGACCGTCGTTTTCCCCTCTGCTGCGTACGTACGAGGGAGACAGACGCAGTCGCCCTCGTCGGTGCGACGCGCTACAGCGAGGCGCGGGGGCCACCACTGGGCAAAAGCGAAACCGCGAAAATGACGCGAATTTTTCCCTTCCCACCCGGTGCGGTGACGGACGGGGGATTCCCGTTTCCCGCAAAGGAGAGGCTGACGCGGACGCCACGCTACCGCGGTAGCACGGTCCAGGTTCGGCGCCAGTGCCCCCCCCCCCCCCCCGGCCTGTGCAGTGTCGCGTGATCGAAACGACACGAGCAGACTGGGAATAACGCGCGCGGAGCCGCACGACTGCGAAGGCTTCCACGCTCCTGGCTTTGCCCACAAAGCGCTTCAAAGTGGAGGCGCGTTTGTGCGTGTTTCGCGTGCCCGATAGTGGGAGTGACTGGCAGCTGTGTGTACACGACAAGGCCCCCATTAGCTTGGACTTCGGGTGTTAAAATATTTTTGCTCTGTCTCTCTCTCTTTCCCCCTCTCTCTCTCGTCTCTCATCACTCATCTCGTCTCTCACTCTCTCTCCGTCTCTCTCTCTCGTCTCTCTCTCTCTGTGTGTGTGTGTGTGTGTGTGTGTGTGTGTGTGTGTGTGTGTGTGTGTGCTATCACCGTCCATCCATAAGACCGAGCCGGTGCACCCCCGTTCTTCGTGCGGGAGGGAAGTCGATATTGCGGAAGGTCGTTCGGACGGCCCGCCTGGCTTCGGCCTGCGCGCGACCTCGCAGCAACCTCGTGGCTTGTGGCTCTCCTATCGCACGGGGCTGATTCCAAACAACCGCCTTCCTCGCTCTGTCTCCCCTCTCCCGCACGTCACGGGGCGTCAGGGTGTTCGGAATGATGGTGCTGACAAGCAGCAGGCCAGGGCGCCCATAAGGGGCCGCGGGCGTCTAGTGGGCCTTGTAAGGCGGCGCCTGGACGCCTGTGGCGCCTGGAGCCGGTCGGATTCGCCCGGGCGGGGGGGTGGGGGGGGGGGGGGGGGGGGGGGGGGGGGGGTGTGGGGGGGGGCCGTCAGCGCGTCATGGCCCCATGGCAGACCGTGCTGTGGCGAGTCAAGACCACGGCCGTGGCCACCAGAGTCGCTGACTTGGCGCGCCGTCCCGTTGCTTTGCTTTCCTCGTGTGCATTGTTTGTCCGCGGTGTGGATGTCATTCAGGCGGGCGGCGCGTCGGCCGCCACCATCCGGCACCCGGGCCGTCCTCCAATGGCGAACGCGCGCCACGCCGCCATCCGGTTGCGGGCCGAGGTGGCTGAGCTGTGCCCGGACGCGCGGACGCGCCGCGGTGCACAGAGCACAACGCCAAGTGTGAATCAAGCGAACACCAGCGCCGGCGATGACCCCAGCGCCCAGGTGCGAGGCGGGCCGCACAGTGGGCCAGAAGACCGGCCGCAGCCGGCGATGAAGGGGGTGTGGTTCTGGAGGGTCACGGCGTCGGCAGGGGGCTTGTGGGGGGGGGGAACATCGACGGGACGAGAATGTCGAGACCAACAGTCTCGCACATTCCGATAGCGTGGCGCCGTGAGACACTATGGGACTTGGCGCCGTGTCGGCCCCAGCGCGCTCTTCTCCCCCCACCCTCTTCCCCCACCCTTCAGCAATGCTGCCCAGCCATCTATGCCAGCCCCCTCGGCCAACGCTGCTGCTGGACTGGTGCGCGGTCGTCTCCCGCCCCCCGTCTGGGTGCCCCGTCGGGGTGAAGGGCAGTATCGATCGCCGCGGGCCGTAGGAGGGCAACAACGGGGAGGGGAATGGGGAAGGTTTAATATGTGAGGGGCACAGTCGAGGGAAAGGGGGGGGGCAACTTGCCAATGTTTTTCAATACCGCATTCTCATCGACGTCCCTTTTTGGGTTCGTTTTTTATAAAAAAAAAAAGAAAAAAATGCAAGATCAATTTTTTGAGAGGCGAGGTAAACCACCAGAGAGGACAAGTTGGTTGAAATGGGGAGCAAGGTTAATGAGGGGCTGGGGAAAGGGGGTTTAAAAGATTTGTCCGAATAAGGGTGAAAGCCAGCCCTGGTGATTAAATCCGCGGCCTGATCCCCGTTCCCGTGATTGGATTGGTCGGCGATTGCCCCTCTGGTGGAATCCCCCCCCCCCCCTAAACGTACCCCCGACCCCACCCCTTCACCACCTCTCCCACACTTCCTCCCCTTTCGCCAACGCGCATGAATGCACTTCCCTCCCCCGGCGAGTGACGGCGGCGCCCCGTCACTTCCTGCAAAGGCGGCTCGCCATCACGCCTTCCATATCCAGTCCCTCCTGCTCCTGCTCGTCTCCACCACACGTGGCAGTGGCGCTGGCCTATGTTCCGGCGCGATCCTCACGTCGAGGTAAGGAACACAGTTGGTAGTGATACCATGAAATTTACACTTTTGTATGAGTATCTTACACACTATGTGATGCGAGCAGGTCCTTGTCTATTCAGAGGATCTGCTTGGCAATACCGAACAACACGGCAAGGGCGACAACAATAACAAAGGTGCGGCCGCAGTAGTTTGGGTGCCCCCCCCCCCCCCCCCCCCCGCCGCCGCCCCGGTGTGTGTTCAAGGTCCAAGGCAGGGCTGAGCCTAAAGAAAGCGACCGCCAAAAGTTCGCCAAAGTCCGCGCGGAACCGGCTTGAAGCAGTGAGGCCATCCTGCAGAGGGAAAAGAGTCCCTTTTGAAAAATGAAAATTGACGATGTGCCCTTGCTTGCGTGTGCAGGGAGGGCAATGACCCCGAGGACTACAGCCGCATCACCTACAAGAAGCTGCTGCAGGAGGTGTGCCGCTTCGCCAACGTGCTCAAGGACCACGGCGTGCAGAAGGGCGACCGTGTGGCCATCTACATGCCCATGGTGCTGGAGGAGTGATCGCCATGCTCGCCTGCAGCCCGCATCGGAGCCGTCCACGCCATCCACAGTGAGTGCCGTCTCTTTCATTTGCCACGTCTCCATTTGCGTTATTGCTGTTTGTTGTTGTTTTTGTTGTTGTTGTTGTTGTTGTGCTGCTGCTGCTGCATGGCTCACTTTGTCGTCTACGTTCCAGTTTGCCGGCTTCTCTTCCGACTCCCTGGCCGAGCACATCCTGGACTCGAAGAGCAAGCTGTTGGTGACGGCCGACTGTGTCATGAGGGGCGAGAAGCTTATTTGCCTCAAGGAAATCTGCGATACAGGTGAGGGGCGGCAGGGACCTCCTGGGACTTTCCCTTGGGCATCCTAGGCGAGGGGGATGAGTGGGATGGGAGGTGTGAGCCTCGTCTGCCGACTGACCGACGCGATGCACTCGTTTTGCGGAGAGGCCGCGACGGAACGCGGAGCTAGCAGGTCTACGTCCTCTTGACGTCAGCTGCCCCAGGAACTGTCTGCCTAGCCCTCAACACAAAAAAAAAAAAAAAAAAAAAAAAGTTGTACGAACAGACATTTATGTTGATTTCGGAAAAACCAAGAATAGTTTGTCAGTATCAAGTTCTTGTCAGAACAAACACTTTGCTCTGACAACAACAACAAAAAATTGTTACTGTTCGTTCTGACAACAAATTGATATACTACACCTTACACGTTTTTCTTGCTCATGGTCATCCTAAAATCAATATGTTCGTTGGTACGACAAAGTCTTTTTTTTTCTGTTCGGGTGTCCGAAGGCTTGCCGAAGGCCAATGCCACTGACCAGCAAAGGTTGCCGAGGGCGACGTGGCCAGCCACAGGGACAGGCACGCGCCATGCCCCGCCATGTCCCACCGTGCCCCGCCAGGACTTCCCTTAACGCCAACTCACGCCTCTGCGGCGCTGCGTTTGATTCCAGCCATGGACCGCGCGGCCGAGCAGGGCCACCTGTTCGAGTGCTGCATCGTGGTGGAGCACCTGGCCCGGCTCAACCAGACGCTCAACGCCCAGGACAACGGCTACACCAACGGCACCAACGGCACCAACGGCACCAACGGCACCAACGGCACCAATGGCAACTCCAACGGCAACTCCAACGGCAACTCCAACGGCACCAACGGCACCAACGGCAGCGCGGCCTACAAGATGGTAAGTCGGCCTCGCCCCGCCCCGCCTTAGTGCAAAGGTAACTGGGTCGTCGAAACGAAACGTCTTCTCGCTTGGCGCTTTGTATTTCGCCTCGCCGTCGTCGGGATGCCAGACCGTCAGGCAGACCCTACCGACGGCCGCGCGCCTGCCGACGGCCGTCCTCGACGGGGGCCTGGACGCGGGGCCTCGACGCGAGCGTGTCGCGAGCGTGGACGCGGACCTGTGCCGCGTCAAGCCGGCGGGCCGAACATGCCGCCGCTGCACAATGACCGCCCCTTTGTTCCCACGTTGGCGACGTCACGGTGTCTGCGGAGCGATACCGTGGACTCGTTCTCATCGCTCCGACTCTCTCGCACCCTCGCGCGGCGCCGCGTCAGTGCGACCGAGACAGCGCGACGGGGCGACCCCGGCATCAGCCTGCCGGCCGGTACGTTGTAGACTCGTCGGCGCTGACGCCGAGCCTGACGCCGAGCCTGACGCCGAGCCTCACGCCCAGTCTGACGCCCGAATCGCGAGTCCACGTGCAGATCGGACCGGCGTGCGCGTGGTGCGTCGGCCAGCCGAGGTCGGTATCACCGCGCCGCCAGCTGACGCAGAGGAACCGGGGCGGCTCTCATGCCTGGCCTCACTCTGGGGTCCGCCGCGGAAACCTGGCTACGGAAATGATGTCCTTGATGAGTAGAGCGCGTCGCTCCTTGCAGGTGGCCATGAAGGAGGACCGCGACTTCTGGTGGAGCGAGGAGATGGAGGACGCGCCGTCGTCCTGCTACCCGGTGTGGGTCAGCGCCGAGGACCCCCTGTTCATGCTGTACACGAGGTGAGTGAGTGAGCGGCCGGCCCACCGATGCCGCCATTCCTGCCGACTTTGTTCTGACCATCCCGTTGTTTGTCGCAGTGGATCCACCGGTAAGCCCAAGGGCGTCCTGCACACGACGGGCGGCTACCTCATGTACGCGGCCACCACCTACAAGTACGTGTTCGACTACAAGCCCAACGACGTGTACTGGTGCACGGCCGACGTGGGCTGGATCACTGGACACACGTACGTCGTGTACGGCCCCCTCCGCCAACGGCGCCACCTCCGTCATCGTGAGTACCATCCAGGACCACCGTCCACCGCACAGTGGCCAGAAGACCGGCGCAGGCGGGCTAAACACTAGACTCGTTTTGAGCTCCAGAGACGCTAAACAAAACTCGAACCGAGCGTGTGACCCCACCAATGGATTGGTGGGGGTCACACGTTTGACCGCCTCGAACAGTCTCTGGCCCACTGTGGGCCGTCGCGGTTGTGTGAGGCGCGGCAACCCGGCTGACGCCGCCTCCTGCGTCCAGTTCGAGGGCACGCCCTTCTACCCCGGCAACGACCGCTACTGGTCCGTCATCGACAAGTACAAGGTCCTCGCAGTTCTACACCGCCCCCACCGCCATCCGCTCCCTCATGAAGTTCGGCCTATGAGCCCGTCCTCAAGTAAGTCTAGGCGCAGCGCGCGAGATAAGCTGCGGTGCGCTTTAAAACCGCGACCAGTCGTCCTGTCGCTCTCTGTCGCACTCGCGGCGCGAGAGAGACAGCGCGGCGCGGGGTTTTATCTTCTTTTGCGCGGTGACTAACGAAATGGCTCTCCCCTGCGGCAGGCACAGCCTAGCCTCGCTCAAGGTGCTGGGCTCCGTGGGCGAGCCCATCAACCCGGAGGCGTGCCTGTGGTACTACAAGATGATCGGCAAGAGGAGTGCTCCATCGTGGACACCTTCTGGCAGACGGAGACGGGCGGCCACGTCCTGACGCCGCTGCCCGGCTGCACGCCCATGAAGCCCGGCGCGGCCTCCTGCCCCTTCTTCGGCGTGCAGCCCGTGCTGCTGGACGAGGCCGGCAAGGTGGTGGAGGGCCCCGGCGAGGGCTACCTCGTGTTCAAACCGGCCCTGGCCCGGCATCAATGCGAACACTGTTCGGCAACCACGAGCGCTTCCAGCAGTCTACTTCAGCCGCTTCCCCCGGCTACTACTGCACACCGGCGACGGTAGGTCCAGGCCTCCAGCACAGTGGGCCAGTTGACCGGCGCGGCCTCCACTCTGGGCTCAAGAGTCACTAAACGGGACCCGCACCGCCGAACGAACGACGCGGTGAGAGTCCCATTTAGCGACTCTGGGGCTCATAACGCGTCCGGGAGTTTGAACCGCCTCCACTGGCCCTCTGGCCCATTGTGCCCCGCGGCCAGTTTTGATCCGCCTCGGCGCGTACTTGAACCCGCGGTTCTGTGACAGGTGCGCGGCGGGACGAGGACGGCTACCTGTGGGTGACGGGCCGTGTGGACGACATGCTCAACGTGTCCGGCCACCTGATGAGCACCGCGGAGGTGGAGTCCGTCCTGGTGGAGCACGCCAGCGTGTCCGAGGCCGCCGTCGTGTCCCAGGCCGCACGCCGTCAAGGGAGAGTGCCTCTACTGCTTCGTGACGCCCAACGAGGGCGCCGTCTTCGACAAGAAGCTGATCGACGAGCTCAAGAAGCAAGGTGAGGTCGGCGTCGCACTGTCGCCGTGCGGGTGGGCATTCCATTCCACCGGCGCGCAGCGGGACTGCCTACCCTCCGCGCCACAGGCGCTCCCCTCGGCGGCTCGCCGGCTAATCTCGCTTCTTCTCTGTGCCCCGGCCCGGCTCACAGTGCGAGAGAGGATAGGTCCGTTCGCCATGCCCGAGGTGATCCAGAACGCGCCCGGCCTGCCCAAGACCCGGTCGGGCAAGATCATGCGCCGAGTGCTGCGGAAGGTGGCGCTCAACGACCGGGACGTCGGCGAACATCTCCACCCTGGCCGACGAGAGCGTCGTCGACCAGCTCTTTGCCAACCGGCCGGCCGAGGCCCAGCGAGCGGCGTAAGGCCGAGAGGGAAGGGAGTCTGGAGTCCCTATTTGTGTGGACTGGATGAGGCAGGCCGACAACGCAGCGAGCCCAGCCCTGCAGTGTGCCGGGCACGCGTGTTGCGTGCCAAGGAAGGACGGATCTGACAGCGAGGCCACGTTGGTGGCTGTCGTTATAAGTACCTTGCTAGAAACAAAAGTGATGAGGAAAAGGCAAAGGAATATTATCCAAGGTTTCACTCTGTGGCCTTGTTGGTCCTTTTCTTTAATGTTGAAAGTGTGCCCGCAAGAATGATCGTCTTGGATATTTTTGGATATGCAGCAAAGCCTTGTTGCGGAGTTAAGCCTTTCTCCGCAAAAGAACCTATGGTGTATGCACGTCAGCAGAATTGTACAAGATGTTATTTATTAATAGAATCCACCTTGTTCTCCCATGTTATACATAATATTGCCTTGTTAATAGCAAAATATTCTTCCCCTCAAATAAATGTTGAATACGAGTCTCATACATATCAAGGATGCAGAAACTCAGTCAGATTTTATGGGTGATGAGAGGATGGGAAAATGTCAAAGCAGGTCATTCTTTGGCATTTTCATGCAGGTGGGTACTGTAAATAATTCTCATAGCGCACTAAGAAATTTTGTGTGATAAGCTTAACAGATTCATTTTGTGTTAGGTGTAACAAATGCAGAAGACTTATGACCATTAAGCACATTCTATTTTTAATTCATGGTCATCTTCTTTGCTTTGAATCATCAACACTTTGTGTGTTATTTTTTAAGAGATTGTTTATGCCTGTTGTATACAGTTAAATTAGATGAGTAAGGTGCAGGAACACCTTCACTACAATTGATTGGCCAGTTCCTAAATGTATTTTAACTTACAGAAATTTAGTGCCATGAAGTAAATGAAAAATAATGAAAATAAATTAAACAATGCTTGTAGCAGATTTCCACAAAATGACAGAGCAGTTCTCTGAAAGTGAAAATTGGTGATTGGAATAATTTATTGAAATTTTGTCTAACTGTCCGCCATGATACGCTTGTAAAAGGTAACATGAAAACAGGACCAATATTTTATTTTGAGAAGTGACATCCAATCTCGAGAAATCAGGGGAACATAAAAAGAACTGCAAAGTCACTATAAATATTGAGCAGTACAGTCTTCTGAAGATGACTGGAAGATACATATCATTCCAAGGCCCATTTACTTGTTTGTTGCACAATTTTGTCGCCTTTAATGCTGAATATTTTGAGAGAAATGTTACGACTGTTAAATATTGCAGAGGATGATACCTCTTGATCTCGCTGTGTGTCATTTTGGTAGACTAAAATTTGAAACATATGTCCTTTGTCAGAGGCCTGTGTTCTTAGACAAATTTAATCCACTGTCTTACAACTGAAAAAGAACTTCATTTTCCAAATGAAGAAGTATGAATAAATATCAGCCAAGGTCCTGTGAGTCAGCAAAATTAAAAGATGCTTAGGGTTTTTAAACCAAAAAGAAGAAAGAAATATGCATACATATCATTGTTGTAATTGGATAGCATTCCAAATTTATTGTAGCTTTATGAAAAGTCCATATTTATGAACCAGTGTGATTCTGTAAGTTGCTAATGTTACCAGTAAAAGAGACTGCTTATAAAAATAGAAGTGAAGTTTGATCATTTTGTACATTATCTCCCCCTCCATGAACCATGTTTTTGATAAATATTGTATCAGACATTGAGATCAGAGTCACAGAAAATATTTTTAAAAGGTATAGAAAAGAAAAGAGCACCCAGTATCTGTGATAAGTCCTCTTTATGTAAAAGCAAGATTTTACATTATTTGTTGTCAGGCTTGCTAGGTTTAATCGCACTTATCATTGAAAAAAAAATAATCTAAAACAACTTTAATTTAGAAGAACACCTACCCAAAAGAAGGGAAGTTTTAAAAAAATAAGCAAAGAAACAAACAAACAAACAAAGTAATAATCACAAGGAAAATAAACAAACTTAAAAAAACAAAAACAGATCACAGTTTTAGCAGGGACTTGCTCAAATGATGATTTTTATGATCCTTTCTGTCCCTCACAATATTTAAAACACATTCACATGTTTTCAATCCAATAGACAGGTCACAAACCTTGCGGTCAAAACAGTCCGTTGCCTAGTTGATTTAAGAAATAGAAGCACACTTAATGTGACAAGCAAGTTACTTCTGGTGAGGCTTCACTGATGATGAATCTTCCTCTTTTTTGCACGTTTCATCTGCTGGCTTGTGAGTCTTTTTTCAGGAATTTCCCCCCAACAAACCCTGCAAAAGTGACATTTCACTAAGTCAGGTAGAAAAGACACAGAAGTAAATAGAAAAAGCAAATACTAACCAAGCAAACCACCTCCAACAGCTGCACATCCTCCTGCTTTCAAGCCAATAAAGAAACCTACTGGACCCGCCAGCCAATGTTCCTATGGCAGCGCCAATCAATGGGTAAGCAGCGCCTTTATACATAAGGGCCCTCTTCAAATTTAGGTTTCCCTGATGGACAGACTCTGTGGCATGGGCTACATTATCTTCAATGCTATCTACCAGTTCACCTTGTGCCTACAAAGACAAACAATTATAAATTAATTCTTTGAAAAATGCAGACAATATCATTTATTGTTAAATGCAGACCATGGTCAATTCGTGAAGATCTGCATAAATGGTATGCAAACACTCTATATCATTTTGAAGCAATTCCCATGAGCGCACATACTCCTCCTCATCTTTGTCCTAAAACAGATTGCTTATCAGCCATAATTTGGAGTCTAGGTGCCGTTCCAAAATCAAATTCAGCTACATTCTCACTACCAGAGGTACATGTTTTTAATTTCTTTGATGGAGACAATTTATTTCCAAGATCTATAGAAGAAATGCATAGAGATTAGTACTAAGATTATCAAGTAAGTACAAAAGGACACAATGCAAGCCTCAAGGGTGTCAAATTCAAGGATTTTTTGGGGGGAGAGAAAGGAACCATGACACTTTGATACTTACCAATATACTCCTCTAGTGCTGCCAAAGCAATTTTCCGAGAGCTTTCTATTGCCTTATCAAACTGTAGCAAATCATGAATATCAACCTGGTTACGGAGCGATTCAATTTCACTTAAATCCCTTTTAAGGTTTTGAACCAACATTTTGGCTGCTGCCTGCTCCCTTATTGCAGACTGATAATCATGAGACAAAATTGCCTGGTAAACAGAGAAAACATTAAAAATTGTATTTCAAAAATTTTGTTCAAAAACACGATGTTACATCAAGAAATCCACCTTCTCAATGTTGCACCTATGTTTCTTCATCATGTCTAGTCTGTGAGGTATAACAACATCGTTAAATTGGACAATGGAATGGTCAAAATGTTTTCAAAGGTCTCTTTTTTGGAGGTTGGGCTTTGTTTCTCCTCGTGATAAGGCAAGAAGGCCAGGGCCAGACCACAACAACAGACAGACTGAGAGACGGAAATAAGATTTGACTATGCTCGTTTCTGAGTTTGTTTCTAACACACTTTCAGAGCAGTCACTCGTACGACGCAATATAAAAAATGGCAGACTTCCCTCAGCGCGGATCGCGGACTGCCCACTGCCCAACACAAATAGCAACAATAACACAATAACAAACAATAACAGAAAAACAAACAGCGAGCGAATTGGCGAATTCTCTTCTCGATCGTTTTTTGTTCGCTCCTCCTAGCCTCGCGCAAGGGCTGGACTTGAAGCGCGGAAACAAACCCATACGAATACCAATATGACGGTTTATTCTCGATTCTTGCAGTTTCCCACCCACCGGGACGTCTTCGTGTTCGTGGTTGAAAAAATGGCCGATTCGTAGTCACCTGTGGAACTTTAATGAATATATTTCCTTTTCACCGCAATCTTCCAACTATATCGTGGCTATTTTTATGTAATAATTTTTGTCGCGTTTCCTAATTTACGTAACCAAGGTAATAATATTGCCCTGACCAAAAAGAAACTTTCTCTCTGAGGTTATGTCAAGAATCCGTCTTCTTGTTTTATGTAGCAGTGTTTCATAGAGTTTTGAAGTACTTATGACTTCGATCGGTCAAGCTACAATAATTTGAGTCCGATTGATAACATTCCATAGAAATAGTCACTGTTTTGTCTGTGCTAAATCTTAGTCAATATAGACAGTGTTTGAGGTTGTAACAGTTTCAGACACTGTAAGTGACATTGTGTTCCGGTTCTCTTCAGAAATGTCTGCTCCATACCATGGCAGTCGTAGCAATGGTTATCAGCGAGGTCACGGTGCGTCTTACAACAGAAGGGGAGGACCACCTCTAGAAAGAATGGCACCCTCTTACCATTTTGCAAGTGTTTCTCCGGATCTTATCAAAAGACTTAAGAACGCTTGGGCATTATGTAAGTTGAGGAAATCTGTCTTTTATTGCATCATGTTGAAGCTGCAACTTCATTTTTATTTCATCAAAATCTTCGGTATGTTCCAGTGAAAAAGAGTGACAATGTAAAGCAGATTTTGTTTTCTGTCTTGGAAACATCGGACAACCCTTATGCTGTAGCTCTTCAAATTATTTCTGAGTGTGAGGATCTTTTTCATGGCAAGGCCAATACTCTGGCTGCTTACAGTAAGTTCAATCCAATCTGTTTCAATTGTGGTTCCAACATGCTCTCAGACATTTAATTTAGTTAACAACATCTATTATTTGTTTGCAGTTATTGAAGAATTCTGTGGCTGGGCCAAATCAAGAGAGCAGCACATCCAGCACCACCTGACACCAGAGCTTAAATACGATGCTTTCTGTTTTATTACTATGCAGAAGAATAGTACACTCACCAAATTAATTTTAGCAACCTTCCGGATGGAAGATGACAAAGCGTTGTTTGTGGAGAAAATTCAGCATTTTGTTTATGCTAAAAAATATAAAGAGGTGTTTAGATGTGTTAAATTTGGGGTTTGTGTGTTATGCTCCAAAAGCCATGTATACTCATCGCTGCTTTCTGTTTTACAGGCTTGCCAATGTGCTGTGGCTCTCAACATGATTGATCAGTATCCCATAGAACATATAATTCTGCCTCTTGTTTTACAAGACAAAATCTCCATTGCTGAAGAGGCCTTAGCCACCAATTTAAACCTGCAGGTGCAACTTGTTACCCGGTTGGATATGCTTGTTGGAGATCGTTGTCTTCGCAACACTGTAGAACATCTTGTCAAGTAAGAGTTGGTTGTAAATTAAGCCTGCACTTATATAAGGTTTTAAAGTTTCAAATTGTTTAAATACTTCTTATAGCCAATTGGAAGTTCCGGACGTGAAATTGGATAGGTTTACAAACTACAAACCTCTTGGGAAGTTAGTTGCCAAATTAGTCAAGACATTCAACCTTCCTTCTGATTGTACTCCCAATTTGAACCAGAAAAGAAGTGCTGGAGCTCTTAACTTTATCTTTGGAAAGAGATTCTATGATAAAACATTAAGTGAGTACAGTTAATCTCTATTTATTTAAAAATATTTAATTTTTTTGTTTCCACATCTTATTTTATTTTATCCTTGAATTTTGTAAAATTAAGGCCTGGACAGTTGGAAAGAGATGGCATATGATGCTGTCAAAGATTCCAAGGACCTTCAAAATGAGTTGGTGGTCATGCTTAACAATTATAATGAAGTAGAAGAGGCCTTCTATTGGGCCACGGAATTTAATATCCCCCAACACAAGTGGCCCTATAATGTCAAAGAGCATTTGAGACAGAATCCCTTTGCAAGGTATTGGATTTGCGGCTTTATTATCCTTCTTTTTTCTTTTTCACGTTCCAACTAGTTTGATTAATTTTTATTTTGATTTTCTGCAGACACGAATTTCCGAGACCAAATGTCTCAGAAGAGCACCAGCAAGAAGACTGGAATGAAAGCAATCAGTTTCATTCCTTATCATTACCAGACTCTGCAATTGTGATGGTGGATTCAGAGGATTCACTAAGACAGTGTCTGCTTTACATTAATAATCATGAGTGCAAAATAGTTGGCATTGACTCAGAATGGAAACCAGCTTTCGGAGCACAGCAAAATGAACTCTCTCTAATTCAGCTGGCAACATGGGATCGAATTTTCATTTTGGATGTTATTGGAATGTTGTGCCTTGCTCCTGAGGTGTGGATGGAAGCGTGTAGTTTATTCTTTGAAAATCCTCTTATTCTGAAGCTGGGTAAGCATAAATATGAGTATGGATATTTTTTGTCAGCCCCTGTTCATTACATAATTTCAACCTTTTGCACATTTCTGCAGGATTCAGTATGGTCACAGACTTGGGAATGATAAGATCAGCTATAGCTCCTCTTGCCAATTTGAAACGTACTGGTTCAGGGTATTTGGACCTGTCTCAGTTGTGGCGCTGCCTACAAAGCAAAGGAATGACTTTTCCATATTCTGGTAAACATTTCTCTACTCATTTTAATGTCGACTAATTTACTATCAACATCTTTTTTTATGATATTTTGTTTTGCAGATAAATCTAATTCTGGTGGTGAAAGTTTGTCAAAGCTTGTTTCTTTATGTTTTGGCCGATGCCTTGATAAGTCAGATCAGTTTTCCAATTGGGAACAGCGACCTCTGAGAGCTGGCCAAAGGCGTTATGCTGGTAATTTATTCTTCTCTACGTATGACTGTGGTCTTAAATTTCCTCACCACAAATATTTTCATTTGTTTCCCATTTTTCAGCTTTAGATGCTTTCTGCTTGCTAGAGCTTTACAGAGATATGAAGAAACTAGCCAATGATCAGGGTCTCCCTTTTCTGGAGATCTGTGATGAAATTATCATGGAATTCAGATCCCCTAAGAAACATTATGCTCCTCCAGGGAGGGGCCGTGGGAGGGGACGGCGCCCCCCTGGTGGCAACTCCAACCCTGGCCAAGGGCCCAGCCAAGGGCAGGAACGGTTTTATCATTAATTGTTTAAATTTGTTGTTTGATTTTAACCATGTTCTTGTTTGACCACGGTAACCTGACTTGACGTGATTGTAATTAGATATTGAAGTAGGAAAAATCTAATGGAATCTCGTCATTTTCCATGTTGTGGGTTATTTTAATGATATTATTTTTTAAAGACCTGGATATTTGATTTTTTTTTGGGTAGTATGTTCAATGTAGTAAGCCCTTGTCATTGAAGACTCCTTTTATGTTTTCTTCATTTTACTCTTATGAAATTTATCTTTTTTCATGACCCTACAATTTTTTAGTATTGAAGACATAAGAATTTACTTCTGTTATTACAAATTTCGATTGATAGTACAATATTATTTATTCTTGCAAAGTCTGATGTTTGTTGAGTCAATCCCCAATTCTGATTCATTTTCTGTGATAGGGAAGGAGTGTGATCCATTGTTGTTAAGCTTCAAAATCAATATAAACTATATATATATTTATATATATATTAAAAAATTGATACTGTGAAGGCTTTTGTGATCTCATTATCACAGTGCTCTCATGGAGATCTAATTTGAAACAAAAGTGTGGAAAACAATGATTTCTCCAAGTGTTACTGTCTGTCGACAATGATAGATTTTCCTGAAGATTAATCCATAATAATAAAATAATGATTGTATCTATTGCTGTAGGGAGTATGTCACATTTGATTTTTGTTGGGTGAAACTTTACTAATTCTACTTCAAGTGTTAAATATTTCATAATTTTACTCTTCATGTTAACTCTAGTTTCTATATTACATGCCAAGATTAATTGTTTTTAAACAATTTAATCTCCTGATTGAAGTCTCAAGTAAATGAAGTCATTACATACAGTAGGATCTAATTATCACCATAATCATGGTTGCAGCAACAATGAGATTATTCAGACTCTCAACTGCAACAAGAATTGTCTTGTATTCTGTAGACAGAGGTGTGATTGCGATCTGCAGCGGTTAAGACTGGTGCAGCCCTGTTTTGGAGGTGAACAGGACCAGGACTTGTAGTGAGGGAGTTCTTATGCCAAATTGTGATGTATTATGTTAGCAATTCTAATTCTATTATTCAGAATCAAATGATGCTCTGGGTGTTACTACCTTCTCTACCACTTCTTTTACAGCTTGGGATGGAATAGTCTCCTACCCGATTTTTACCGTACCAAAGCCTTTTGCTATTTCTTTGTAAGGATGAAAGGGTATTTCAATCGGGATGACTATTTGTGTTCACTCTTGTGTAATGGGGAACAGTTGTTTCTTTTATCCTCTAAGACTATTATAGCCAGCATAGTACGGACTTATGGATTAATTTGATTTGCTTCAAAATGAAGTAGGAGTTTCTACTTTATGTTAAATATAGGAGGCTCAAAGTTAGTGTAGCCTCAATTTGACTCTGTCAAATGTACAAATTTTCTCTCAGGGCTGGTGATTAAATTATGTGCCAGTGGCTAGCAATAACTTTTGCTATGTAGATTGTGATGACTGAAAGTTAGGAGTGTTATTTTTTTATAGTTCCAAAACAAGTGTACAGTATTTTTTTACACCAAATAAAATTTTCCATAATTTCTATGAGTTTTAGTTGAACCATACATTCTCATTTGCAACACTTCAGACATCTCAAATTAATTGATGTCTGTGAAAATTTTTTATTTTATGGCAACAATAAAGAAATCTCTGCCCTTCAAATGAAAATAATTTTTATGTTTGCGTTGGATCTTCTTAGTCTGCTTCACAGGAAGAAGGGTTAGGTGGCTTGGAGATTCGAGGAGTTTCTACTCTGAAGTTTGTGGCAGATGTGATGCTGTGTGGACTTGGCCGGCAACTGCGACGGTGTGGTGTTGACTGCTTGATTTTGGAAGCAGCAATCAGAAAGCAGCAAAGTGAGGAAGTGAACAAAATTCTTGAAAATATTACAAAAGAGGAAAGGATCGTCCTGTCACAAGGCAGCAATGTTGATTGGGTATGCAAGTAACTTTTGAAACCTATGCAAATAATTTGTGAAACTTTGTCATACAATAAAATTTACTTCATATAGTTTGAGAGTCATCTGTGTCCTGAATCGGTCTACTGTGTTAAGTCATCTGCTGCCAGCGATCAACTACGGGAAGTGCTTGATAACTTCAGCATTGTAGTTTTTGATACAGACATATTTTCCCGTTGTCAGGTCAGTGGAAAATTGGCTGTATAATAAATATTTTAGTTTAATTTTGTCAAACTTATTCAGCTGGTTTTTGTTTGAATTCTGTGTAACAGGTTTGCAACAGCAATGATTTTGAGAGAATTAGGCAGGATATTATGTTCAGTGTTGCAAAGCTGTCGCCTCTTAGATTGGAGGACCCTCGTTCCAGCGAAGTACAACAGCTTTAACAGCTAGCAATTCTGCAAATTTGAAGTTGGGAAATGAAAATAATGAAAAAAGAGAGTGGTCCTCTGAACCTAGGCCTTGGAATTTAATTGATAATGATGAGTGTGCCAGGACGGGCCGAACACACTTGGGCACCAAGATTGATGTAAGTTTGTATTCTAATCATTATTTCTGTTGTTATTAGCTATCGTATCTTTTGTTCATGACTTAATTCATCGTTGCAGATAGAGGTAATTCCAGAGGACGTTATCAGGAGGATACAGGTGTTTTACGTTTGTGCTCATTGTGGAAAGGTGTATTGGCAGGGTTCACATTTGAGCAGAACAGTCAATCACTTTAAAGCTGCTGGCACTGTTAAACATGTGGTCAAAGCAGACCAGCTGGGTGGTGTTTGTGGCTCTGACCAGTGAGTGATATGGATGTCATTTGAAATTAGACAATGGTTGCTGTACAAGTACACCAGTTCTATTTACACATGAAAAATTAATGCACCATTTTGATGTGGACAAAGAGACCTAAGAAAGTACATTATGCTGCTATACAATGGTTTCTCCAGTTATATTAGTTTTAGAGTAATAATAATATCAATTTTGCACTAGGATCAATGGATTGGGACCAATTTCCCTCAATTGTAAGCATTACAATGCAGTATGAAAAATAAATAATCTATTCTTTGACAAGTTAACTTGTCGAGTCATGCGTGTCCCTTTGTTCCTCTCTAAGCTACATGCCAGCAAGGCGTGCACATCAAAGGGCAAACCAACACTCAGGAAAACAGGATGAGAAAAATAAATCATAGTGTCCTGATCATGCCAACAAACAAAAAGACATTCATAATCTTCTGCTGTTATAATCAATCAATACAGAAGCAACTTGGCAAAGTGCTCAGCGCAGGGTAGAGTCTAGGACTCCAGCCATAAGGTATGGCAAAAATCTGCTGGATTCTCTCTCTTTCTGTTTCTTTTGTTTTGCACATTATTCTCAGGGCGTCCTTGAGTAAAAATTCTGAGTAGATTAACAAGCACAGACACAAGTAGCATGACAGGACAGCAACATGACAGCAGTCACAAACAGCAGTCACTACTTTAAGGTAACAATGTCTTCCCACTTAAAGGGAAAATTGATAAAATATTGATAAGAAGCATTACTCAAATTTACCCCAAAGACATTCTAAAATAGCTGTGGAACTGGCGGATTGAGTTTCAGCAGGTTGATGATAAACCAGCCTCGGTTTAAATTCTCACTCAACCTTTATTTTGCATTTTGTGGTGTTGGTTTGTGTCGAGCGCTGCTGGCCACCAGCTAAGTGCCTAGAGGCTTCACAAATGGCTCGATTTCTCAAAGGGATGCTTCTTTTTACTTTTGCTCAAGGCATTAAGTGATAAAAACATTCAGATGCTGTTTCACACATCCCTAACTTTGTTTTAGTAATTATAGTAAATAATTTGGAAACAAAGGGGGTCTGGTGATGATTAAAGAAAATGCAGATTTCTCTTGAGTAAGTTAAAAACTGTTTTTAATAATTATTTTGTTTTACAATTAAACACCATACACTTTTAAAATAGAGGCAGGGGTAAATTCTAGTTTAAACCGTTTCAACGTCATATTTTTCTTTTCCCCTTAGGATTTTTTCCCTCGGGGCGTGGGGCGGTCGAGGAGGGGCCGTGGTGACTCCCGGCTAGTATGACCAGAACTGGGGCAAATATTATCACAAAACAGCTGCCAAGGGAACGACTCTCCCCCTCCGCCCCCCAGTGGAACCACTGTGGAACCACCCCGATACCTCTTGGGTCAGAAACAAACATCAGTCCAGCACCGTAGCGAGCGTAGCCTCTTGGTGCACAACTACAAGGCGGCATCGTACTATTAACTTCATTGGTGGGATCAACTAAATTTGTTTAAATGTATTGTTATTAATAAGATAAGATAACAATAATAAACATTTTGGCTTCTGAAAAAAATTAGAACAAAGAATTTCAGTCAGCAGCCTTAGGTCTTTCCTGGCTGTGACGAGAAACTGGTGGAGTTTTAAGCACATTCACAGAACATTAGGGTGAAAAATAAATAAAAATAGAAAGATGACGCAAATTGCGTTTGACAAAGTAGCTCTGCAATATGACTGCTCTATGATAGCTTAAAAGTCATCAAGGAATAAAATAAAGGTTTGTCTGAAACATTCATCTTGGCCCATGGTCCTAAATTACCAGCATTGTGACATACATAGACGCTGTAGTTGATATTTTAAGGGAATTCCGCAGTACATTGAGGTTCAAGCAAAATCAATACAAGAGGTATCCGAATCCGGACTAATATCTCTGTGATAGTAATAGAGACTGGTATAGCAACGAATAATGAAAATGAATCAGTCTACAGCAGAATAGGAAGTACTGAGTTAACGGCTTCTAAAAGACTTTCTCTTACTTAGCAGGCTCAACATTGTACAAAAGTCTCATCATTCAATACACTCTTTCTCCACTTTCAACCGCAGGCCCGCCACGTATAAACGTGTCGGCTCGATTTTTTTCCACCTCATCCGAAATGGCATAGACGCGAGACACTTATTTCTCTCCCTTTCAACCGCTCAAATTCTCGCACTCACATTCTCAATCTCTCTCTCTCTTTCACACACACACACACACACACACACACACACACACACAAACACGCGCACGCTTTGCCGACAAGGCCCTCGCTCCACCCCCGTCATCGGCCGCCACGCCACGCTGCGCTCGCCTCGGCACGGCGCTACCCCGCGCCCCCCAGGGCTTCCCCGCGACGGGGGGTAGTGACGCGACGAGCCACGCCACTTGGCGTAATCACAGACAACCAGCCTGTCCGGCAAGCACTGACCAAAATCATTATTATTGCGTAAAAAAAACGTGTAAATTACAACTACGCCTCGTACGAAGAAAAACAATAATAATCATAATAGTAATAATAAATAAGTTAAAAACAAAGCAAAGAGGGGTGTATCACGTTATCACAGGGTGGGGCCTCCGTGGGCAAGTGTCCGGGCCGGTCGGCCACGCTGCACGGCCCTCTAGGCTAGCCTCCAGGCTGGCCGCGTGCACGCCGTTAGCGCCGTTAGCACGCCGTGGCCCAGGCGGCCAGCATGGCACGTCCTGACCGCCGACTACGCCACCCCATCCCTGAGGCCAGGCACCGGTGGGCCAGGCACCGGCACTGCACCGGCAGGCCAAGCACTGGCCACAGCCACACTGGCCACAGGCTGGCTCAGGCCGCTCCATCTCGGGCCCACGCAGGGGGCCGAAAACACAGTCTTCAGCATAAAAAAAATAAAATGGTCCTCTCCTAGTCGTCGTCGACTGACAAGAACGAACCGGTCCAGAACCACCGACCATCACACACGCACACACGAGGACAAGACGACACCACAAACACACTTGCCGTCGGCACAAAAACAAATATTCGACATGGACTTTTCTTTTCTCTTTTTTTTTGCGTAGGAAAAATAATGTTGATTTGTGGCGAAGCGGAGGCGTTTTGGCTGCGGTGGTTTTCACTGCACGATGCAGCACTTGCACTTGGGCTTCTTCTTGAGGGTGATGTGCTCGACCTGCGCCTGGTCCCCCGGCCGACACCGTGCCGCGCGTCACGTCCCAGGCTGCCGGCCGGCTTGGCCGCCGCGCCCGCCGCGCCGTTCTGGCCGTTCTGACCGTTCTTGTGCGGCGTGCTCGTCACGGGGGACTGCCAATCAGAAGAACAAAGCGGACGGTTAGTCGACCACCTGCCGCAACCTGCCGCCGGCCCGCCGCCGGCCCGCCGCCCGCAGTGGCCAGGAAACACCGGTCAGGGCAGTCAGAATCCCGGACGCGTTTTGAGCTCAAGAGTCGCTACATGGGACTCCAAGGGGAAACAACTCAAAAAAATTTGTACACCGAAATTCATGGTCAACCTTGAATTTTAGTCCAATTTCTTCCAAATTCATGAAAATTTGTCGAAATTCAAAGAAATTCTTCAAAAACCAGTGAAATTCATATCGAAATTCATAGAAATTTGGCTGCAATTCATTGAAATTCATCCGAAATTCATGTGGAATTCAAAAATTTGTACACTGAAATTCAAAGTTATTTCCCCTTGTGGGACTCGAATCGAACTCGACTCGAACTCGAATCGAAACGTGTGACCCCAGCAATGGATTGCTCTCCGAACGAGGAATCCATTGGTATGGGAATCAACACGTTCGTGTTCGAATTCATCTTGGCGACTCTGCAGCTCAAAACGCGTCTGTAGTTTTGGGCTCCTGCGCCGGTCTTCACTAAGCGGCTGCGGAACGGCGCGCCCGTTAGTGTTTTTGTCCCTCTCCCGCTGGTTAGGTTCGGCATATCAAGGAAAATCAAGCAAGCCCGGCACCGTCCAGAAACCACGTGACAGGTCTACCAATACAAAACCTGACGAACCATGCAATCATCGTCGTGGTTTAAGGACAGAACATTGACAACAAAATGCGAGGCAAGTTTATTGGCTCCTAGCTAAGTCGAAAACTTTGCTAAAAAAAAAAAATTGACACAAGTGAAAAATGAAAGAAAGGAAAAGCAGAGGGGGTATCGATCACGATATCTAATGCAACTTGTTCTAGCATCGATGCTCGGGGAGTTAGTTCTCGCCACCTTACCTCGTGTCTACATTCTGGTTAGTGCAGCGTCAAAGGCCGTCCACCGTCAGCACTAACCGACAAGACCGAACATTGTTAGGAAAAGGCTCTGATTGTATTTACAGCTTTTAATCCCGGAGTCTCGTTGGATGGGCTCTGCCCATTGGGCAGACGCGTCGACGTTTCCCGGCTCGCTCCGGTGATCGCTCAGAAACAAAGAGTTTGTTTGCAACAAGCATACAGTCGCGCAAGAGTAAAGTACAGAGGTCATTTTCGAACAAGAGCTCAACTTTATTCCGCAAAAGCCACAAAGAAGTAGGAGAGGCGATACGCTCGCTGGAGGGAATTCTGGGGGACTTGTGAATACTTTATTGTTTTAAATATGTATTTTGTTTTGAGGCGGGAAAAACAAATAGAGCGCTGCAAACAAGAGAAACAAAAACCAAGAGCCATGCAAAATACGGAACCACACGAAGCTCAAAATACAGTGCTGAAATTCCAGACAGAGTCCAACAGTACACTGTGTACAATATACAAAAGCGTGGGTTTACAAATTTGCAGCAGCTATTAAACGCTACAATCACAACCTGCCGAATATAACAAATACTTTTAAAAAATCATCTTCATGACTAGCTGAGATAAAACTTGTGCAAAAAATTAGTTAATGTAACAAGATTGTTATCACCGTTAGTGAATATAACAAGGATAAAAATACAATTTACATTCATGTACAACTTAATCCATGAATACTAACCCATGCATATGCTAAGGTTCAATGTAACAACAATAACGACTTTACTTGAATAATAATGCACCAGCAACACCAAGAAGATATAGACTAAAATGATAACTTTCACAATACTGTCCATTCAGTATCAAGTAAACTGAAAACTGGACAAAAACTACGTTTCTAGAGACAACATAGAAAGTGCTTACACAGACATCTACGAATGTAAACAATAATGGTAAAATCAAACAAAGTGTGCGACAGTCAAGAAGACGCGAGAAAACGCCGCCACCTCGACTCTCTTACAAACTCAGTGAATCTCAAAAAAAAAAAAAAAAAAAAAAAAAAAAAAAAAAAGAAGAGAAAGACGAAAGGAATATCAACAGTATCAAGACCGTGAAGCAAACGCATGAAAAGAACTGACAACGACATGGCCGACACCCGCATGCAAATCTCAGGCCATGCAGCCGCAATGCACCGTACAGTCCACCTCCGTGCTTAAGTACAGTCCACGCAAGGAGTGCAGCCCTCACAGTGGGCCAGGCGGTCAAAATCCCGGACGCGTTTTGAGCTCCAGGATCGCTAAATAGGACTCGGTTCGAGTCCCATTGAGCGACAAACCCGTCAGGGATTTTTCGGGTCCTGGTATTCGAACCCGGGTCAGCCCAGGTCAGCCTACTGGCCTCCATGCACTCCGTGCCGGCAAGGCGACAGGGCGACGGCCTTGTCACCCGGTCCGCGGCAAGCGGGGCCCGCGCCCACAACGCCACAGCGCGCTCACCGAGTGCTGCGCCTTAAGGGTGTCCTCGGCGTGGTGGCCTGGGCTGCCGGGCGCGGCGCTGGCCGGCGTGGTGATGGGCTTGCCGCCCTTGATGAGCTCCACGATCTCGTCCCGCCTCGCGGCTCAGGTCGCCGTCCGGCCGGAACGGGTTGTCCCACCCGCTGTCAGTGCTGCAACACAACAAAGGCCCTCGTCAAAACGCGGAAACATTATGCCTGTTTTTTCGAAAAGTCCTCATGCAAATGCCCCCCCCAAATCCCCAGGGCCAAGCCGGGCGTCCCTCTTGACATTCAGGGGCTTTAACGAGAGCGAAATGTCAGGCGAGGTGCGAGGTGTCGGCGCAGCGCGCTGTGCCGGCCTGCAGAGCGAGCGATAGCCCGGCGGGTAGGCACCGCGCTGCGCACGGCCGCGCGCCGGAGGCAGGGTTGCCTACCCGCACGGCGCGGGGCGCGGCGGCCGCCCCAAGACACGAACCTCGGCGGCGCGGCGGGCGTCCCGGGCGACGACGCCGACAGCGGGCCGATGCTGCTCTTGTCGTGCTCCGGCTTGGACTCCCTTGGCACCGTGACCACGTAGTACAGGATGCCTCCATGGCTGTTGGGGGTTGACGGCATCCTCGCAGCCCTAGCCACACACTCGCGTTCACTGTCCCGCTCCTCTCTCTTCTCTCTCTTCTCTCTCTCTCTCTCTCTCTCTCTCTCTCTCTTCTCTCTCTTCTCTCTCTCTCTCTCTCTCTCTCTCTCTCTCTCTCTCTCTCTCTCTCTCTCTCCTCTCCTCTTCGTCCACCTCTTCGACATTGACGTCACGTCACCTCCCAGGCGACACAATATTTGTGGCTTTAGAGCTCGTCAACCGGTCCGTCCGCTCGCCGAACGGCCGGTCCGACAGACAGACAGACAGACGGCCGCATTGCGCAGTACAGGGCGCGTCTGCCCGCCCACACCTCGTAGTCCCCGCCGGACAATGGCGGGGAACACCAGCGCGTACTGGATGGGCGCGGCCGCCATCAAGCAGCCGGGGGCAGGGCGGGCAGGGCAGGCCGCCGCCGTCAGCGGCACTTCATTTAACTTTTTTCTTCCGCCGAGCCGGTGGTCCTCGGCGGCAGCGACAGGGTCGCGGTCTACTCAAACAGCGGCGGCGGCCGCCTGCTGCCTGCTGTCAGTTTGTTTTTCTCTGCCACCTTAATTGGCACGCCCTGCCGGAAGGCCCACGGGGCGTCGAATGGAAATGTGAATCGCTATCGCGCTGTCAGCTCACGCCCACCACGCCCCGCCCTGCCCCACCCTGCCCCGCCAACCCATTAACACAATAACTGGCGCTCAACAGGCAGCATACCCGTCATCATTAGGACGTCCGCGGCTTAGGCCAGAGCAGGCCAGCTCGCCAGGCGCTTGCTACACTGCAGCCCCGCGCCGTGGCGCAGTGGCTTACGACGCGAGCGGTCAATACCGAGTACCCGGGTTCGACCCCTCCTACCGGCCGTCGTCATTTTCCCCCTTTTTCTCTCTCTTTACGACGTGCTGACGCGCGCAGGCGGCTGCTGGCCGCATCCGAGGGGTTGTGTACTTAAGCCGCCCAGCGTGAACGGACCGGCAGAACGGCCCGCACCGACTGGCCCACTGTGCTGCGGAGCTACGAGGCGCTAACACCGCTGCTTTCGAGACCCGGAGAGGCGACGGACGGGCAAAGGGGAGGGGGGGGGGGCGTGCGAACCTACCCGCGCGCACCAAGGCCGCCAGGCCCCCCCGGAGTTTCCGGGTGCAGTACCCGCCGCAGCTACCCCTACACGATCCATCACCCGTTGAGAACTATTATTCGCAGGCACAGCAGCAACAGCAACTCACTGCAGCAGCACAGTGGCTCACTGGCTGGTCCCACACATGCATCGTGCTTATTCGCAGCAGCAGCATCACCGGCCCACATGACGGGCCGACCTTGACAACACGGTCAGACGCTAACGCGGACATGACGTGTGAGTGTGTGTGAGTGTGTGTGTGTGTTGCACGTGCAGGCGGCGGGTAGATCGAAGCTAGAGGCGCACGGCTGACGCGGCGCAGTGGTAACGATACCCGCGCGACCACAACCCTCGCCCGGGCCCCAGTCTCCTTGGAACGGCGCGCGACAAACAAGGACAGACAGCGGGCGGTGCGTGGCGCTGGCCACCGCCTGCACGCGATGCGGTGGTGGTTGCACGCCGCCGGTGCGCGGCCGCCATGCATGGCCTGCCCACTAACACCCCGGACCCCAAAAGCTGCCTTTCACTTAGAGGGGCCTCTTGCCCGCCAGACACACAAAACACCGCACCCCCCCCCCACAAAACACACACACACACCACACACAGCGGGGCGGGTAAAACACACGGACACGGTTGGCGCCCTTAACCGACTGCCCCGCTGCTTACAGAGCGGAACGTGCACTCGGGGTGGAGTGGGACCCGCCCGGCCCGCCCCGCCGCGGGGAGAGAGAGGAGATGAGAGAGACAGACACAGAGGAGAGAGAGAGACGCGGGAGTGGCGCGGCCCGCGCTCGGCGCGCCTCGACGCGGCCACTCCACCACCCAGGACGACGCCTGGACGACGCTGGACGGACGCTCAGGCGGCCGCGACGCCAACTGAGTCTGGGCCTGGGGCTTTCAGTGGGCCCCGCCGCGGCCCCACAAGCCCGCCCGTGGAACGCCTCCGTGCTGCGCGCGCATTGGTCGATACAGTGGCAAGCAAGGTGGGGGCCGCCAGGGCGCTGCTGGGGGGCGGCGGGGCGGCGGCAGGGCGCTGCTGGGGGGCGGCTGCAGGGGCGGCGGAGCCTGGCGACGAACTGTCCACCGCCACGCTGCGTGCGAGCCGCCCCCGCCAAGACGTGCGATGCGGGGAGCGAGACACCCTGCTGCTCTCGGCGTGGCCGCGCGCCCCCGGCCCACCGACCGCACCGCACCACCGACACCGCACACGAGGCACGAGGCGGCCGTCAGAGTCACCGCCCTCCTGCCTCGAACCGCGAACGCACCGCCGCCCCCGCCAGACGCCCCACCCCTTTGGGTTCCGTCATTAAGGGGAAAGTGAAAGTGATTCCCCCTCCCACCCCACAGGTGCACCAACTCAGCCGGCGAGGCGGCGACAGTGTTGCCAACTCAAGCGAGTCTGCCGGCCGCGGCACGCAGCACGCGGCACGCCCCGCGCTAACGCGAAGGAAGGCACCACCACCATTATCATCGCCGTTAGACGATAATGGGGATGGGCTGACGCAAAGAAAACCGATTTGGGTGACAAACGGCGGATAGAAACAGGAACGGTGCTGCACGCGGCGTGATGATAGGGGGATAGGGATAGCGCGGATAGAAGGCGCGCCGCACCACGGTCCAACGGTACCATCAGCCCGCTGCACGAACTGCACGCACTCGTGGACACGGGGGGGAAGGGGGGAGGAGGGAAGCGTGGCGTCTACATCCGGCGAGCGGGCCTAGACACGAAACGAATGACCCTCCCCTCTGCAGGCCTACAGGTACACCACCGTGGCCATGGTGGGGGGGTCGGCGCGGACAAGCGCTTACTCTACTCCCTTTCGAACCGCCACCACAGCGTTGTTGTAGCAAAGGGCGTGGCGATACCGCCAGACCGGAACCAAGTACACGCACTCCCCTATGTCGCTTATAAAATGGCCGGACTCGGTGGTGCTTTCGCGGTGGTTTACCTGTTTTGCCGGTGGTAGGGGTGGGTGGCGTCCGCCGCCATGGCGCCCAGCGGCGCGTCGAGGTCGTCGGGGCTGAGCAGCACGTCGCCGCCCTCCACCACTTGCGGCTTGGACGACTCGAAGAACGTGACGCGGACGCGGTCCGCACCAGCAGCACTGCACAAAAAAAAAAAGATTGAAAAAATTAGCACAAAAAAATAATAGGAGTAAAACTTTTTTTCAAAGCATTGCTGCCGAGCTCGCCCTGAAGGCAAGCAGGCGGGGCGTGCGGGGGAATCTGCAGTTAATGTGTTGTGTCTCCCCGGCTGGCACGCACGGTTCACACTCTTCTATCCCCGCGGGGCAACCGGAGCCACTTTGGATCGCAGCCAATCACAAGCCTGACTGCCGTTCGAGTTGGAGATGGCTCGCACTGCTCCCGACTTTGTGAAAACGCTCAAGGCATGCTCCGCCCGTTGGAAATGCACTTCCCGGCCGAGTCAATGCGGAGAGTAAATAAATTACGCAGGCGGGCTGCAGCCCGGTCCCAGGGGGTCCGTTAATGTCTGAGGGATTCCTGAAATAGCTCAAGGACTGCCCTCTTGTTGACGGAGCGCGGGGCGTAGCAGGGCGGCACGGCCTGGAGGCCGAGGCCAGCGCTCAGGGTCGGGGCCGAGCAGCCCGATGGCGGAGTGGGTGCGCCGCGGAGGCTGGCCAGACGCCTCTCTATCGCCGCATCGCCGGCCGGCACACAGTGGGCCAGAAGGAGGTGGTCAAAATCCCGGACGGGTTTTGAGCTCCACAGTCGCTAAATGGGGACTCGAACCAAACGTGTGATACCACCAAGGGATTGCTCTCCGAACGAGGAATCTATTGGTGGGGTCACACGTTCGGTTCGAGTCCCGTTCAGCGACTATAGGGCCCACGATCCCGACCACCGTCCCGGCCTGCATGGCTCGCATGGCCCCGCGCCAGGCTGACGTCACGCCGCGTCCTTGAGCGCGGCGTGTCAGTCTCCACATTTACATCAACATTCACGTTGGCGTCCCGGTCCGTTTTGCACCGCGCCATTCACGTCCACATTCACATCCACATCGCAATCTGAATGCCATCACCACCGCTGCGCTTGCTCGCCACTCCAACAGTCCGACTATTTGTCGACCGCTGCTATGCCGACCGGTCGTGACATAATCTCTGTTCCTCTGACCGGAGAGAGCGAGCCACCTATGCCTGCAGACAATGCTCCTCCTTGTTTTCGTTGATTTCGTTTCTGTCCTTTTTCGACACTCATTTTTGTTGTAATGAAAGGCTGTGGAGCATGACGCCTTTCCCTTGCGAGTACGCCACGCCCGCCCCGCCCCGCCCCGCCCCGCCCCGCCCGCCCCGCCCCGCCCCGCCCCGCCCCTCGCCCAGTCGGAGGGCCCTCGGTGCGTACAATGGGGGAGTGTTAGTTGCGTCTCTCATCCCGGCCCCGCTGCCGGGCCGGCCCGCCCCGCTGATGAATTCCTTCTCCTTTCATTTTCGGAACGTCTTTTTCTTTTAATTCTCCGCCCGGCGTCATGTTTTTCGTGCGTAGTTCCCCGCGCTGCAGCGACGCGTATTTTTAGCGACGCCAGATAGGCCAGCGCTAGAGCACGCTAGAGCACGCTAGAGCTAGCCTGCGACAGGCAGCGCGCCTCGCCTCGCCTAGACCAGCGTCGCCTAGACCAGCGTCGCCTAGACCAGCGTCGCCTAGTCCAGCGTCGCATAGACGCCTAGACCAGCCGCGGCAGGGCAGACGGGATGCGTTCCGCTTTCGCACGATTTGGAAAACGGGAACCGAAGACACAGAAGACAGTGCACACCGTCCGATCCAAACCTCGGGGCCCCGCCCAGCGACTCGTGTGTATGTGTTCGGAATCAGACCCTTCCCCCCCCTTCCCGCTGTCGGTCATCATCATCATTACTGCCATTAGTGTCTCATCACCACGCGGCGGGATTCACTTCTTCTTGCAATAATTGCCGTCGGTCCGTCGGCCTGCTCGCCGTCCGCTCGCCCAGTCCGGCCCGAAATCGCCCCGAAAGCTCTGCGTGGGGCGGAACTCGGACAGAAACGGGAGCGTCCCACAACAAAGGCGCATTCTAGATTACGAGGAGACAGTCCAACTCGCTGCCGGCGGCTGGCGCGGCTGGCGCGGCCGGCTGTCGGTTAATCCAATTAGCGGCCGGTCGCCTTCCCTCTTCCCTGGGGAACTCGCCGGATGGAGCGGCGGCGCCCCGGCCGGGGAGAGTCGTGGCTCTGTCTCTGTCTTACTCGTGGAGCTCTCCAAACGACAAACCGCTCGAACCCTCGTCCCGCAGGACGACGGCGCGGCCATGGAAGGCAAGCCGAGGCAAGCCCTTCTGTCCTCCTGCTCCTCCTCCTTCCTCCTTCTTCCTGGTCACCACCGAGCACTCCCTGACCCTGCCCTACATGAGTCGGGGCCCGCGCTCTCCCTCTCTATTTCCGAGTGCCAAGACCGAAAGAAACAAAACGAGGCGCTTCTAGTACACTGCGGGCCGGCAGGCACGGCGCCAACGTCATGCACCCCCGACGGCCTCATCGTCTGCAGTGACGACGCGACTGTTGCGTACGTGCCCCAACCCGCTGCGAGTCCTCTATGACGGCCTCATGGCGGGGGCGGATCCATAATTCAGCTCAGGTCCACGACGGGGAAGTCCAACAGCAAGGCGGCCCCCTCGCAAAACTTTAGCCCCGCACGAATTCCGAAATACCGCTGCGAAGCATGCGACGCGAAGCGTGGTGCCGTATGCAACAAGTTGACCGTGCGCAGGCGAGGACGGCGGACGGTCACATCTCACGTCGCCCGCGAAGAGAGCACACGACCCCTCGACTCCAGACCGGCAGCGCGCCGCGGCCGTCGCCGCCACCCGCATGCAAGAGCACGGCATTAATGTCCTTGATTAGACTACAGGAAGGACCGCCGCGCTCGCGTCGTTAAGGAAGGACACCACGCGGCCCACGGCCCCAGCCCCCCCTCGCTAGACGCAGTCACGGGCTCACAATTCGCAGTCACGGGCTCACAATTCGCAGTCACAGCCTCGCTATTCGCAGTCACAGCCTCGCTATTCGCAGTCACAGCCTCGCTATTCGCAGTCACAGCCTCCCTATTCTCAGTCACCGCGTGGCTACCTGTGCGGCCGCACACCACCGCCACCGACGGCTCCCCTCGCGTGGGGCCAGCTCCGCATTGCTGGACCGGTTGGCCGCGAACTCGACTGGCGACGACAACGACGGCGAGCGCGACGCCAAGCACGCCCGGCCGGCACCTGTCGTCGAACTGCGCGGTGATGCGCGGTTCGGCTCGGTTTTGGACGCGAGGCGTGGCGTCGGGCCACACGGCGCGCGGACGGACTCGTTCCCAAAGCCGGGCCTTTTATTGCTATTACGCGAACACCTGGCGGGGCCCCTTCCCCCTCCCCGCTTGCAACAGAGCCTGTTCGGTTAGTTCTGGCCGGCCCACTACTGTTCCCGACCTTGACCTATTCGCTCGGGCATCCGCCGGCGCGGCACAGTGGGCCAGAAGACCGGCGGACGCGGCCGAAACTCTAGACGCGTTTTGAGCTCAAGAGTCGCTAAATGGGACTCGAATCGAAACGTGTGACCCCACCAACGGTCTGCTATCCGAACGAGGAATCCATTGGCGGCGGTCACACATTCGGTTCGAGTCCCATTAAGGTGGGGGGTAAAGTGAAATTTGACATTTTTTCATGCTTTTTTAGCTTCTGTTTCTGACACGATGGTCACTTTGACTTTAAAATGGACATCACCATTGGATTTTCCATGTCTTTTTACCTCTTTAACATCTTTTGTTGGATGTTTTAGTGACACTTTTTGAATCTGGCCTTTTTATAAAGATTTGGTCGACATTTGGGTTTTAATTCTTGCGCGCAGGATTTCTAAGCGAAATATTGTTTCAAAAATCTGACAAAATTACCACATCTTTTTATGGTCAAAATAAAGAACACAAGGCGGCCGGATTTTTATTTTTTTATTTTTTTTGTTTTATCTTGAAAACTATAATCATGACTGTTTTCATGCCGCTTTTAGACATTCATTTGACTGTTACTGGAGATTGAAATTTTTTTTCGACAAAAACTCTCCCTTGTCTTCTAGCTATATAAACAGTGATCATTTTGAGCTCTCACTCAAAATTCTATCTCTTACGACGTCCAAGATATCCTGCGCGCAAGGTCAAAAAAAAAGTAACTGAGAAAAACTTGTTTAAAGTTTCAGGGCCTAACCTAACCTTACGGCGATTGTACGAATAAAACGATTCCTATGTCGATTTGAGGGTGCTGTGGGTCAATTTATGGTCAGGAATGGGTGTACCATGGTCCAAAGAGTCGAAAAAAAAATTAAACTGGAAATCGATTTTTGTCACTTTACCCCCCCCCCTTAAGCGACTCTAGAGTTCAAAACGCTTCAAGAGTTTTGTCCGCCTGCGCCGCCGGTCTTCCGGCCCGCTGTGCGCTGGTGGCGCGGCCAATCGGGGGCATCGGCAAGTTTACGTCCCGAGTTGATGCTTTTGATGGCGACGGTACCGGAAGCGGCACGGCACCGACGGACGGCCCGCGTGCAGTGTGCCCGGCTGGACCTGTCGCAACGCCACGCCGCGAGGCGCGTCTGGCGGGCTGCATAGCTTCGGGGAACAAGGACGACGAGGCAAGGACGGCGTAAGACGGAGTAGGGCAGGGCGGCGGCCTCGGATAAGGGCCGGCCCGCCGCGATAAGCGGGGCACACGTCAGGCCCAGGCGCCGCTCTCTCACTCGCACTCAAGCCGCGCGCCCCTTGGGGGTGCGAGAGAGACAGCGCGACACTCTCGGGAATCAGCCTGCGGGCGCCACCCGCTCGACCGGACGACGGTCCGATGCGACCGGTGCGCCCGCGGCCCGCGGCGGATCATGTGGGACGGGTACGGCACCCGTAACGACCACGACGACCTTGGCGGGGACTGTACGCGCGTCCGCCGCGGGCCGCGTCCGCCATGTCCGCCGGCAGGCCTCAGCGTCCACGTCGTCGCTCTGTCAACGCGAGAGAGACGGCGCGACGACGACGACTCTCGGAGTCGTTCTGCAGCGCGGACGTACGAACGGCGCGTCCGGGAAGAGACGTTATTCGGCGTGGCGACGGGTCGTCGGGCAGGACGGCGCCGCCCCTCCCCTTCCCCTTTTCGGCGCGCCCTGACTGACTGGCACCCGGAAGGACGACCGGCGATATCAATTTCACGACGCCGTCAGGCAGTCCATCACTCCATCCACCAAAGTTTTGGCGGACACGCGAAGCGCTCTCCAGGGCGGGCGGGGGCCGGACCGAGGTTAACTTTGACCCCCGGAATTCTCTCCAACCGGGAGTCGAACCCGGGCCCGGCCAGCGCGACTTATTTTAGCGCGGGGTGACATAGCTTTTTGACAAAGTCGGGGGGAAAGTCCGCGGCAAGTCCCTGGTCTGGCTCCTCTCTCTCTCTCTCTCTCTTCTCTCTCTCTCTCTCTCTCTCAGGTGACTCCGGTGTTTACGGCTCCCCCTGCCGCCGCCCCGACCCACCGTGGCCTCGTTTCCCGCGGAGGAGGTTGGTTTGTTTTTGCTTGCGCGCCTGAGGCCGAGGAACGCACTAGGGGAGCTTGGCCGCGCGCTCTCACGGCAGGAGTCGTCTCGGGAAGGGGTGCGACAAGCCCCCCCCTGTCTGTCATGTTCTGTCTGTCTGTCTGTCTGTCTGTCTGTCGTGACGATTCCCAATGTCGCGTCGGTCTGTCCTGTCCGCCCGTCGACAAACAGGGGCGTCGCTTCCCCCCCCCCCCATCCCACGCGCCGCCCGGCACAGGCGGCCCTTTGTCCAGGTGCACGGGCCGTCGACGCGTTGCTGATTTTACTGCGCGGGCGGCGGGGGCCAACCCCCCCGGGCCCCGGGCGGGACAGCATTCAGCATTCCTCCTCCCGCACTCCCCCGTTTCGACAACAAACACGCCCGTCCTGTCTTGCCTCCAAATTTACAGTTCACAGCCTAGGGCCTCCGCATTCGGGGCGGGGGCCGCCAGGCTCAGGGCGGCGCCGATCAGGTGTGTCGGAGGGCCTATTATTTAACGGCGCGGGGGCGGGTATTTTACGGTCCGGGGCGGCGTGCTTCCCCGTCGTCGCGCAGCTGTTGCGGCGGCGGCTTATCGTTGGCCAAGTAGGCCTGCCTTCCAGTAGTGACGAGGCCCACTTAGTGGCGGCGACCGGGCCCAGGCGCCTACAGGGCGCAGCGCGCGCGACGAGCGGAAGCCACAGCAGTGAAACCACGAGGCCAGTTTTGCCCAAATTTTTCACCAGAGGCGCGATCGATAACCAATCCAATGCTGCGGTTGTGCCCTCCCCGCTGCAAAGCGCTTCGCGCTGTGTGTGCGAGGTGCTGTGTGTCAGTGTGTGTCAGTGTCAGTGTGCGTGACCCGGCGTGTGACTCTCGGACACGCCCTTGTTGGCGGTCTTTTGGCCCCGCCCCGCCCCCACCGGCTGGACTGGGCGTGTGGACTCATTCACGGCGATCCGCGAGCCGAAATGCCAGCGTGCTTCTAGTCGAGGCGGATCGCCTGGTGTTGGGGTTAGTGAACTAGAATCGGCCGGCCGTTCGAGGGCGTTATAGGCCGGGCTGCGCGGCGGTGAGTCAGCTCCAAGGAAAGGTCCGGGGCAAAGGCCTCCGCCCGCCCACGCGTTGTACCCTGTACGTTCAAGCCCCCGTCAAACGTGTGCCATTAAATTAAGGATCAAAAAATGTGACAAAAATTTCATCACCTCGATACCGGAACACACGTGTAACACCACCAGCGTAACACCGGAGTCCGCTCGCTGGCCTGGCTGCCCTGCTGAAACGGCAACGGATGAGAATGTTTGCCTGGCCGGTACTCGTGAACTCGGTACTCGGTTACCGAGGTACCTGCGGCCTGCGGGCCAGGGCCCTGGCGGCTCCATCAGCCCAGGACAGCCCGGCAGGCAGACAGCCCGGCCGGACTGAGTGCAGGCAGGCTAGGCAGGGGACGCCTCTGCACAGACCCCGGTGCTTCCATCCAAGGCCGCCCCGCGGAGCTCGCCCCGCGCCGCCCCGCCCGCCCGTGTGCCTTTCCGAAGGGCATGATGCCCAGGGCATCGCACCTTAAGGACGAACGGAACGCTCACTAGGAATCGGTTGCAGCTGGCTGTGCGGCTTGCGCGGCTCAGCACGACATCCTAAGGCTGTCGGGGGCATCCGGTCAGCAGGGCGGGGCGGGGGACACGGTTGTTTTTTTTGTTTTTTTGTTTTTTGTTTGTTTTGTTTTTGTTTTGTAAGTTTGTTTGTTGCTTGTTTTTGTTATTTTTTTGTGTTCGTATGTGTAGCCGCCCAGGTGCGTGCTTCGCCCATGCTGCACAGTGGGCCAGGGGGACTCTCAGCACACGACACCGCCAAGCGCGGCGGTCCAAGGTGCGCTTCTTCGAGGAAACACTCTTTGCCTAGCTCTGCACGGCTCTGCACCGCTCTGCCGGCGGCGCGAGCTGCCGAGCTGATAAGTGTAGACACCCGGCGCGTTCAGGTGCCAGTGCAACAAACAACCAGCTTCACGGACCTTGAACGTGCTCCAACAACGAGTAAGCCCGAGCGCGACTTCCGTGCGCCTAAATAGCCTTGACCTTAAAGGGTTGTCGCTTAAGCACCTTCCAAAGGTGTGTTGAGGACGCGGTTTTTGGCAAGCTGCGCTTACAAGGCGAGTTAAGCACTTGACATTAAATGGCCATTAAAACCGGTTGTGCCGTGTTCTTGCCGGTGTTTCTAGGAACCTGTCGGAAAAATAGAAACTGAAATATGATTGAAGCAACCTTAAATCTGCCGCTTAAGGTGTGACTGAGAGGAAGGAGGTGGCCCGAGGTCCGGACTTACCCATTGGCGCTTGCTTGAGGGGCAACTTGCGCGCATCCAACGGTAGTGAAAGGCCTCCTACCTGCCACTAGGCTGGGCCTCAGTGCGGACATCTGACAGATGACTACTGTGATCCACACTGACACGCAGCAGTCACACACACACACAACTCTCCAACACCACACACACACGCTGACACGACGGAGGGTCAAGGGGTAGTATCCAAAGTCACAGGGGCGGCACAGCACTCGCGGGAGCCCGGAACAGCGGGTTCTGGACGGAGGCGTTCGATAGGAGAGCGCGGCGGCGGTTGCAGAGGACGCTGGCGCGGCGCGGAGCGTACGCGGGTCCGGTTTTGGCGCCTGGAGGCTTCGAAGCCTTAGGACATGACCTCCAACTTACTCGGGGACTCGGCTCGTGCTCGGCTCAGCCCGTGCGTTGGTCGTACCTCGGGTGCGGCTACGGACTCTCGGTCTCGGCGCGGGCCGAGGTGGATCCGAACGAAGAGCCGGCCGGGCAGGCTCTGAACCGCTGAAGCGCGGCGCGCCGCGTCGCGACCCGCCCCCGACCCGCTCGCCGCGCCACGCAGAGCAACACCGGCATGATCGGCGCCCGCGTCGGAGTGGAGCCACCACCGCCGCACGAGCGCGGGGCCGAAGCCACACCCGCCGGGGCCGAGCCGAGACCGGCCGTGCTTACATCACCGTGGCGTGGCGGAGGGGAGGGGGGGAGGGCGGCGTGGGCGGCGCGGACTCTTGACGCGGGGTTCGCATTTTATCCCCCACCCCGCGTGACTTCGGCGCTCGCCCGACCTTATTCGGCACCGACGAGCACGTGTCGCAGTGCCGGCCACGTGGGCGTGGGCGGATGGGCGTAGGGCGTAGCGACGCGCGCACGCGTAGCAGCAGCGGGCCGCCGCCCCTGCAGTACCGGCAGCACGGCCCTCTATACAGCGAGGCGGCGACCCCGGAGCGGCGCGGCGCGGAGATTCGAAACCGGGTCGGGTACACGTCACACGCCCGCACAAAACAGGTTCGGTACAGTACACACCGAACGCGGCGGTGATGTCATGCAGAAGTGTCAAGGAACACTCACACACTCTTACTCTTCTTCTCGTTCTTTTCTCTCTCTCTCTCTCTCTCTCTCTCTCTCTCTCTCTCTCTCTCTCTCTCTCTCTCTCTCTCTCTCTCTCTCTCTCTCTCTCTCACTCACACACACACACACACACACACACACACACTCACACTCACGCACGAAGTAAATTTCATTTGACGAGTGCGAGCCGTGTGCACGGGCGCCATAAATGCAGAGTGACACGACCGGGTACACCGTGCAGCACTCGATGACCGAGCGCGGCGGCGAGGCTTTGTCGGCCGGGGCGCTGGGCTCGGAGACACTTGGACATGTTGTCCCACAGGTGTGGCGGCGCGCGCGGTGAGTGCAGCGATCCTAGTGTCAAGGACGCGGACGGGGAGGGGCGCGCGGAGGGCAGAGGGGCAGGAAGCCGCTCGTTCTGCCGAACAACATGCTCGCCGAAATCCTCGTCGGGGGGCCGGTTGTACAGTGGGCCAGAAGACCGGCGCAGGCGGGCGGCCAAAACTCCAGGCGCGTTTAGAGCTCCAGAGTCTCTAACCGAACGTTGACCCCATTGATGCGCCAATGGATGAGAGCAGTCCCATTGGTGGGGTGTCACACGATCGGGTCGAGTCCCATTCAGCGACTCTGGAGCTCAAAACGCGTCCGGGACTTTGACCGCCTCCACCGGTCTTCAGGCCCAATGTGCGGCGGTGCCGCTGCACCCGACAAGCAACAAAGACAACAAGTTGCAGACTGGTTCCCGTCCTCTCCGGCGGTGGGCTTCCGGGTAACTGGGTAACTGGTCGCCGGCGTGCCTCGGCTGCCGGGGAGTTATTTTGCTCAGTTAAAGGCGCTTCTAACAGGTGCCGTTTACTCTGCCGGAATGGAAGGAAGGGGAGGCGAGTCGCTAGCCCGACAAGAGGACACCACAGTCCTAGAGGGGATCTCCCACTGGAGGACTCTAGAGGACCCCCACAGCGCGACAGACACAGAAGGACGACTCTTTGGGTCAGTCCTGACGGTTGAGGCTGACCTTGCGAGCGGGGAGGGCCCAGCCAGGGCGGGGCGGCGGGGCGCTCAGGGCCCCTAGAGGGGTCTCTAGGGCAACACGGCAGCGCTACTCCTACCTGTTTACTCATCCCACAGGACGCGGGGCGTGGCGGGGCGTGGCGTGGCGTTGGCGGGGCGGGGCGTGGCGGGGCGGGTCCCGCTGCCCTCGCAGAGGGATATTTCGGGAAACCACAACTATGCACAAACGGAGACCGCTAGGCGGACCGCGCCGCGGGCCGCCGGGGCAGGGCGTTGGCAGGGCGTGGCAGGGCGTGGCAGGGCGTGGGGACGCTGGGACTGCTGGCTGATGGGGACGAGGCGGAAAAGCACGCCGAACAGGCCAAGAGGCCCAGGGCATGCTTCGCCATGATGCCATCTGGGCATCTGGCGCCGCGGCCGCACCGCGGGCCGAAGCACGGCCGCACAGCACAGTGGGCCGCGACGCTGTTAGGCGTCAGCCTACAGCCAGCGCCGCGTCTGGCCAAAGTTCATCCCCAAGTTGACGCGCGCTCTGCCAGCCAGCCAACGGGACGCCGCTCGCCGCAAAGTGCACGGAGGCTGGTGGAAATAGAAATACCACTCGTATCGCTTTATCCGCAGTTTGCCTGCCTCCACCCGGCCGCGCAGCCAGGCAGGCAGGCAGGCAGGCAGGCAGGCAGGGCAGGCAGCCAGGCAGGCAGCCAGGCCGTATGTGGGTCAACAGTATTTACACGACACTTGCAAAAGCGGCCGCCACGCCGGCTGGGATCATTTCACAGTGTCAACCTAGCAGGCTGATTCGGAACCGCGCGGTTTCGACGACCTTCTCTCTCTCTCTCTCTCTCTCTCTCTCTCTCTCTCTCTCTCTCTCTCTCTCTCTCTCTCTCTCTCTCTCTCTCTCTCTCTCTCTCTCTCTCTCTCTCTCTCTCGCTCTCTCTCTCTCTCCCCCCCTTCCCCCCCCCCCTTCCCCTCTCCCTCCCCCCCCTCTCTCTCCTCTCTCTCTCTCTCTCTCTTTCTCTCTCACTCTCTCTTGCAGCTAGGCAACAAGCCTCACTCTGCCCCGCAGTGCGGAGGCGACTGTCCACAACGATACCCCTCCCGGCTCAAAGCCGTCTCCGGAATCAACCCTTGCCACTCACCCTGAGGGGTCGTTCTCGATGAGCGCGGGGTCGATGACGGGCCCCGTGAGGTGGTCGTAGGTGGGCGTGGTCAGTTCCGGTTCCTCCTGGAGGGGGCTCTCGTAGATCAAGGTCTCCACCATGGAGCCCTTGGAGCTGCCGAACGAGACCCTGCAACACACAGACCACACGTTAGACTTTTGGCGCCAAAGGGGAAGGGCGGCAGGGCGATGGTGGCGCCGCCTGGCGGTGGCGCGGTGCAACAGGCCGGCGGCGCGGACCGTGGCGCCCCCCAGCGAGCGGCCCTCGCACCGCGTCGCGGCGCATCGCCAACACGCCGGTGAGCAGTGGGCCAAAGCAAAATGGAACTCGAACCGAACGTGTGACCTCACCAATGGACTCCTCGTTCGGACCAAGGGGCGAACAAACAACTCGAGATTTTGGTCAATACCGATTATTTGGTTAGAGAGATGAGTAGAGAGATTGTGTTGGTGGCGAAAACCGCGGCTGCGGATGCCGTTGGGTGGCTCGTAGAGACCAGGCCGAGGGACTTTATGGCCGCAAGGATGCCTCAATCACCGGGCCTGCTTCGCACCTCCTTCTCACGGGCATAACGGCGGTCTTCACGGCCTACGTCAAGTGTATAAATGCGTCTATAAACGCGTGTGTGTCTGAGTGTGTGTGTAAGTGTGTGAGTGTGCGCGCGCCTGTAAGTGGTTCTCACAGAACAAGGACTCTAAGTGAATATCTATCATCGCACAACCTGCACCTGCAATCCGGCCGGCCAGTGGCCGCCCCGTCCGCTGCCCGCTATAATGACTCTATCCGCGGACTGGAGCGATTCTCCGATTCTCCTCGGCAGCGCGCCACTCTGCAGGATCATTCCGAGCGGCCCGGCCGTCGGAGAGTCTCCTATGCGGAGAGCCCCCGGCGGGGTAGGCTGGCCCGCCGCGCAGGGCTGCTGGGCGGGGCCGGCTGCCTGCACGGCGCCGTGCCCGCGGAACACGCAACGAGGCGGGAGACAGGCGAAAACGAAACAAAGCTGGCAGCTCTGTTTGCTCGTCAAGGAGTCCACAAAGACGCACGTAGAGGGGGCCCTTCCTGCCCGCGACGAGAGAGTGACTGTCCGTCAGCGGCCGAACCAGCGGGCCTCTGTCTCTCTCGCAACCCTACGGGACACCTTGTCAGTGCGAGAGAGACAGAGCGACTCCAGTCCGGAGGCAGCGTGCGGCCAGCGGCCGCGCGCAATGTCAAATTGATGGACCACAATAACGGCGACAATTAGTGACCTGAGCCAATCAGGGGCGGGGCGGGGCGGGGCGGGGCGGGGTGTGGGGTGGGGCGGGGCGAGACGGGGCGTCACCGCGCACACCCATCACACAGTAATAGTCTCCATTCCGCGAGGCGAGCGCGGCGCGCAGTTTGCCACCCAACACCCACGCCGCGGCCGCGCCGCCGTCATGACCCTCGGCGTCGTCGTGACCCGCCGCCCCCGCCGCCCCGCCGCCGCGGCGCACTGCAAGCTCCACCACGGTCGCGCTGTCTCTCTCGCACCCGTGCGGAACGTTCCGTGAGAGCGAGAGAGACAGAGCGCGACCGCTGGGCGTGACGCGAGGCGACGACGGCGACGCGAGGCGGTGTCTCCGATTTCACGCCCCTTCTCGGTCCGCGCGGCCCGCAGTCCGCCCTCGCGGAAGAGGTCGCCCCACGCCGGCAACGCGCACGCATTGGACCCGCAGCGCCGCGACGCACTCTGCTCCGGACGCAGTTTGAGCTCCAGAGTCGCTAAATGTCTTTCTCACGTGTGACCCCACCAATGGACTGCTCTCCGAACGAGGAATCCATCAATAGTGGAGGTCGAAACGTTCTGTTCGAGTCCTGTTTAGCGACTCTGGAGCAATGCGTCTCGAGTTTCCTGGCCCACGGCGACGCTTTGTTCCGGGTCATTCTCAGTAAAAGGCCGGGCACTTTGGCCGCCCCGGTCACGAAAAGTTTTCGCATGCATTAAAACACGAGGGACGGCCGCTCGGCGCGCAAGGGCGCCTTGCGTGCCTCTGCCGTGCGGCCGGGCTGGCCGGGCTGGCCGGGCTGGCCGGGCTGGCCGTCGGGGTGCCGCGCACGCAAAGCACCTGGCGCCCCAACCCCCGACGGGGCCCAGCCCCGCTACACTAGCCGTGGTCAACTAGCGGACGGCCGCGGCGGTCACTGGGGCACAGGGTCAAACAAGAAAAACATCAACCTGTTGACTGGAAGTCACACGCAGGACGAGGAAGGAGTAAGTGCTCGCAGTACGGCCTCGCGGCGGCATCAGCCTCTCTCGCCGGGGGGCCCTGCCCTGCCCTGCCCTGCCCTGCCCTGCCCTGCCTTGCCCTGCCCTGCCCTGCCCTGCCCTGCCCTGCCCTGCCCTGCCCTGCCTTGCCTTGCCCTGCCCTGCCCTGCCCTGCCCTGCCCTGCCCTGCCCTGCCCTGCCCTGCCTTGCCCTGCCCTGCCCTGCCCTGCCCTGCCCTGCCCTGCTCTGCCCTGCCCTGCCCGCCTTGTTTGCAGCCACTTACTCTGGGCAAAAAGCACTTTGTCCGTCCGTCCGTTCTTTTAGCTGTCGCCCGCGCTGGTGCTGTGCGTTCATCACGCATTCCAATAGCAACTCGCAGCGCGACTCGAACGGAGCTGTTCCTGCAGAATGATTCTCGTCGACAAGTGGTCACTCTTGCATTGCACCACGGGACGCCGGCCAGGAGACCCACGTGGACCCGCGCGCGCGCGCGCACGTGTGTGTGTGTGTGTGTGTGTGTGTGTGTGTGTGTGTGTGTGTACGAGTGTGAGCGTATGTATGTATGTATGTGAGAGCAAGTGTGCGCGTGCATGAAGAAGAAAATGCGCATGAAGCCAGCAGCCGGCGCTCCCATCAATATGCGGGAAAAATAATCATCTGATGGGAGTGTCTCTGTGCGGGCCGCGGGACGACAACGACCCTTTATGCGGCGGCACGAGCCGCGGGGGCTTCCATCTCCGCCGAGGAGCGGGAGGGGAGGAGAGGGGAGGGGAGGGGAAGGACCGCGCTCTTTGAGACATATGCACGCGCGTCCGCGGCGCGACACCGCAGACGTTGCATACCTAACCCCGGTCACGAGCCCCATGCAAAACAAAGGGCACAGGCACGCAGACAGACGGAACGGCCCGGTCGAGCTTTGTTTACCGCGACTCTGGAGCTCAAAACGCGAGCAGAGTTTTTAGCCGCCTGCGATGAGCCGGTCCTCTGGCGGACGGACGATCGGGCAGACAGACAGACAGACAGACGGAGGCACGGACGGGTAATGTTTTGATGGATGTCTCGCCCACTCCCTCACATTGATCTTGGCGGGGGTTCGCCTGCGGGCCGGCCCCGGGCCGCGCCGTGTCCGGTGCTGCGGCCGTCGGCTTATCGCCCGGATGAATGTAATGGAGGAACCTGCCACCGCCGCCGCCCCGTTTCCGCGATATTAGCTGAGCGCGTGTGAAGCAGGGCTGCCACCATTTGCGCACGTTCAGCTCGCTAAGCCGAAAATACGACAAGGCGGAGCGCGGCTAACTGAACACGCTTCGCGGAACTGGCTATTTGGCCGGACGGGCGGGGAGGGGCGTGGCGGGCCGTGGATCGCCTGCTGCTGCTGCCGAAGAAAAATGACAACGAAAAGTGTCAATTACGGCAAGTAGTGCTTCCGCGTGCACCCCAGGGTTTCCGCCCCCAACAGTGCGCCTCGGTGACGTCAGAGGGCAAGTTGTTTTCGGAGCTGGCGCCACGGGTGCGGCGGCACTGGCATAAGGAACTCACTGCACTCGCCTTGCGAGACCTGCTCGCAGTGCTGCCGACCGGCCGGCAGTAACCGCCTTATCGCGCTAGCCTCGCCCCAGGGGCCGCGCACAGTGGGCCGGTCTTCTAGCTGTGCAGCGCCGAAGCACGCGACCATTCTGCTGCACCTTGCACGGCGAATGGGTCTCGTCGTTTGGCGGCGGGCCCCGCCAGCTTGTCGCGTGCACTAGGCCGGCCGGCGGAGCAGTGACGTCAGACCCACTGCACGTGCACTAGGCGTGTTAAGGCGTGTACCTTCCGAAAGAAAGGGACAAGAAAACCATTAATTTTCGTCTCGCCTAGAGAGAGGGGCGAGCCCTTGCTGCGCTGCCGCTCACGCACAGCGAGGTCGCCGACGGCCAGGAAGGCTTCGGCCAAGTGTCTGTCACCACCGCAGGGCCCGCATGGCGCGGCAGGCTGCACCTCTGCCTCTGTCGCACTCGAGGGGCGTTCTGCAAGGCCGCGACAGAGACAGAGAGAGAGAGAGAGAGAGAGAGAGAGAGAGAGAGAGAGAGAGAGAGAGAGAGAGAGAGAGAGAGAGAGAGAGAGGAGAGAGAGACGCGCTTCGGCATCGCCTGGCGGCCCGGCCAGGGAAGGGAAGCCCCGCGGCGGCAGCCTAGAGGCGCCTGAAACCGCCAGCAGAGCAAAAGGTGGCGGCCCGGCGAGGAAACCGACACCGCCGTCTGCGGGCGGGGTCACACGTTGGTGCCCGTACAGGCGCAGGCAAAAGTCGAAAACGAAATAAAGCGAGTGGTTTGCGCCAGCGTGACACTGCGGCGCTGACCGCAGCTTAATGAAGTGGGGTTTACAGCCGCGATAGTGGTGGGCCGGCCTGCACTGCGCGGCAACGGGAAACAGCGCGGCCGTTCCGAACGGTCTCCCTCGCACCCCTGACGGGGGCGCAGAGCGATACCAAGACAGCGCTGCTGTCCGGAGTGACCCGTCTGACGGAGGTGCAGTCACGGTCAAGGTCGCCAGCAGCAGCCGGCTCCTTATGTCTTCGGGACCCGCCCACACTCCACAGTCCGGCCGTGATCTTGCCGATGACGTCACGAGCCGCGCGGTGATAGCGGGCCGCCAGGACGCCGATCAGAGACAGTCCGGCGACCTTGGCGACGGTGAAGCCCCCGACGGGGCGCCGCCACGCCGGCTGTCAAAACAGACGAAACAGGTGCCCGCCGTGCCGCCAGGCCCGACAACGTGCCGGCGCCAAGAGTAGCCACGCCCCGACGGTCATCTGGTTATTCGCCGTCCGCCGGGGGCCGCGGAAGAGGCGGCGGCGGACGAATAGTCTGGATGACACGCGGGTACCCCCAGAGGGGCCCCTCCAGGCGTACCCCACTGCCCCAGTTCCAGCGTGTCCAGGAAGGCCAACGGGGTCAGCCGGAGGGGTAGGGGTGGGGGTACGCATGCTGCTTTGGAGCACCCAGCTGTATCGATTCGATCCAGCAGAGGGTACCTCGTACCCCCGCACGAGGGCCCCTGCCCCCCTGCGCTACCGCTACCCCTGCGGGGCCCAGGCGGGGGGCAGCGCGACCCACTTCCAGGACGCAGCAGTGCAAGCAGCAGCAGCTCCTTGAGGGAAGAATAGGAATGTACACGCCGTGGGCGGAAGTTGTAAGTGCGCCGCGACGCGCCAATTTCAAATACTTTGGACCTCGGCGCTGCGACAGGGGACAGTCGGCGTTGCGGGTCCGACCGAGGGGTCCACCACTCTGGTAATCGTGTGTACACTTCGTCCAGTAATCATTGGTGTCAAAACTCGATATTTCTGCTGTTTTTATCGACTTTTGGGGGTTATTCTTACGCAAATCACTGGTAATCAGTAATCCCGTGTACACTCCAGAGCTGAGTGGTGGACCCCTCGAGTCCGACGAACGGCGCCGTCAAGGACGCCACGGTGCGGCCCGGAAACCGCGCCGCCGGACAGAAAGCCTGGCCTTGGCGGCGGGGCGGGGCGGCCCACTGTGCGCCCAGGCGCCCGCTCTGCACTTTGTCCCTGCCACAGGGTGAATTACATGGTAAACGGGCCGCGCGGCAGGGAAACACGAACACGGCCGGGCCGAACACTAGGGGATGCTGCTGCTCTCCATTCCGGCCCCGGTTGGGCTGCCCCGCCTGCCCCGGCCGACGGTGGCGGTCGACCGCGCATGCGTGCTGCGCTCTGGCGGCCGCTACTGTACTTGCACCTGGTTGCGCAACTCAACGTCGTCGTCGTCGTGGTCTGTACTCCTGGGCTAGCCAGTCGCACAGTGGACCAGACGGCCAGGCGGCCAAAACTCTAAACGCGTTTTGAGCTCCAGAGAGTCGCAAAACACGACTCAAACCAATGGATTTCTCGTTCGGAGAGCAATCCATTGGTGGAGTCACTCGTTCTGTCCGAGTCCCATTTAGCGACTCTGGAGCTCGAAACGCGTCCGGGATTTTGACCGCCTCCACTGATGTGAGCCGGACAGGCAGGCAGGCAGGCCGGCTGTCTATCGGAAAACAGCACGGCGAAATGGTCGCGGCCCGCGTGCGGCGTTTTACGGCTCTTGATAAGAGTGCAGGCCACGCTGCAGTGGACGGTGTGGTGCACTGCGCGGTGTTCGAGGTGCCGAACGAGGGGCCCTGGCCTTGCGCGCCGCGCCACCACGCACCAACCAAAACAAGTCCAAACGGGGCGCACGAGTTGCGGAAAAAAAAAGTTGAAAGGAAGTAGGGATTCGAACCCCGGAACTTTGCGTCCGCGCCGCAGTACGGCAGGCCGCTCTCTGGCGCGTTCCGTGGCGGTGCGAGAGAGAGAGCGGATGGCACAACAGGGTGCCGTGACTGGCCGCGACGGCCGCGGCAGATGCGCCCTCCTCGGCGGGCCGTCCTCACAGTGCCGGCGGTTGGCCTGTCGCCTGGTTCCGAAAGGCTCGCCCCGTCGCTCCGTCTCTGTCTCTCCCGCAGGGGTGCGAGAGAGACAGCGCGCTGATGGTGACGAATGCGCGGCCGCGGGAATTTATAACGCAGTAATAGAGGAATCGGGAGGCGCCGCGGAAAGGCGGCACGCGATTAATTTTTATTCCCGGCCAAGATGAATCGCGCCGCCTGTTTGTCTGCGCCCCTTCCTTCAGGAGTACATTTGAATTTTTACAGCGCCGTCACGCGAAAAAAGGCCGCGGCAGTGAAAAAGTCTAGAGCTTTTGGCCGCCTGCGCCGTTCTCGCCCACTCTGGGGCAGGGTCTGGGGCACGCTATGGCTAATCCCGGGACGGCGGTCCGTCAGCGTGGAGGACAGCTGCATAGTCAGGACAGGGTCCGTCTCTGTCGCACAGGACGCGCGGCGAGTGCGAGTGGCAGATCGTTTTAGCTTTCCAAGAGGCCCCGCGGATCATTGGCAGATCGTTTTAGCTTTCCAAGAGGCCCCGCGGATCATTGGCAGATCGTTTTTGCTTTCCAAGAGGCCTGGCGGATCATTGGCGGATCGTTTTTGCTTTCCAAGAGGCCCCGCGGATCATTGGCAGATCGTTTTTGCTTACCAAGAGGCCCCGCGGATCATTGGCAGATCGTTTTAGCTTTCCAAGAGGCCCCGCGGATCATCGGCAGATCGTTTTAGCTTTCCAAGAGGCCCCGCGGATCATCGACAGATCGTTTTAGCTTTCCAAGAGGCCCCGCGGATCATTGGCAGATCGTTTTTGCTTTCCAAGAGGCCCCGCGGATCATTGCGAGTGAGACAGATCTCTGCCTCGATGTGCTCGGTTGGCCGCTCGGCAGGAGCAACGCACTCGGCAGCTGTGGATGCAGCGCGCGCCGTATATCGACGAGACTGTTTCCCTGAGTCTGTCTCTCTCGCACTCACGGGGCGCGCCGTGCGAGAGAGACAGAGCGACGACGCTCGGAATGACTCCGTCCACTGGCAGTGTGGACCGCGGATCTCGGCCGAGTCGTTTCTGATGCGCGCGCCTCGTCGCGGAATGCGCTGTTGATGGCGACGGTGCGTCCCGACGGAGGGGGCGGGGGCACAATCGATACCGCCCCTGCTAACGGCCGGGCGCGCACGCCGCACAGTGTGCTGGAGCGGCGGAGTGAGCGAGCGCGCATCACCTGCCCGGCGTGTGTCTCGTTCCGTCTCTGTCGCACCCGCGTGGCGCTCTCCGTCGGGGTGCGAGAGAGACAGAGCCCGGCAGGGAGGGAATGCCAGAGGGGTGGCCCCGGACGGGGAGGACGGCGGCGGCCGGACACACGCTGGAATCTCAGTCACCCGAAGTGCGGCGAGCGTTCAATATTAATTTGCCTCACCGCGGCTGTCTGTCTGCCTCTGCTGTGGAGGCGGCGCCACGCACTGCGGACTCACCTGCAGGCAAACAAAAAAAAAACAAAAGTTAGAACGGCGTGGAGTGCGATGAATACCACACTAGACGGCAGGGCGGGGCTCTTGTCCGCCGCCCCTGCGCTGACACTGGAGGGGCGCAGGGCAAATAATATCGCACGATTACTCCCTCCCCCTTTCTCTATCTCTCTCCCCCTGCCGTTTTACCGCGCCGTGCCACTGGCCTTGGCGACAAAAAAAGCAACAAAACACAAAAATTTCGTAGCGGAAACACGCTGGCCGGAAACGCGAACCCGCATGAATACCGTTGCCAAGGGACAAATAGAAAAGTTTGACACACAAAAAAAGGCGATGGGTTCACTTCACTATGCGGCTAGGTGCGTTGTCTCGCCGCGTGTTCCTATGTCATACCGCATCGGCAGGATGTCCCTCGCAATCGCGCGCAAAAAAGGCATTCTGTCTAAAACGAGTCGGCGGAAAAACGTGTTGCGCTGGTCAGTGCGACTGACGGCGAGCACGGCCGCGGCGACAGCGACGTCAACTTCGTTCGCGGACGACCCGGTTTTTTTTTTTTTCGTCTCTTTCTCTTTTATTGCTGCGAATTGATCGCCGGTGAGTTAATGGATGAAATAGAGAGCGAAGGTCAATGGTCCAAGGCCGCCGAGGGCCACTGGAGCAGACCAAGCCAGCAGACGACACGACACACTCGTCAAAAATCGTGTCGGGGAAGTCTGTTGGCAGCGGCCGCAGGGAAACCCCACCTCGCGCCGCGAGTGTTGTGTTCCCCTCTCTCTCTCGCTCTTCGGCCCGAGCGTGCGATTCATTAGGGTCGGCCAGGACTGCCAACTGCCGGCCCCTCCACGTTTTGAATAAGTTGGCAGCAGTGGGGCACCGAACAAGTGACGAGTAGATGGACCGCCTGGCAGCGTTGCGGACCGGGCCGGGCACCACGGCGTCCTCGGCAGCCTCTCCTTTCACGGCCTATCCCCGAGGACGACGCCAGATTTGGAGGCGGGCCGACAACAACGAGATCAGAGCGGGGCAGGGCAGATAGAGGCCCTCGGCCCAATTAAGGCGTATACACAAAGTGGGCACCTCGGGGTTCAAACACTGCAAACAGCAAAAACTGAGAGAAAGAAAACGCTTTTTTTTTTGCGTTTTCCGGCCGGCTGGTTCGCTAAGTTACACCAGCTAATGCTCTTGGTGGGGGCGGCGGGGTCTGGCCGCGCGCGGGTCTAGTGGTGGTCCCGCGTGGAGTTACCTGTGAGGACGTGAAACTCAAACCGGCCTGCCGACTCCGACCGTCTCCGCTCTCCGAGAGAGGGAGGAGAGAGACGAGGAGATTCATTCCGGGATAACAGCGAACCATTGTTCTTGGCAAGGTCCTTGCAGCAGAGCCTTCGGCCGTATCCTTATCCCCGGGCGGGATCCAGGATCCAGGACCCAGCCCGGCAGGGTTTCGAGCAAGATTCGAGTCGAGTGCGGACGCCGACGAGGCAGGCAGCCGCGACACGGGGGTGTGGGCGGGCTGCCCACTTGCCAGGGGCCTGGAAGCTCGCGTTCGGACTTCTAGACTCGTGGGGCGCGCCTCAAGGGGGCGACGCAGACGGAGCACATGAGCTAGCAGGACCCGCAGTGCCCCCCAGCACCACCGCAGCATGACACCCACAAGCTGACCTGGTTATTGAGCGTGTGTGTGTGTGTGTGTGTGTGTGTGTGTGTGTGTGTGTGTGTGTGTGTGTGTGTGAATGGTCCGCTCCACTGAGACGGACAGGGAAAGTCTGGGCCAGGTCGCGCGGCGCGTATCCGTGTGTGTGCGCGGGGGAGAGAGAAAGAAAAGAGACGAAGTGCGCTACTTCTTGGCTGCGACAGCCCGCCCGCCCCTCCCACTCACCTTCCTCGTGCCTTCCCTCATCTCCTCCCCCGCCCTCTCTTTCAATTTAGCGCTCTGAAATACGCTCCGTGCAGGCGGGCTGCATGTGCGGTCGGTCGGTGGCCTGCCTGCCTGCCTGCTGCCGGCCGTCACTGTCGAGGCAGCAAGCAGGGACACACGGAGTTTATCGGTCCTTTATTATTGCTGAGTGAAAGTCCCGAGTTCGAATACCGGCTCCGGCGTCCCTTTTTTTTCGCCGCGCGGTGCAAGCACTGCCGCTTGCGCTGTGAGTTGATCCGAGCGACGCCCCCTGCATCTCAGATAGGCCTGTCGTGTCCGTGACGACCAGCGGCGCACAGTGGGCCCTGCCGGCGGTGCTGCTCCTCGTCGCTGGACGCGGTAAGAGTCTCTGCTCTCGCCCAATTCCTGCTTTCTGCGCAGCTCGGCAGACGCGCACTGCCGGGGCGGGCGTTGTCGGTGGAACTCGTTAGTTTTTACGATGGGGAGGGAGCAGTACTCAGTGAGGGGGGGGGAGGGGAAGGGGGGGAAGAGGGGACGCGAAGGTGACACGGGGGACTGCAAAAGCAAGCAGAGATTAAACCGAGGAGATGTTTCACATACATACACACACACTCACTATGACCTGCACACACACACACACACACACACACACACACACACACACACACACACGGCGTGACACGCATGTCGTCTAATTGCCATTTCAAAAAGCTCGAAATATCGCGCGCCATTTCTCGATCCTTTTTCTTATTTCCCGCGCCTCGCCCGCGTGCACACACACACACACACACACTTACAAACACACGCAAACACCGTCGCGCCGTGTGTGACATCTGGCCTGAATCTGGCGCTCTTTGACAAGCTGAGCCCCCTCGCCCTCGCGCGAGCCACGGTCCTCTGGCCCACTGTGCGGCGGGCGGGGTGACTTCCCGTACAGTTTGGCCAGCGGCACGGCACGGCACGGCACGGCACGGCTTGTCCATGTGCCAAGTGCGGAGTGTCATGTCACCTCCAAGCCCTCACCTTGACGCCCGCCGCGCCGCCGCGCCGGTCTTTAGAGTGTCGCCGCCACACGCCGAAACAGTGCGCTCGGTCGCTCTGTCTCTGTCGCACTCACAGGGCGTCCCGCAGGGGTGCGAGAGAGACACAGGGTCGCAGCAAAGGGCGTGCCGCGCAAACAAAGAGGCGCATTGCCACCCATTCGCGACACTGCGGCAAACGCAGCAAACGCCAGCAGCAACGTCGTTTTATATTTTTATTTATTTTTATTTTTTTAAAATGTTATTCATTCCGGTCATTTTTGCCACCCTCCTCCACCGTACGACCGCAAAAATAAACAGTGCGTACGTGGGGACGACTCGATATGACGGCCCAGTGTGCGCCGGGCCGGCGTCGACAGCTGCAGGCCGCCGCCATGGCCGGGTCCAAGAACAACACGGCCACAACAGGTGGGGCACCGCGTCTGACGGGCCGAGTGCAACATGCAGGCCGATGACCGTCGCGGCGCCGACGGACGCGGCGTGTAAACAGAGCCGAGCCGCGCCGCGAGAACGCGAGACCCGCCAGAAAGGTTATGTTGACCTTTCCCGCAGACCAACGAGGCTTCCCACCCAAAACACGAGCATTTTGCACCTTTAGCCTACCGGCGCGGCGGCGCAGAAAAGGTGGGAAGAAAAAAAAACCGTAAACAGACGAACACGACGACAGGTGCGCGGTGGGGGGACTCGAACCCGGGACCGCACCGACCGCGACGCACACCGCGCACTCCCTTTTTAAAATAGAACGCGCGCCGCGCCCCGCAGCGGAACGCCCTCTCCGCGGTATGGGACTCCATCTCCACACCAGTTAGTCTTCTTCCTGGGAATTTCGGCAGGAGGGGGTGGGGGGAGGGGGGGGGGAGAGAAAGGGGAGGGCGTTGGCCGTTTTGGTTTAATGCGGCCAAGTCACGCCCTGCCAGATTAATGTCCACACCAATGTCGCGCGCGTTTTTAAGATACTTCTTTTACAATGCCCTGAAGAAGAAAAAATAGAAAAAAATATCCAGGTGATTGAGTCCTATCTTCTTATGGACGGTCTTTCCCTGCCCGCGCCCAAAGAGGTCCCGCCCGCCCGCCCGCCGCGTATCCATCAGACAGTCGGAGGGGCGGGGCGATGGGTTTACCCGAATCGTTTTTTGCGGCGATACGGGTGATGGAAAGTAAACGAAACACAGTGACCCGCTTCGCGCCGCTAAGACCCTCTCCGTTTTCCTGCATTCCTGACGCCGATCCGCGGCGCCGCGAGATAAGGCAGCCAGATAGCGGGCGGGCCGCGAACACACCGGCAGTGTGTACCGAGTGTGTGTGTGTGTGTGTCAGCAAAGTCTATTCACCAAGATAATTTGCCTGGCAGCCCCGGGTGCGCCCCTGGCGGGTAGGCTACCGGTGCCCACGGCGCACAGCGCTGCGAGCGGGTTGCCTACCCTGCACGGCGGTTCGCCCGGCCGTACCACACAGTGGGCCAGAAGACCTGTTTACAGCTCCAGAGCCGCTAGATGGGACTGTGGAGCTGGAGCTCAGAACGCGTCCGGGGCTTTGCCTGCAAGCGCCGGTCTTCTGGCCCACTGTGCGTCGTGCGGTCTATCTGCCTGCCCGTCTGTCCGTCCGCCACGAGGCCGGCCGGTGAGGGTCCTGCGCGCTGCCCCGAAGTGCCCAGTCAGGAGGAAGGGCCTCTCCACGCTCCTTTGGCCGCGTTTTTACGGGTCGCGCCGTGCCAGGCAGCACTCGGCAGCTTTACGACGCGTGTTCAAGAAGGGCGCTGGCCAGCGGGGCGGCCTCTCTCGCACCCACGGGGCGGCCCGCAGGAGCGCGAGAGAGACAGAGCGACCCGTTGGCCGGTGCACTGCGCGTAGTGGTGCTCGCGATAACGACGTCTTTCCGCGAACTGTCTGGTCTGCCCAGCATCGGCAGGGCCAACGCCGAAGCCAGACGGAGCCTCTGTGAGGTGCGTGCCTTTCGCCCACTCGCGTCGGCCCATGAGTGATAGAGTGGAGCAACCTGGTGATGTGTTCCTTGTGAGGTGCTCCGCGCCGCCGACCGCCGCCGCCAGCCTCCCAGTGGGCCGCAAGACCGGCGCAGGCGGCCGGACCTCTCAACTCCCCCCAATATCGAAATTTTAGGTCCCACTTGGCCCGTCCAATATCGAGACTGGGGTGCGGGGGGGGGGCGCTCCAAAATCTGATAGGGGGTCCCAATAGACCGCCTCCACCGGTCTTCTCTCTGGCCCACTGTGGGCCGGCGTCTGGCCGCGGTTCCCCGAAGCCATGCACGGGTGGCTGGGAGTCAAGCTTGGCCAGGCCGTTCTCGGTACGCGTAAGGGTTGCGGCGGGCCGGTCAGCCAGCGGCGCGGTGCTGGAGGGAGCCGGGCCGCCATGTTCGTTAGCGATCACATTGTTAGCGGTAACGGCCCGAACGAGTGCGTAAAGCAAGTCCGTCTCTGTCACTCCCTGCGGTGCGCTCGCTCTCTCTCTCTCTCTCTCTCTCTCTCTCTCTCTCTCTCTCTCTCTCTCTCTCTCTCTCTCTCTCTCTATCTCTCTCTCTCTCTCTCTCTCTCTCTCTCTCTCTCTCTGTCTGTCTCTCTCTCTCTCTCTCTCTCTCTCTCTCTCTCTCTCTCTCTCTCTCTCTCTCTCTCTCTCTCTCTCTCTCTCTCTCTCTCTCACGGTGCTCCTCACCTGCATGATGATGACCAACTTGCATAATTTAATGTCATCCTTCATTTATAGCCTGCGGCCGAGTGCACTACCCACCGGCGGATCCAGCCCGGCTGCGTCAGAGCGGCGACTGCGACAGAATCCCACCTGGCTGTGCGAGCGCAAGCGAGACGCAAAGGGGGGCAAGGCTGCGTCAGAAACAGCAGATTGCCCCCCCCCCCCCCTTGTGTCTCGCTTGCGCTCGCACAGCCAGGTGGGATTCTGTCGCAGTCGCACGATTTGCTAGATCCGCCGGTGGCACTACCTCCTAGCGCCCAGGCGGAGAGAGAGAGAGAGAGAGAGAGGGGGGGGGGAGGGGACAGGTACACGGTGGCGCTCACACGGCCTTTCGATATCTCGATATTCGAGCGCGGAATGCGAATGGGAAGTAATTAATTTGCAACGCCCGAGTGAGAGAGAGAGAGAGAGACAGAGAGATAGTCCGCAAAGCTCGCGCACTGCAGAAAGCTTCCCAAAGCCTCGCGTCGCATATCGCGTCGCAGCGGATGAAGGAGATAAATCCAAGCGGCTCGTCCTCTTCTTCTTTTTTTGCGTTTACCGAACGACACGCGGGTGGCTCTGCGTCGCGGCCTTCGCGGGCCTGGCACTGCGAGGCCCGGCCTGGTAGCTCATCGCTCTCAGATTCGACGCCGCGCCGCACAGTGGGCCGCACACTCCGCTTGTTTTTTCCGTCCGCGAGCTCGCCGAAGTCCCGCGTGGCGCGCGCCGCGAAGAAACGGGCCAACTCCGCCGGCCGGTCGGCGCAGCTACGGCCTTCTGTGGCGGCCGATGACGCAGTGAACGCGGATCCCACTTCACTGGGGCCCCGCTGCCGGCCCCGGCTGGCCCCGGCCCACCGCAAGACCATTCGAATCTGCTTGTCTTGAGTCCGCCTGTACGACGCCCCGCTCCTCTGGACCGGCGTCGTCACGCCGTGCATGTCGTCCTGCAGGGCGGCCTGGGCGTCGACGCGTCGCGGAGTCATGACTGCAGACGACGTTAATTAGTCAGTAGGCAGTGGCACACCAACAACTCCTTTCATCTTGAAACTCGGCTCGGCTCGGCTCGGCTCGGCAGGCCCGAACGGTACTGCTGCACCGGGCAGCAGCACGATGCGCGGCAGTGGCGGATCCGGAGCCGGCCTCAGAGGGGGGGGGGTAATACCCTCTGCCTACTTACAGAGTCAAAGTGTTGATGTTTTGTCTAACTTTCAGGTGGCTATCTTATCTAGAGTAGGGAGGGGGGGGGGCATTTTCCCGCGAGCTGGAAGCCGTCCGCGATGTGTAGCAGGCGCCTTCGCCAGGCCGCTGGAGTCTGGTGGCTGGAGCCTCCGGCTGGAGCGGAGTGGCAGCGCTGCGCCGCAGTACCGCTACATCATTACACTGTTACAGCGCACAGTGTGCCCGGCGAAAGGTGCAGCGTTTTGGACGCAGCCAGGCGCACGGCGGCGCCGCTTCCTGTTCACCACACTGCCACCCGAACCGTTTGAGAAATATGCCGGAGATTTGCTGCGGGGCGCTAACAGCGCGCCCGGTCCGAGTTCGACCACGCCTCGCGTGTGGATTTTTTTTTAGCATTGCTCCCATCGGTAGCCGAGCGGGTTCCGTGACTATTCATGAAGTCAATGAACTCGGGTTCAACTGCCAACCAAGACCACCGACAAACGCCATTTGCGTTTCTTCTTCCTCTTTTTCTCTCTCTGCTTGGGGTTCCCGCCACCTGATGGGTGTGATTTGGCCGCCGTTCGGCGCCGCTGCCGTCATTTGCTGCCCCCTTAACCTAAACAAACTCGTCCGCATCACGCCAGCACGCGCACGCAACGGTGTGGTCACCGCGCGCGCCGTTGGCCTCAAGGCCTCTCTCTCTCTCTCTCTCTCTCTCTCTCTCTCTCTCTCTCTCTCTCTCTCTCTCTCTCTCTCTCTCTCTCTCTCTCTCTCTCTCTCTCTCTCTCTCTCTCTCTCTCTCTCTCATGGGTGCCAGAGAGGAGAACGACTCTCAGTGTGCAGCTGGTCGAACATTCGAAGCTCAGGCCGGAACGGGCCGCCGGAACTACGCGGGGATAACACGAACGGGAGGATCCGGTCTAGAACTGCGGCCGCTAGGACCGGACGTGGGGTAACGCACAGCTCGGCCCAAGACGCATAGGCAGGGACGTCGGAACTACCTGGGCCGGAACTACGCGGAACACACATCGGGGCCGTGGGTACGGCAGGCCGGACCCACAGTGGGCGGAGGCGGTCAAAATCCCGATGACTGTGGCGCAGCGTAGCGCCCAGTGGGCCGCACCGCGCATCAGCTGGCGAGTGGTCGGCCTTGGACCGCTGCCGCTCCAGGTCGGTGTCAGGGCGCGCTGACCCGCTGCAAGACCGCGAGCACACGCGGCTTGGGGCCCCGCCGGGGGCAGCGCGTGGCGGGATGCTCGCTGGACCGAGGCGACCAGACTCATTCGTTTTCGTCGCTCTGTCTCTCTCTTATACGGAATGCCTGATGACTCCGAGAGAGACAGGGCGACGGCATCAGCTTGCTGCAGCGGCTTAATAAATGACGGGGGTATCGCCGCGGCCCCGCGCGGGCCCCCGTGGGGCGGTGGGTCAGGGACTCCAGCAGACACGGAGTAGCGCCCCAAGGGCAACGCGTACCGCGTCCACCCGCCTGATTTTCCTGTGTGCGCAGCAAAAGCAATGCCCTCCCAGTTGTCAAGTGCTTTACCAGTGTGGCGGCGGCAGCAGGTTTACGGTTGCAGTCTGCCGCGCCACGCCACGCCCGTCTCGTTGGTGACATTTGGCGCGGCCGGCCCGCTGTGCTCCGTCTCTCTCGCACCCATGCGGGACGCCCCGCGAGTGCGAGAGAGACAGCGACAGGCACGGCCGAGCCGCACTCGACCGAGATGCAAACGACGCGAGGCCTGCATCGCGCATCCCGGCGCCGCCCACGCACTGCATCGCACTCATGGCGTCCCGAGTAGGCGAGAGAGAGAGAGAGAGAGAGAGAGAGAGAGAGAGAGAGAGAGAGAGAGAGAGAGAGAGAGAGAGAGCGACGAAAACGACTCTTGGCATCAGTCTGCAGGCCAACACACCTCGACTTCCTCCTCCACGACGTGAAGGGTCCAAGGGCGTGACGGTACTGCCTTTCCCCGATTTGGACCGCGAGGGAGTGTTGTTGTTGTTGTTGTTGTTGTCGTCTTCAAGGCGTGCCGCTCCCGCGCCGCCTCGCGTCTCGCGTCTTGATTAGCTATCCGCTTCCGATGTCCGCCTAAACGCCGGATGCCATGTGTCGCGGCGGCTCGCTCCGTCTCTCTCTCTCTCTCTCTCTCTCTCTCTCTCTCTCTCTCTCTCTCTCTCTCTCTCTCTCTCTCTCTCTCTCTCTCTCTCTCTCTCTCTCGCGCGCGCGGCGCGCGGCGTCCCGCGGGGGTGCGAGAGAGACGGCGGCGGCCCACTGCACGACGCGCGCGTAACTGCGAGGCCCCCGGCATGGAGTTACGGCCGCGTCGCGCACCGGCCTTATTGAGAGATCCCTCATCACGCACAAGACGTCAACATCCTCCACCGGGGCGAGGACGGCGAGGACGGCGAGGACGGCGAGGACGGGGTGGGCGCGTCCTCCAAGGGCGACGACCCGCCGGCCGAAAAGCAGCAAGGAGACAACAGAGACGGACGTACAATGGTCCGCATGGAAACGTTGTTAGAAACGACGTCGCGAGGCAGGACGACAGAGGGAAAGGGAATGGAGTGGACAGGTTAAAAATGCGCGAGAGGGTGGAAGCAGAGAGAGAGAGAGAGAGAGAGAGAGAGAGAGAGAGAGAGAGAGAGAGAGAGAGAGAGAGAGAGAGAGAGAGAGAGAGAGAGAGAGAGAGAGAGAGAGAGGAGCGACGAAAGCACCGTTGTGCGATTAATCACCGCCCTGGCTGTCCTGCAAACGAGGAAACGCTGCGATTGGTTCCAGAAGTGGCTGGCTCAGCGGCCCCGCCCGATTTGGCGGGCCGGCGGTGACGTCACCGACGCCAAAAAGCTATTCAGCGCGGCGGGGTTCACGGTCGCGAGTTTCCACACTGACTGTCTCTGCCACACGGCCGGGCGGGCCGTGCGTGCGTGCTTCCGCGAGAGCAGAGGCTCACTCCGAATGACATTCGCGTCTGTCTCTCTCGCACCCCTTCCACACGCCCACGCGCGAGAGAGAGCGCGACGAAGGTTCGGAACCCGCCTGCTGCGACACTCCAAAAGAGTCGCCCGCCTCGGCGAGCGTCCTCAGGCGAGCGCGCACACATACACATTCACATTGCGGGAGGGAGAGTCAGCAGTGGAGCGTCGCGCGCGTCGCGTCACACACTTGGCAGGTGGCGCTCGAAGACGCGTCGTGGGGCCTTCCGTCAAGTCACGTCGGAAATCATATCAGTCCTTGAGCAGGCAGACGACGCGGCACGTTTACACTTTAATTACGTTCCCTTTTTTTATTTGTTTGGAGGAACTAGGTTTATTATCGAACTACTATCCTCCTAGCGCTATCGTGTCTTCCTCCCCAGCCCCCTTCCCCCTGCACACACACACGCGCGCACACGCCCAGAGTTTAGGCCAGATTGGCTTTGCTCGATCGGCTGCAGGCTGCAGCTATCATTGCTATCATTACGGCGATGGGCGCGCCAAGGTGTGACCGGCGGGCCTTCATTACACACGCGGCTGCACGCACCGCACGGCCCGGCGGGTGGGGGTAATCGGCGGCAGATGGCCGCGGACATCGGACGAAACAACGTATGTCATACGGAAAACCCACGGTAGATACACTGTTTACGTCACAACTCGTGTCGTGATCGTCGTGGTGGTCTTCGTGGACGTCGCCAGCACGACCACGACCCACGAAGGATCGTAAGAAACTCAGGGGGCCCTGCCCTAAAAATCGGAGCTCTGTTGTTTTGAACATGTCGTCCGCAACGACTCGCAGCAGATGCAGCCCGGCACGATATTTTGGTGAGAGCTGCTCAACCGTTAAAATTAGATGGGTGTAGTAAGCGAGCCGATTGTAGATCTCGGTTCGAACCACATTCGGCTCGCTTACCACGCCACTCAAGCTTTCACGGTTTAGAAGAATGAATAGAGAAACTACCCGTAGGGACGCTGACCTAGCGAGTTGAGGTTATGTTTCGGTCGGCGGTCGAATTTCACTCACCCAACCGACTACAAATCGACACGCAACAGTCATGACATGTAGCATCAGGCACGCCCAGACAAACTCTTCAGAACACCGCGAAGTTATTTTGTCGCGCAAGAACCGCAAAGTAACTCTCAAAACACTTTTTCAAAACATAAACACGCACGTCAGGTCGTCCACCGCCGTCGCCGCAACGCTTTTTGAGCCAACCGACAAACGCCAAGCGCGCGGCGTCAGTCGGCGTTGGCGCGCCAAGTTCGAACCGTCCCTTCGGAAACGAGAAGTGGACACATGTGGGTGATTCGATATTCGGGACTTTCGTTTACGGTGAGCGTTTCGTTTCGGCGTGTTGGCTTGGAGCCACCCCCAGGCGTGCCTCGGCGTGCCTCAGCGAGGCTCCCTGTCCGTCGCCGCGCTCACAGTGCACAAGCCGGCCCGTCTGCGCCGACAGGGGCGGCGAGGGGAGGAAGGCGCGGTCTGCAAAGGGCGTGGCTGGAAGGGGCGGGGCGGGGCGGGGCGGGGCGCCCACGTCGAGTGCGGCGCGCAGCGTCACGGCCCGGCCGAAGGCTGAAGGGCAATGCCAAGATCAAGCAGTGCGAGTAAAAGGGGAACGAAACGGAGGCGAAAAAAAAAATTGACAACCCCGCGCAGAAAGAGAGAGAGAGAGAGAGAGAGAGAGAGAGAGAGAGAGAGAGAGAGAGAGAGAGAGAGAGAGAGAGAGAGAGAGAGAGAGAGAGAGAGAGAGAGTTTCAGCACGATTAGCTTCAGTCTGCGTGTTCCGAGCAACTGGGCAGGCCGCGCGACCCCACTAATGGATGGCTCTCCGAACGAGGAATCCATGGGCGGGGTCACACGTTCGGTTCGAGTCCTCTTTAGCGAATCTGAAGCTCCAAGAGCGTCTAGAATCCCGGCCTCCTGCGCCGGTCTTCTGGCCCACTGTGCGCCTGGGCGTGGCCGGCGTCGCGACACCGCCCGGCAACGTGACAATCGTCCTTCGGCGTCCTTCTGGTAATCCGCCCCGCCGCGAATAGCCGCATCGACCAGGGGGCGCATCGACCGGGCGCGGTGAAGCGGCGTCGCGACGCCCTCCTCGGCGACGTCGGCGACATGTCGAGTCAACTTGGCGGCGGTACCGACGTCGTCGCGGTGGTGTCGGTACCACTCGGCCCGGCCCCGACCTACACACGGATGTCTGCGGTGGGGCTGGGGTTCCGGGGGTCGATACGCGGGGTGGGGCGGGGCGGGCGGGGGAGCGTGGCGTGCGGCGTCGCGACGCTACCCTCCCTCCTCCCCGCGGGACGAGTTTGGCCGCCGGCTACCCGCCCCGCGCCGCCGTCCTGGCGTGGCCGCGCTGATAAGGGAAATCAGGCTGATTCCGAACACTGCTTCATCTCCCTCGCACCTACACGGCACGCCTGATGAGTGCGAGAGAGACAGAGCGACGTCTCTCGGAATGAGACGGCTGACGCCCCTGGCGTATTGCAGCCTGCAGCCCTCGACCCCCTGCCGTGGCCCGGGTCACGGAAACAAGCAAGCAGCCGGGGAAGCCATTGAGGGCAGCCTTGCGGCACCGCAAACCTCGCAGATAAAGTTGCCCTTCCCAGAGCGTACCCCCTTTAGCAAAGGGCACCGCGACTTTTCCACCAGGCTTTTCATGAAAAGGGAGCTCATTACAAACAAACAGGACACAGAAGAACCCGTCTCCCCCGGGATTTCGACCGCCTCCGCCGGTCTTCCGGCCCACTGTGCAGTGCTCCGGGCTGCGGCACGGCCATTCCGCGAACCGCACTGGAACATCCGCGGGGCACGCGAGCCACGCGCAGCACCCAATGGATGAAGCTATTACGACCAGGTGCCGCCTCGGCCGCCACAGCACAGTGCACCAGACGGTTGGCCTGGACGCAGAGCGCGGCCCTCGCTCCTGTACTTCTCTCGTTTCTGGTAGAGTCCTATAGTGGGTTAGGTTAGGGTTATAGGACTCTCGTTTCTGGCCTGAGAGCGCGATTCACAACAGCGCTGCGTCGCTCTGCCGTCTCGCTGGGTCCGCCCCATGAGTGCGACTGCAGTGCAGTGCAGTCGTGGCAGCGACCCCCACTCGGCCGGGACGGTGAGGCTTCACCTGTAATTATTTTGCAGTTTTGACGCGCGGCCAAACGCCGCACAGTGGGTCAGAAGACCGTTGAGGCAGCCAAAATGCCAGACGCGTTTTGAGCTCCAGAGTCGCTAAATGGGACTCGAATCGAACGTGTGACCCCACCAATGGATTACTCTCCGAACGAGCAATCCATTGGTGGAGTCACACGTTCGGTTCGAGTCTCATTTAGCGACTCTGGAGCTCAAAACGCGAACAGGATAGCCCGCGTGAGTGCGAGAGAGACAGAGCGACGAAAGGCGCGATGCGTTGCTGTCCGTAATGAGCGCATTACCGGCGCCGTCTCGGCGGGAAAAAAAAGAAGGCGGGCAATTTCCGTGGCGAGAAAAGCAGACCAGGGAGCAGTGTCGTGATTAGTGATTTGGGGCGGCGGCGCCGCCTCGCTGCGAGGCTACCATTTACAGTGCGGAAGCTATTCGGGCGTTTCCGGCTGGCTTGGGCCAACACGACGGGGCGAGGGTGGAGGCTTTGCCCGGAAATAAAGCCAAATATTCGCACCTGAGGGCCGATCCCGAACGGTGCTTCCCGTCTCTCTCGCACTTCTGTGGCGCCCCATGAGAGCGAGAGAGAGAAAGAAAGAAAGACGAAAACACTGTTGGGAATCACTCTTGCTGGCTGCCTGCCGGGCTGTCCGGGGGTGCGTCCAGATCGACCAGCGTCCAGACAGCTATTTCGGGCAGGTGTTGAGGGAGCGCTGCGCTCTAGCGGGGCCGCGTCGTCTCGTCTCGTCTCGTCTTCTCTCTCTCTCTCTCTCTCTCTCTCTCTCTCTCTCTCTCTCTCTCTCGGGACGCCCCATGAGTGCGAGAGAGACACCCCTGTCGGAAATGAGTCTGCGTGGCGGCGGGCGGGCCGCGCGGCCCCTCCTGTCATCTATCAATCGAGCGTGCCCGGGGCTTCACCACCGCTTCGCCGGGCTTCGCGAAGGCAGAGCCAAAGTGCTGTGCGCGGAATGGGGAGTCGGCCGGCGGAGGGGGGAGGGTAGTGACCCTCCACGGCAGGGGGTGTCGCCGGAGGGAGGCAGAGGGCCCCAAAGGGCCCCAAAGGACCGAGAGGGGCGCCGCAGAAGCAATAGGGGGATGTAGAGCCGGCGGAGCTGAGGGCAACGCATCGCGTGCTGGCGGCACTGTAGGTACACGAGCAGGGGCGGATCCAGAGGCGGTCTCGGAGGGCGGGGTTGCCAACTTTTAAGTGCGGCCTTTTGATCCGCGCCAGCTAACTTCGACGCGCCGGCCGTCACCTGCGCCGGTTCCCGCCGGGGTTCCCGTCGGGGTCCCCGTGCCGGCGCAGTGTCCTGGCCGCGCTTAGCATACGCGTCGTGTCCTTACGGGTCCTAATGGGCGCCCGGACGGCACGGCCAGGCCTTAGCGGGCAGCTCGATGATCGAGGGCTTCGCTGCCTTCGGTGCAAGGTGCACGCGGTGCGCGGCGACTTCCTTCCGCCCCGCCCCGACCGAGGAGAGAGGGGGGGGGGAGGCGCCGTACCAGTCCGGTCGAGTCACAAAATAATAATTATCCATCGACTTGGTGCAGCGCGACGCCGCTGACGCCGCCGCCCTGCCGGTGGGTTCCGAACAGCGCCTCGCCTCTTCCAAATTACAGCGGTATCGAGCGCGGCTAGTCAAGCCGGCCTGGAGGGCCTCGGCGTGTCCCTATTGATTGTCCTGGTCGCACTGCATCGCACTGCATCGCACTGCATCGCAGGGTGCAGAGGAGTCCGCCTGCCCATGCGGGAGCGCATGCCCGCTTTGCAATAACTTTCACTTTCTGTTATTGTTGCTGCTGTTGTTGTTGTTTTCCATCCAAACTATCAAGAAAATGAGGTTCGTTTCGTTTCCGGGCTGCGCGCGGCGCGGCCGGGCGTGGCGAAGGCAGCGTGTGCTCGGCGGAAGGAAGCCCCGTACAGGGTTTGAATGGAACGGTACCGCGCGCGCGAGCACGCATCCCGCCAGCACGCACGCGCACGCACCCGAGCTGGGCGACCAGCACTGACTGAACGAGAGCACGTCACATGGAACGACCGGGGGATAGATGCAGTGCGGTGCTGGGGCGGCGTTGGCCGCGTGCTTCGAGAGGATCGAACGAGACTCGACTAGTCGACTAGCCGGCTCGGCGGCCGCGGAACTGACCTGCCCCACTCGCCGGCCCGCGCCTCCCCGCGCCTCCCCGCGGGGTAAGAATAGCGCCAGGACCTGTCATTACTCACACACACTCACTCACTGACACAGCGGGGAGGTGCAAACCTCAGCGATACACGGCCAGCCCACGCCCACACGCTGTTGTAGAGTCGTTGAGACAGGCCAGGGGCCAGCAGGCTTATTCCGAACAAGAAGTGCGATATCGTCGCTGTGTCTCTCTCCCACGCACGGCGGGCCCTGCACGGGTGCGAGAGAGACAGAGCGCCGCTCGCAGCCAGGCCGGGGCCCGCGGCAACATCCTCGACATCGCCGTGCTGCATGTTCCCACCGACCGGCGCCGCCGTGTGTCCGGGGAAAAAATAATAAACAACTCGACGGTATGGCGCCCTTTCGGCTTTCACCGGCGAGCCGAGGGCGCGGGTTCGGATCCCAGGAAGAGGCCGGCCGCTGACCGTTTTGCGTCTGCCTTGGCGTGACGCGACACCGGCCCCTAAACGGCATCGCATTCCGCTCCACCACAAACGAGACGCGGTGATGACCATCAGCAGCAGCGCCGCCGTGCTCGCTTAGTTACTTCGTTACTTTCCTCTGCAGTCAGGCGGACGCCGGGCGGACGGGGCGTCCGGAAACAACATCATCAAGTAAACAACAAGTAAACAACAACAACATCAAGTAAATGAGCCCCACGGTGGAACAGAAACGCCTGGTCCCTCCTTCGCATCCGTGATAAGGCAGGCTGACCCGGCCGGCCCCTAAGGAGCCTCGTGGTTTATGGACCTCCCCCATGGCCGCGCGGCGCTACGCGGCGCCAGCTTCACGGACGTGTCTCTGCGCTGCCTTATGATCGCTCCCCGCCACCCCAACGCCGCCTCCCCGGCTGACGTGTCGAGGCGGTGGCCGTCGAGGCGGTGCAGCTCGCGCCGCGCGATGCCGCGCCGGCCGGCAGCCTGTTCGAGAATAGCCTGCCGCTGCGGCCAGTGCAGCCGCAGCAGCCGCAGCAGCCGCTGCAGTGCTTGCTGCAGCATGGCACCCACCTTTTCAGTCCCGGGTTCTTGGTGCCGTTGGCGAGCAGCTTCGGCTTGGGCTTGTCCCCGCACGAGGACGTGGGGGTGTTGGCCTGCTCCGAGGCCGCGGTGCTCAGGCTGCTGGCGGAGCTCTCGGTGGACATGCCCCCGTACGAGGCCGGCGCCAGCACCGGCTGGTCGCGGTGGGTCTTGATGATCTTCTTGGTGGTGTGCACCGTGCCGTTGATGCTGCTGGTGCTGCTGAAGGTGGTGGTGGTGGTAGTGCTGCCGCCGTCGTTGACCACGACCGTGGTCGCGGCGCTGTGGTGCTGGCCGTTGACGGGCACCTCCACGCCGTTGGCCCTGCCGTTGGGGTGGCCGTTGGTGGCCGGGGGCGCCGGCGGCGGCTCGGCGGGGTGCTGCCGGGCGCGCGCCTTGTGCACCATGGGCACCATGGGCTGCTGGCGGTGCGCGGGCTGCTGTGGGCTGCTGCCGGCCTTGTCATCGGACGGGGGGATCATGTAGGACAGCATGGCGACGCGCAGTACAACGTCACGACATCACTTTTCACTATTCACACACTTAATCCTACTGTGCACACGTGCAGACTTGACTCGATATCACATTTGGGTTGCTTTTTGGCGTTTTGGCGGCGCGCGTCATGGCCGGGGCGTCATGGCCAGGGCGTCACGGCCAAGGCGTCATGGCGGTGCTCGCGGCGTGGTGGCGTGCTCGCGCGTGCTCGCGACCGCCGCGCTCCTCTCTGGCCATGCGACTGGCAAGCACTGGCGCGGCAGCCTCGCGGTGCCTCGCGCCTCGCCTCGCGGGGCTGGGCCTGGTGGGGCCCCCCAGTCCCGGCCGGGCCCCAGTCCGCCGGGCCGGTGCGCGCTGCGCCGCGGCTCGCGACGTTTCGGCGGGGCTAGCACGGCTAGCGCGGCGAGGGCATGACGGCCACGGTGACGAGGTGCTGCTTGGACTCGGGGCGCGTGCCGGGGACAAAGGCAGGGCGCGGACAAGAGCGAGACGCGACGCGGACCCGCTCGTCGCGGCCGAGGACGGAGGCTGCGGACGGCGGCGAGCCTCTATCCACACTGCCACCGCCTGGCCCGGCCCACCCCGCCGCCCCGGCACACCCCAAAGCCCCACGTGCCCGGCTCGGCTCGGCTCGACTCGACTCGGCTCCACTCGGCCCGGCTCGGCTCTCAACCACCCCCACCCCCACCTCCAGTCGCGCGGAGACACGGCAGCCTGGCGCGCATGCGCCGGCCTCACCGCGCCTCTCAGCTGATACCGCCCCTGCAGCCCCTGCAGCCCCTGCAGCTCGATACCGACATCCATCCCCATCCCCGCCACGGCACCGCCGCGGCACCGCCACAGCACCGCCACGGGGGATGCAGCGTTGTCAAACGGCCGGCCCTGCGCGCCGCGCTGCACCGACTGCACCGCATCGCCCACCCCGGCCACCCCATCCCTGCCACCCTCACCCTCGCCAGGTTTGCGAAACGACCGCTCGCGAAATTGGCTGCTCCGCGGGAGCCGGGCGGCCTGGAGCGTGCCGCGCGGACGGCAGAGCAAACACAGAACAACAACAACAATCGCGGATTAGGCAGAGGCTGTTGTGGCGGAAGAGGACGTCGTCGGACAGGTGCCGGGGCCGCGTCCTCCGAGCGGCGCGGCAAGTCCCTACTGGTAACACTATATTTAGGCCGTCCGCCCGCCGTCCCGAGTCGGAAGCGGAAGGACCCTTAAAGGACACAACCGGGAGCCAGGACGCGGGGAGAGTAATTGATTCAAGACGGGCCGAGGATTTATCGGAGGCGTGGCTGCGGCGTCGTGTGTCCTGGCGCGTGGCAAAGGATGGAGCGTTTCCATTTCGGGTTGTATTCTTCTTGTTTTGTTTTTTTTTTTATATGGGCTGTTTTCACGCCGCGTGCCCTTGTTGCCCGGAGGGCCAACAGTATAGCGTGTAAAAATGAGATTATTTTTTTTAGAGTATTTTTTTTTTGTTTTGTCTCTTTTTGGACGATTGGTTGGGCGGTGTAGTGGAGAGCGGCTGGCGGTGAAAGGGAGGGTGTGGGGGGGGGGGAGGATGTGGGCGGGAGGGGCACACAGACAGCGGCCGGCCCCCTCTCCGGGAGCCCCGGGGCGCCAACAAAACAGCCACATTCTTCATGATATTGAGCCAGCAAGCAGCCCGCAAGCACACGGCGCGTCACCGCCGCGCCACCGCCACCGGGACGGCACGCAGCCCCACCCTCCCGCCTGGAGGTCTGGAACTAGCCGGCTGGACGAAAATCCAAAGCCACCCGCCGCGCGGCCACGCCCGAAGAAAACAACAGTAAGAACAACAAGAACACGCCCAACTAGGACGAGGATGGCGGCCGAGCGCACCAATGACGACACACCCAATGAGAGAGAGAGAGAGAGAGAGAGAGAGAGAGAGAGAGAGAGAGAGAGAGAGAGAGAGAGAGAGAGAGAGAGAGAGAGAGAGAGGGAGGGAGAGAGAGAGAGAGAGAGAGAGAGAGAGAGAGAGAGAGAGAGAGAGAGAGGGAGAGAGAGAGAAGCACTGCGCAGCGCGACTGGAATGAAACACCGCCGGGAATTAATAGTGATTTGATCCGACCGGGGGGCGTCCGGACGCGCGGACGCCGGGGCCCCTCGCGGTAATGCGAATCCCACCGACCGGGACGCCAGCGGGCCGCGGCCAGCGCAGCTGCATAGCATGCCCTGCCTGGCCCTGCCGCGGGGGAGCGGGGCAGAGGCAGGCTATGCTGCGCGCCGCAAAAAATTGAGTCATTTTAGTTTATGACGACGTTGCGCCTTTTCTCACAATCAATTTCCCTCAACGGATGGCCGTAACATTGGCGCGAGTCGACCGCGCCGTCGGCCGTCAGGCAGGACGTCCCAAGGGGGAAACAACTCAAAATTTTTGTGTACGTTTTTTTAAATTTCTTGAAATTTTTTGAATTTTTTGAAATTTTTGGTGTTTGGATATGGGAAACGGTGCTCCCGGGCGCTGGCAATCGTGTTTAACTAAAAATAAATTTAAAAAAATGGAACTCTACACCCCCTCCCCAGTCTTAATGGGGAGGCCTCCTGCTTTACTTCGGTGTTCGGGATGGGAACCGGTGCTATCAGGTAACTGGGGTTAATCCGATCCAGCGACTTCGATATCGTACGCCGGGGGACCCAGTAGGACCCGAGCCGCCGACACGGCTCAAACATGGGCAGAGTAGAGTAAGGCAGAGACGATAGAGAGACAGAGAAAGAAAGAAAGAAAGAAAGAGAGAGAGAGTAGTTTTGGGAGCTTTTGTTTGCGCAGGCTGGTCGGTACCCAAATGGTACACCCGCTGTCCGGCGCTCCCAGACCCGAACATGCAGTCAGTGGGCCAGCTTCAAAGGACTTATCAACTCCATCCGACGAATCGGAATGGACCCACTCGCGACCAATTTCGAGTGGCTGGCTCGATCGGGGATCGAACCAGTGCCGAGGCCAATCCGCCGAAGCGGACTGCTTTTTAGACACCCGGGTGTAATGGCCTGGCATAGACGACCTAGACCACTACACCACCCTGACTTGCACGTCTGCCGAGTGTTGGACGACGGGTTTGAGTCGCAGTGGGAGGAAGCCAGTCGAAAAATGAAAGGAGATTTAGGGATTCGATCCACGGACCTTATGGTCGGGGTCGGACGCCTTAACGCCCTCAGCCACCACGGCTCATGTCAGACGCCGATTGAAGTGGGTTCTTGACGTGACAATGAGCAGCGGTCAGAGAAAAAAGTTGTGATGTAATAAGATTTGAACCGCCGATCCTCGTACCGTGAAATCGACGCATCGACACGTCCGGCCACCACGGCGGATAATGGAGCGGGCGCATTGCTGTGCCTTTGAAGCACACTGGGGAGGGCAGTGAAAAGTAATTAATGTTGGGTCGGTCCTGGAAACACAATTTCGTGATTTTTTCACAATTAATCTTCAAAATTTTTTAAATTTTCTATAAAACTTTACAAAATGTTCGAAATTTAATTTTTGGTGTACATGCTTTTGGCCAGTTGTTCCCCCCTCGGGACGTCCCCACGAACCGCAATGTGTGCCACGCCGCCAAACGGCGCTGCTCTTACAATGACCAATCGACCGGCGCGCGAATCCGAATCCGAACGCGAATAATAAAAATGAGACTCCCGGAAGCGGTTTATGGCGCATTCAAACCGTGTCAACGGCGGGGCGCGGCCGGCGGCGAGCGATGTGCGATTCAGCGGCTCAGAGGTGACCGGAGGTGACCGGAGGTGCCCCAGGCGCCCTCGTGCGGGTCAAGGCAGTCACCGGAGCGCACGTGCCGATGAGGTTGCGTCAGGGATTGCATTTTCGCTTTCGCTTTGCCGTTGCGAGGTGTTGTTTTGTCGTGGTGTCGTGCCGCCAGCTGCCGTGCGCGCCTGCCGCCTCTCCGGGTAGGCAGTCCCGTAACACTGGCGTGCGCGCTGTGCGGAGCATTGCCTACCGTGCCGGGCGCTCGGGGGGGCCTCGCTACTGACCTGGTTGTTTTATCCGGCCGTGAAACTGGTGTCGGCGACTGGAGTAACAGCCCCGAGGCTCTTTAGTGGGACCGAAGTCCCCACCCGGGACCCGGGTACCTAAGCCCCTACTTTTGCATTCCTACTCTTTAGCCGCAGGTCCTGGTCAAGGGTCCTGGCCGCGGCCTCGCGCTTCCGGCCCACCACGCACCGCGATAAGATAGCTCACGTCCGATTCCGGAGTGCTGTTACCGTTAACGCCGAGACCGACGACGTCGACGGCGACGTGCGGCAGACGACGGACGGCCGCTCTGCAAGCGCCTCGCGACCGCCGCCGGCGTGGCTGACAACGTCCTGGACGTCCTGCAGGACGCGCGTGACTTATCTTCGTCCGCGGACGAATCGCGGCCGCACCGCCGCACCGCTGCTCCTGCCGCTGCTCCGGATCAGGAATCGGGAAGCGAAGATCGCGTTGAGCATCGCGTCAGCGTCAACCCGCGGCGTTTCGGTTTCGCGACTCCATCCCTGCCGCGCGCCGCGCACACGGGATAGACGTTGGGGCTCTCAGTGTCTCGGCGGCTGTCCAGGGCAGGTCCCTGCGGCGACCGGAAGTCGGGCCGGCGTGTCGTCTGCGACAAGGAGGAGCCCAAGCAGTGCCCCTTCCCTTCCAGCGAGGCCATAAATACGGCAGTGCGCCGCCCTGGCTGCCACAGCCGGCGGGGACATGGGAGCCACGCGGCGACGAGCCATCAGCAGCGGCGTCATCGTCTACCTGGTGGTGGCGGCGGCTCTCCTGGCCGCCCCGCGCGTCGCCCCCGCGCCCGCCGACGACACGGGCCAGCAAGCGCCCGTGTCACCCCGGGTCGCCGAGGAGATGTACGCCGAAGCACTCTATGGTAATACAGAAAACCGTCGCCAAACACCTGACATGAGTGCTTTCGTTTTCGTGATGATGTCGTTTCCTCCGCCCAGCGCCGGTGTGCCCCGAGGTGCGGTCCGCGCCCATGCTGACGCTGCCCGACGGCACCAAGGTCGGCGGCCCCGACGACGCCGAGGGCGGCGGGCCGGAGCCGGTGCGGTGGATGCTGATGCCGGACGGCCGCGGCGAGGCGCAGGTCGCCGTGCTCAGCGGCGCGCAGCCCAAGGACCTCCCGACCCTGGACGACGTCGTGTTCCTCCTGTACACCAGGTTGGCCCGGCCGTGGTGGCTTGCTTGGCTTGCTTGGCTTGCTGACTGTCTGAGTTGTGACTCTGCATCCTGCGCAGAGCGAACCCCGACCGGCCGGAGAGGCGCGCCATGAACAGGACGTGCTTGCCCACCTTCAACACGTTCCAGGCCGACCGGCCCACCGCCGTGCTCATCCACGGCTTCGGCGACAACCTGCAGGAGTCGTACATGATCCCCCTCCTCAAGGACGGCAAGTGTTATACCAAGGACCGCCGCGTTCAAAGAGAGCTGCTGATCGAACCTAACCCCGCGCCCTCCTGCGCACAGCGTTCCTGGAGCGCGCCGACGCCAACGTGCTGGCCGTGGACTGGGGCCGGCACGCGGCCACGCCGTGGTACCAGTCCGCGGCCACGGCCACGGCCACAGTGGGCCGCCACCTGGCCGCCCTGCTGGACCACCTGGCCGCGCAGCAGGGGCTGGAGGTGGCGCGCACGCACGTGGTGGGCTTCAGCCTCGGCGCTCACGTTGCGGGCCACGCGGGGAAGGCCGTGCGCTCGGGTCGCGTGCGCCGCATCACCGGTAATCGACAAATCGACAACGGTTTTCCAATAAAAATATATATATTTTAAAAAAAGGGAAAAAAAATTAGCGCCGGCTGGTATTGGAACCGTGAACCCGGGACTTGGTTGGCAGGACTGGACCCAGCCCGCGTCCTCTTCGAGGGCCTGGGACCCGCACAGCGCCTGGACAAGGGCGACGCCGACGTGGTGGAGGTGGTGCACTCGTCCGGCGGCTACCTGGGCTTCTCGCAGCCGCTCGGTCACCGGGACTTCTTCCCCAACGGCGGCGAGTGGCCGCAGCCGGGCTGCGTTTTCGACTTCATCTGTAAGTACGTCTCCATCGTGTAAATCCCGCGAAATCCTCTAGACTTTTGCGAAATTCCTCTCTTTAAAAAATATTGGGCGTACAAAAAAAAAAAAAAAAATACAAGTGATTGCCCCCTGTGTTTGTACTGTGCTCTGCTCCCACCGGTAGCCGTATGCAGCCACCGCCGCGCCTACTACTACTACGCCGAGGCCCTGAGGGAGAGCCTGCGGTTCCCCGCCTACCCGTGCGCCTCCATGGAGGAGTACAGGGGCGGCAAGTGCGCCGGGGAGCCGGGCGCGCACCTGGGCGACGACCAGGACCACTGCAGCGACCAGGGGTGGTGAGTGACACCCACTTCCAGGAACATGATGAAAAAAAAAATAACAGCATTCGGAGGTTAATGTTGGTGGTGTTGCAGTACGCAGGGAACGTTCTATTTCGAAACGAACCCCTCATCTCCTTTCGCCCGCCCGGACTCGCCTCGCAGCCCCTCGGTAGAGCAAGCCTAGGCAGCGCCGGCAGCGCGCAGTGTGTCAATTTCTTTTCTCAAATATTCATTTTTAGAAATGAAATGATTTGTAAGCTGGTGAGTGAGGCAGGGGCGCATTCATGGAAATTAAAGCAGGTCTAAACAGATGTGGATAGATTTTTTATTGCTTAAAAAAAAAAGTTAAATGATTATTATACAGCTGTTGGACAAAACAAATGGTACGTATTTCTCGAGTATGCATCAGAGTATCACAGAAACTGATAAAGCAATGCAGAAATTACAAGGAAGGCACAATTGAATACATTTGGACTACTATAAGACACAAGCATGTGTGAGAACTAAGTGGAGGAGGTAAAATATTAAGATTCAGATAAAAATAAATACCTGCTTGTTAGTACTTTTCTTTATATTCTTCTCAGGCATTTGATACATTTATTATAAGAGAAAAAAATATTCTTTATCTGAAAACAGTCTAGCATGGTAAGTCTACACTTGATAATATTTGAACATACACAAGAAATCAGTCATAATAGTTACAGAGTTAATCAATCTTCAATTTAACTTCAATAATGAGTGGGCTTGTGAGTTAAAAGTTTGTGAAATGCTTCTGATCACAGATTTTTTTTATATTACAGGGAAAAAAAAAACACAAGGCAACTATCACAATACTCATACAACCAACAGGGACCTTCAAATTTGAAATATGATGGCAAAGTTCCCACACAGAAAAGTACAAATTGAAGAGGTTTAAACAATACGGACTACAACAAAACATGATTTGTGTTTCTTTAAGGTCACCAAAATGCATCATAAAAAAATACAAAGTATCTAAAGATTCCAATCTAAGAGAAATAGACAACACTAACATCCCTAATGACTACTTAAATGGGATCAACAAAGTTATTCTTTCATTGGAACATTAACATTTATTAACACAATAGGTATACACATTGGCCTCTGTTCAGGAAATAGCAAATCAGATCCGCACTGACAGTGAGCTGGTTGAAGCCTTATAATCAGTCATCATCCTCATCTCCAAGGGCAGCAAATTTGTTTCCTGCCTGAATAGGAGACACATCGTCGTCGCTGCTACCGCCATTGCTGCTGCCATCAGCATCATCCCCTTCTTCCTCTTCATCATCCACCCGTCTCCCTTGAGCCTGGAGCACCGCTTGATCTTCTTCATCATCGGAAGATAAATCCACTTGAAGAGGAGTTGCATGATCCTTCTCTCGTGCTTGAATCCAGCGAACTATCTCAACCTCTGGATGCACTGCCCACAATTCTGCAAATACAAATAAAATTTCAGTAGTATGTTGCTATTTCAACTGCAGAAAAATATTGTTCCAAAATTTGTTATCAAGGCGAACCAACCTTTTTTCTTTCCGTATTCAGGAGGATGCAAACACACACAAATTTTCCCGTCGAGGGCCATTCTCAGCAAATGATTAGCTGCACGGTAAGCGTCAAGTCGGGCCGCTTTAGCAGTGTAGAAAGAACGCTTGAGAGCCCATCCTAAAAACATGATAAAAAAACAGGTTCTAGCACAAGACACTTTAAAAAAATAAAGTGTTAAAAAAAAAAGATTTCAAATCGATTTCATTTTACCATCACAAATATCCATGGCCGACCACTCATCATCTCCCTCCGGGTGCTGCAGTTTCAACAATTGAACCAAGTCCAGCCTCTCTGCAATGTACTGCACAGTTGAAAATGGCTCTCGCACTTGAGCAATTGGAAAACTACCCATCAATATCTATTTAAAAGAAAAGCAAAAAGAAAAACCAATATGGTCATTGAAATATTGAAACAAACTATGGCTACTTTATTCAATAGCTAGATGTTGTTCATTACCTGTTGGACTTTCTGAACCTTTGACGGAAAAACAAGACCAGGACAGTCACACAGTCGTACAGTGTTTGTTAACCAAATTGTTTGGAAATGCTTTGTATGTCCTGGCGTTTTAGAAACACTCACAACCTAAGTCAAACAAACACAAAGCAAAAAAATAATTCATTACAGCATTTACCTTGCTCAAAAAGAAATTCTTTTTTCATAGCACTGATGTTAAAATCAAAGATGGCATACCTTTTTCCCCATGATGGCATTCAGCAAGGAGGACTTCCCCACATTGGGTTGGCCAACACAACCTATAGTTAGAGTTCCATCTTTGTACTTTTCATGTTCCAAAAAGGCTGTATCTTGCTTTTTTAACTGTGGAAACAAAGGGTACAAAATTGGAGAACTACTATTGCAAATAAAGAGAGAGGGTCATTTAAGTAAACTTACATTTATAGTTTCTGCAACTTCCAAATCATCCGTCTCAAATTCCAACTCCATTTCTTCAGCAATTTTTGTCTCCCAAGAGGATAGATCCACTGCAATTAAGGAGGAAAAATATCAAACATATTGATATAACCAAAGCATTTGCAGCATTGATAACATGAGAACACTGGTCTGACCTTGATCTTTAACAATATTTTTACAGGCCTCCAGCAGCTTTTGCGCTCCCTCAGCTGCCATACGCATTTTACCCCTGCGCCTTCTTGTTTGCAAACCTTGTAGACAACATGTTAAGACTGTTAGATAGTCAGTGATTGTCTGTGTGAAACAACAAAGTTAAAATCAAATTTACCTCCTTCTTTCCTGGGAACATCAGCGCTAAATCGAAGATTATAGTCTGGATATGATGTGAACAAAAGAACATGTAATTCAGGATACTTTTCTTTAAAGTAATGCTGCCAAGCAAGAACCAATGGTGCTGGTGCAAGATCCACTTTGTTAAGGATCAATATCATGTCTTTCTTAAGTGTCTCGGTAACATATTTGTACAGAGATGGAGGAAACATAAGTGCCTGTGAACGTGATTCACAAACGTTACAGTAAACAAATATCAGTCACTTATTGCATGCAAATGTCACGCTGACTCCAAACAAATACTTACGGGAAACCGAATGTCAACTATGAGGAGGATGACGTCTGACATTTCTAAGACTCTCCACAATTGCCTCCAAGTTTCAAGATTCAATTCAAAGTAACTCATTTCTTTCCAATCAAACTTCTTTTCTAATTTTAACACATACTCCTGAAAAAATTTAAAAAATAATAATAATAATAAATATTATGCAAGCTTTGTAATAAAATACTTAAAATTACAGACAACTTACTGTGAAATATCGATGTTCTCGACTTTCAAGTTCAGCAAGTGACATGTTGTGATTCCATGGTGGACGAGTAGGAAAATCTAACTCTGGAGTAAAGTACATATCTGCGTCTATTTCATAACCTTCCTCTGTCACAGGCACAATCCCTTTCCTGGCTGCCTCCTTTCGTCCTTTGATCTCAGCCTCTGTCTCACGGTGAAATTGAAGGGCATACCTGAAACAAAATTTGAATGCATGAATCCTTACGGTAAATTTCTGTGTTCACTGCTGAGCCCACACCATTCAAGGTTCCATCAAGACGTAGATTACGATTTTAAAGCCTAACTTACCTGTTAGGGTTGGACTTGGAACCTCTAGCATTGGGTTGAGAATTGAGTTTGCGAACCCGGTCACCAGGAAGACTGCTTTCTGACTCATCATCAGCACCACCATTTTGCAATCCTGCTAAACATACATAAATCAAGGATTTTAGAAGAAAGTTAAAAACCAAGAGCGCAGAGGACAATAAAATTAATTTCGTTCTTATTTATGGGATATTTCAAAGGGAGATAGAAGTGATTCAACATTCAACACGAAAATTCTGAATGATTTTTCACAAAGTAAATGTTGACGGTGGTGAGGACACTGACAGGATACCGAGAAATTAACAAACAGCTTGAAAAACAAAGAGACATTGACATGGAATGTGACAGGCAGAGGTTATAGATCTTTCTAGCAAAAGAGGGGCTATTATTGATTGTGGCAGTGGAGAGTCCTTACCCGGAGTAGAAATAACAGCTTTTTGCTGCCGCTTAGCAAGAAGCTGCTGCTTTTTTGCTTTGCCACTGAACGGCACCTTTTTCCGACCCTGTGGCATTTTTGCTTTCAGAGAGGAGACCAACAGTTTTCGCAGGTTATTCTGCTCCCACTCACTCTCAGCTGTTGAAAAACAAAGAACAAATGACGATCAATATAGACTCCTCCCCCTCCCCGTCAGACGGTCCGTTCCGACCTCGACGTAATTTAACTCTTTCGGATAGTTAAATTGAATGGAAGGGTCTTAAGAATCAACGCTGATCCTATATCACGTTCCGCACTCTCGCGCCACGCCTTCGCTGCCGGTGCACCGAACGGAACGGCAAAGGCATTTTCTCGATCTCAAGATCTCAATCAGCGGTGGACCGCCTGACGCTCAGGCAACTCAACTTGCGCGCGCTCGCCCGACCAACCGCCTGATAGGTAGACCACTCATCATACTTCTCCCCTCGGACGTGGGTCGTTGGTTCGACCCGAACCGAACTGGTCCTCGAGACAACCGATGCAGCGCTCTGACAGGTTGTGTCGTGTCGTGTTGCATTACAGTGTATGACAGGACAGACAAATTGACTAATCTTGCACTTCAATTGAATGCGCCGTCTTGACAAAACGTCATGGGGTACGTACGCAAAATCTTCTAATTGTATTTTCTAGTGACTATTTTGACAGGAACGAACAGCCTCGATCGAGCTGTGCGGGACGGGCGCCCATGTGTCGCGGGGTAAACTCAAAACGTTTCCCCTAGGTGAATTATTTTCGTTCTCTCGTACATGCCGCGTAAATTTTTAAGTGTTTATGCAGGTTGTCACATTTGCCCACAGTCGCCTTTGAGAGGGCGTTTAGGTTATTGTCTGGCCATGTTTACCTTTTATTTGTTGTTGTTTCGGTGGTGGGGTGGCTTCGTTTTACAGTGCCGGCTCGGCGACCCGGCGCACAGTGGGCCAGGAGACCGGAGCAAGCGGCCCAAATTTCAGACGCGTTTTGAGCTCCGGACTCGCTAATTGGGACTCGAACCGAACGAACGGAATGTGACCCCACTAATGGACAGCTCGTTCGGAAAGCAATTCAGTGGTGGGGTCACACATTAGGTTCTAGTTCCATCCAGACTCTGGAGCTCAAAACACGTCCGGGATTTTGACCACCCACCGGTGGTCCTCTGGCCCACTGTGCGTCCCGGCGGTGCTCGGCCGCGTTCCTTCAAGTCGTGCTGACGGCGCCGAAAGCCGAGCGTGCTCATTCCGAGCCGCAGACTGCTTCCGAGATTCGCTTTCGTCGCTCCGTCTCTCTCGCACTCATAAGGCACCTACGCGATAAACAAAAAATGTATCATCTGCTAGGGGGCGTAGGGGAAGGCCTATGCTAGCCCATGAGTGCGAGTGAGAGGGTTGACGAGTTCGACGGCTGGTGCGAGAGAGACAGCACGATGACAACGACTCTCGGAGGCAGCCGCTGCAGCTCACCGTTTCCTTTCGCAGAACGCCGTGGAGCTTGCCGCCGTGGTTGTCGTGGGGTGGAAGGGGTCAAGGAGCCGGCGGCGGCGACGTCATGGGCCCACCCTGGGGCTGTGCCAGTGCGCCCGACACACTGGCCCACTGCAGGGACTCTGCCAGGGTTCACGGAGCCAGCGACGGCGCCATGGACCGCGCCTGGGGCCGCGCCGGTGTTCCCGACGCACTGGACACCGGGGCCCACTGCTGGGACTCTGCCAGGCCTCAAGAAGCTGGCGACGGCGTCATGGAGGGTTGCGCCAGTGGGCCAGTGGACACACTGGGCGCCGTGGCCCACTGCTGGGACTCTGCTGGGCCTCAAAAAGCAGGCGACGCCGGCATGGACCCACCCTGGGGTTGCGCCAGTGGGCCAGTGAACACACTGGGCGCCGTGGCCCACTGCTGGGACTCTGGAAGGGCTCCCGATCGGCCGCTGGCCGTGATCCCTCCCATGGCGTTCCCCGTGGACTGCGGGCCTCCTCGCCGTGGACGACAAGACCCTGCTCGTTCGGGCAGAGCCCTCCGCGACGTGGTGGACAACTGGAGCGCGCGGCGGCGCCCCGTTCCCGTCATCACCCTCGATGACGATCGCTGCGATGACGTCATCGTCGGCGACGACGGCGACGACGGCGACGTGCCGCCGGAGGAGGTGGAGGACCTGAGGATGCACCTGGAGCGGCGGAGGAAGCAGATGGGGGACCTGCTGGACCTGATCCCGCCGCCGCCGCCGTCCCTGCTGGCCACACAGGTGGCCGCGGCCACGACGCCGTCCTCGTGCCCAAGGCCCTCCCGGCCCCTGCCCCGCACCAGGACCACCAGGACAACGTGGAGGAGGCTCGTCGCGGCCCGCGCTCCGCGACCGAAGGTAGGAAACTTGGAAGAAAGGGCTGTTCAGGGGGTTCTTCACTCACACAAACACACTCTCTCTCTCTCTCTCTCTCTCTCTCTCTCTCTCTCTCTCTCTCTCTCTCTCTCTCTCTCTCTCTCTCTCTCTCTCTCTCTCTCTCTCTCAACTGCCTCCTGCCCGAGGGGTTACCCACTCCGGGAATCATGTGTACACTCAACCTGGGAATCATTCGGAATTTTTCAAAATTTTATTGAAAATCCTTTGAATTTCAATGGTATGTCGTCGTAATCTTGCAATAGTGTCCAAAAACACAAAGAAACAAAGGAATTTCTTTAAAAATCCTCACTTTTTCCGTGGGATTTGTTCGGGAATCGTGGGAATCCGGAATCGTGTTTACACCAAAACAAGAAGTGGGTAACCCCTCGCTCCTGCCCTCCCTTGTCACGCCCGTTACTTTAGGACTTGAGATAAGCCGGCACACACACACACACACACACGCACATCACTTTTCATCTGTCGTGATTAACGCAGGTTGAGCCGATCCCCGGAAACGACTGCATTTGCGTCAGCTGCTGCACCTGTGCACTCCACTCGGCGGTCGCCCGGGCGACTTGTCGATGAGGCGATTTCAATCTGCCGATGGCGACACTTTTTTTTTTCGTCGAAAAGTCGCCAGGCGACAAGGCGATTCCGGGCGACCAGATGTTTTTCCCCGAAGCCGTGCTGGAGTAGGTCGGGCTCACAGAAAAAAGTGACCTGGTGGGGCTCACACGTGTGTAGTACATAGATAAAGAATTCCGTTTCTTGTTTTGGTCCTGAGGGGCTCTACCTGCTAAAGACACCCTCGCCCTCCATCTGCCCTTGCATGCTCCGTGTTTTGCGTCGGCCGGGGTAGGGGGCTGCAGACTGATTCCGAGCACTGCTTTCCTCGCTGTGGGACGCCCCATGAGTGCGAGAGAGACAGAGCGACGAAAGCAGTGGACCCGCCGCGGAGGTTCGGGGCCTCGGGCAAGTGTCTCAAGTGCCCACCACCACCCCCTCAAGAACATGAACAATGCCGATTCTGGCCCGTCCGAGAGCTCTCTCTCTCTCTCTCTCTCTCTCTCTCTCTCTCTCTCTCTCTCTCTCTCTCTCTCTCTCTCTCTCTCTCTCTCTCTCTCTCTCTCTCTCTCTCTCTCTCACTCGACGGGAGAGAGCGCGACGAAACGCGCCCTGCGGAAGGGCGATAGTCCGTCTGTCCCGCGCCCAGTGTGGCCAGGCCAGATGCCGAGCGCGCCGAGTCGCCACCAGGCGGCACTCGAGTCGCCACCAGGCGGCACTCGTGTCGCCAAAAGTCGCCACGGACCCGAATCGCCAAAAGTCGCCACCAAAGCGATCAAATCGCCAAAAAAATCGCCAAATGTTTTTCGTGTCGCCAGAAATATCGCCAGTCGCTTTCCAATTTCGGTTCTGGGCAGAAATCGCCAAAAGTTGCCGCCGGGGGGCCGGGGCGGGGTAGTCCCGGGCGGGTTTCACGGAACCAGAAGTGGGGTTCGGCTGGGGTGAACCCACGGTGGAGGTGAACCCAAACGCGCGCGCTGCGCCAGCCGCCGGCCGACTCGGCAACGATGGTCGGAAGACTACGTCGGATTTTCGCCATTTCCTGTAAAAAGTCGCCAAAATCGCCAATTTATTTCGAAATCGCCAAAAATATCGCCAATTTTTTTTCGTGTCGCCGAAAATATCGCCAGTCGCCAAATCTAACCAAAAATCGCCAACTTGGCGACAAATCGCCATGTCTGGCCACACTGCCCGCGCCCGCTGTCGCAACCGCGTCGCGGAGGGGTGAGGGGTGGGTGCAACGCTCAGCGCGCCGTCCGCCCAGCGTCCGCCCGGCCTAGCCGCCGCGCCGCCGCCTAGCCCGACCGTGCCGTTGCGTTGCGCGTTGCACCCGGGCGGGCCGCCTACAACGAACAGCCGAAAAGACCGGCCGACGCGGATAAGGCACGGCACGTCCTCCTTGCCCTTGCCCTTCAGTCTCAGTCCAGAGCCCGTCGTGTCCAGACCTAAGCCGAGCAGCTCCGATCGGTCGTCTGCCGCGGACGCTTTAGGGTCTTCGCGCCGCCCGCCGTTAGTGCTCGTCGTGTGTGTGTGTGTGTGTGTGTTGTTTCGGGGCCGCATCTACAATCAAAATGTACCGAGTGGCGTCCATTGCGCCTCCGCACTGGCACTGCCGGTGCCGCTGCGGCCGCCCCATCCTGCCGCCGCTGCCACCGGCGCTCGCCCTCCGCGGTCCTGGCGGTCCTCCTGGACCTCCCGGTCCTCCCTTTCCTGGGGATCGCCGGCCTGGCCGGCCGCTGGGGCCGCTGACCAACAGGCTCGGCCTGCTCGGACCGCGTCCAAGGTATGGGACAAGGCGGCGGCCGCTGCACAATGGGCCGGCAGACCGGCGCAGGCGGACAAAACTCTAGACGCGTTTTGAGCTCCAGAGTCGCTACATGGGACTCGAACCGAACGGGTGACCCGACTAAATGGATTCCTCGTTCGGAGAGCAATCCATTGGTAGGGTCACACGTTCGGGTCGAGTCCCATTTAGTGACTCTGGAGCTCAAAACGCGTCTAGAGATTCAGCCGCCTGCGGCCCACTGTGCGGTGGCTTGCTGACCGCGGACAGTGTGCTTTCCTCGCTTTGTCGTATTTTGCACTCGTGGTGTCGTCGAGTTCAAGTGCGAGAGAGACTGCGACGGAACGCGGTTTGGAACCACTGTGGAACCGCCGTCGTCTCGTCACCTCCTGCCTGCGGCCTTGAAGCGGCTTTGAGTGCCGGGTTTGGTTTCAGCAGCGTCTCGCCGGCTAACCGGCGGGGGTGGGGCAGGAAGAGGGGGCGCGGGCGCGCCGAGACCCCGAACCGCCGCCAGCCCGAGTCCGTTCGACCGGCTGGACCCGCGGCCATGAACAGCCATGCGACCGACATCCAACCCCCTGAGCTGCCTCCACCTGTTGCCGATGAACCCGCTCCTCCCTCCCCTCCTGCCCCTCCTTCTCCCTCCCCTCCTGCCCCTCCTACTCCCTCCCCTCCTTCTCCTCCTACTCCCTCCCCTCCTTCTCCCTCCCTTCCTGCCCCTCCTTCTCCCTCCCCTCCTGCCCCTCCTACTCCCTCCCCTCCTGCCCCTCCTACTCCCTCCCCTCCTGCCCCTCCTTCCCCCTCCCTCCTACTCCCTCCCCTCCTGCCCTTCCTTCTCCCTCCCCTCCTGCCCCTCCTTCTCCCTCCCCTCCTGCCCCTCCTTCTCCCTCCCCTCCTGCCTCTGCTCCTGTGCCTGATGAATCTTCCAGCGCCCAGATCATCATCATAGTCGGTGTAAGTTGATCTGAAAATGTGTGCGTTTGTGTGTAAAGGTGAGGGGGCTTTCCTTTCCGCTAAGTGTGAATGAGACGCCGTTGCATTGTTGACTGGAGACGCGACCGAAACACTGTGCCAGGAGACCTCCGAATATAGTCAGCCGTTGTGCGGCTGCTTTCTCAGAGAAATATCCGACCTGGTCCCAGCAGGGCCAACCCATCCTAACCTAACCTAGCGGGGTTGTGACCCTATTGCGACAGATACCTAACGGGGTCGTGACATATCTCACCCTATCGCGACAGATACCGAACGGGGTCGTGAAATCTTACCCTATCGCTACAGATACCTAACGGGGTCGTGACAGATCTTACCCTATCGCGACAGTATCTCCGATTAGTGATTTCGTCATTATTCGGAGATATAGTATCTCCGATTAGGCAATTCGGAGATAAGGAAGCTCCGAATAGTGATTTCGTCATTATTCGGAGACATAGTATCTCCGAATAGGCACAGCCATGTAAAATGGACGCGTCATCGACGTTAGCGCGAAAGCGCGAACGGATTTTGTTGGTATGTACTAAATTTATTTTACGTGGATTCCTGATGTTGCTGCAGGTGAATGCCGGCGGGCGGGTGCCGTCCAACTTGAAGGCGGTCGACATCGGCGGCGTGGCCGGCATGGCGACCGTCAGCGTCGTGCAGCCGTCGACGACGACGCCGCCGCCGCGGTCTTCGCCGGCGGAGGCGGCCGAGGCGACGTGGCCGCCGAGCGCTTCGGCTGACGGCCGTCTGGTCAAGAAAGGAGTCCGTCGATGCGGCGAGGGGGGCGTCATCGTCGCGGTGCAGGCGGCGCTGCTGTCGACGGCCTTGTCCACGGCCGCCGCGCTGCCCACCGCGTCCGCGGCCGGGGAGGTGTTCCACTTCGAGGCGACGGCCGAGTCCAACGCCGCGGTGGCCTCGGCCAGCACGGCCACCGCCGGCCCTAGCGACAAGCGCGAGGCCGACGACGACGCCGAAGTGGACGCGAACACCAAGAAGCGCGCCGCTGATGACGCCGCCGCCGAAGGCGACGCGAAGCGCGCGCGGCGCGACGATGATGACGTCATCGACCTGGACCTGGACAAGGCCGTGCACCTGCTGGTTGGCAGCGGCGCCCGGCACGTCTACCGCACCGCCAGGCCGCGGCCGCTGCTGCACCTGGCGGACTGGACCGTGCTGCCGCCGATCCCGCAGCACGCCGTCAACAACCCGCTGCGCTACGAGCCGCTGGACCGCGTCCGCGACTGGGACGAGTTCACCCGCATCGAGAGGGACTTCGACTACTCGTGCCGCGGGCAGGGCTTCCAGGTGACGCGCGTGTGCCGGGTGGAGAACGACCGGCTGCTGCACGAGTTCCAGCAGCGCGTGCGCCGGCTGGAGCGGCAGTGCGGCGACGTGGCGGTGCTGCGCGTGTACCACGGCACGCGCAGGGCCAACATCCACTCCATCGCGCTGCGCAACCTGGACCGGCGCCACGCGGGCCGCGGCACCAACCACGCCTGGTGGGGCGTGGGCGTCAACTTCTCCCCCATCTCGTACTACGCGTCCCACTACGGCGACCAGGGCATCTACCGCTCCATGATGGTGTTCGACGTCGTGGTGGGCCGGACGTGCAGTGTCCTCAGCCCGCCCGAGGCGCCCTTGCTTCCGCAGGACAACCCCGGCACGCCGGGACAGAGGTACGACACGAATTTGAAATTAGATCCGGGGCCGCAGGTGATATGTAAATTTGACGACCATCAATTCTATCCAGCCTACATAATTGATTACACGGCGCCCCCGAAGGGCCACCGCTGGTTCCCGGAGGCAGAGTACTACTGCCCTTGGTGGTAGTTCCCTTGGTGGAACTGCCCTTGGTGGTATAGTTACACAATTTTCGTATCTAGTAGTAACGGGATGGGGGACTTTCCTTGCTGAGACGTGCGTTTGCCTGCAATAGTAATATACCGGGCTAGAGACTTCCCCTGTTGAGACGTGCGTTGCAGTTTCCTCTGCTTTCCTCAGTGTTCCCTCCCTTAGTTTTAATTTTATAACCCTGTCTAGTGTCCTGTTGTTTTCTTCTGTTTACGTACTAACAGTACTGACGGAGTCCGACACTTACTGTATGTAATACGACGCCTGATGTCACCAAACGTTGTGTATCATGTGTTTATGTAACGAAAAGTATCATTGGATTAATTAAAATCTTTTTTTGATTTTGTACTCGTGCCATTTTGTCTTGCTCTTTTTATAGTCCTCAACTCATATTCAAAAACACATGTAGGGTCATACAATGTTTCTTCGAAAAAATGAGCCGCTGTGCTTGTCAACGTGTTGCTGCCACATTGACATTCCCTGTGGCATTCCCTACCCCCTCCACAACGGCCGCCCTCCCGCGTCCCTCCCCCCCCCCCTCCCTCCATCCATACCCGCCGGCGCAGCTGTTGCGCGTTGTGGCGTGGTCGGGCGTGGTTGAAAAGCGCACAGTGGGCCGCCGCAGGTGCTCAAAATCCCGCACGCGTTTAGAGCTCCAGAGTCGCTACTAGCCAGGGGAAGGCCTTCGGCCTTGATGCTGAGCTGGCTTTTTTTGCAGATGCAAATGCATGTTGGCCTAAAGAGCTGCACCTATGGAGCGTGGCCCATGAGTGGGAGAGAGACAGAGTGATGCGAGTGGGCACCTCCGCACTGTGCGGAATCAGTCTGCTGACGCCCAGTGGGCCAGAAGACCGGTGGAGGCGGTCAACATCCTGGACATGTTTCGAGCTGATTCGCTAAATGGGACTCGAACTGAACGTGTGACCCCACTAATGGTTTGCTCTACGAACGAGGAATCCATTTGTTGGGTCAAACGTGCGGTTCGAGTCCGAGTCCCATAGACGACTTGGCCTAGGCGAAATAAGAAGAAGAAAGGAAGAAGAATTTTCATGAACATGGCCGCCGTCGGCTGCTACGATCAATCAGGGACCGGCCGCCATGTTCGTGAAGATTCTTCTTCTTCCTTTCTTCTTCTTGTTTCACCTGAGCCAAGTCCTCTATTCAGCGACTCACCGCGTCTAGAATTTTGGCCGCCTGCGCCGGTCTTCTGGCCCACTGTGCTGCCTGCCGGCCAACGACAAAAGAGTCGACAATACTGCCCCCCCCCCTCCGTCCCTTCCGCGCTCGCTTCCCTGTTCGCGTTGTTTCGTGTTTCGTTCGTTCGTTCCCCCTCCCTCCCTCCTCAGTCTGGCTCGAGCATTCACCCGAAGCAGTCGCCGCGTCCGCGTTCTCCGTGGTTCTCCGCTACCGCCACAGACAGCCAGTCGTCCGCCGTCGTGTGCCCAGGTGCCCAGACGCGTCTGCCTCCGACCAACAGAGGAAGTGCATAGCTCCCTGTAGCATTCGGAAGGGCATCATCATGTACCGCGCGCCGCCGTTCGTCGCACCGGCCCCGCAGTCACAGTGGACACAACACGGCCGCCCCCGCCCCGGCGTGCCACTGCTTGACCGCCGCCACTCCAGCGGGGCTCCAGGAGGTCCAGGGGCGCGCCGGCCGCTGGAGCAGCTCATGACCAACCAGCGCGGCCCGCCCTACACTCGACCCTTCCCCAGGGGACGAGGAGGAGGACCCAAAAGGTATGCGCTTGAGTGTCGTGGCCGAGGGGTCCCTCACTCTGAACTTGCCTTCACTGTTATTCAACGAATGTGACGTCACATTCGTTAGAATGTGAATTTTGTCACATTCGTTTGATTACGATGTCACATTCGTTTGAACGTGACACGGCCGTTAAATTAGGGTGTCCCATTCGTTTGAACGTGGATCAACATTCAAACGAATGTGACGTCATATTCAAACGAACGTGACAAAATTCACATTCGAACGAATATGACGTCACATTCGTTGAATAACAGTGTGTACACAGATTGTTTGATTGTGTCGGATTGCTTAGGGTTCTGCATGATTTTGTTGCGTTTTTGCCTAACAGGCGTTTTTGACGCAAGATTGTGGGATTGTCTTCTCCTAGCGTACACAGATTGTTTGAGTGGGGGACCCCTTGGTTGTGACAGTCTTAGAGAAGTAGACGGATTGTACTTGAGTTTAGTTTCGTGGGCCTGCCTGGGCTTGGGCTGCCTGGCACAGTGGGCTAGAGGACCGGCAAAGGCGGCCAATACTCTAGACGCGTTTTGAGCTGCAGAGTCGCTGAACAGGACTTGAACCGGATGTCTGACCCCACCAGTGGATTCCTTGCTCGGAGAGCAATCCATTGGTGGGGTCACGCACACGGTTCGAGTCCCATTCAGCGACTCTGGAGCTCGAAACCCGCCGGGGACTGCCTCCGCCGGTCCTCTGGCCCACTGTGGTGCTGTCGGGCACATGACGTCAGGAAGGTCTCGTCGGCTAAGCGGAGGGTGTTTTTTTTTTTCAGCCAGGCCATGAAGAGGCGAGCCGCCAGGGCTAAGGCCAAGGCCCAACGCCAACTTGAGTCGGTTCAACCCCCTGCCGAGGGTGGCCAAGTCGCTGTGCAACCCCTGCTGAGGTCGGCCTGGACGCCGTTCAACCCCCTGCTGAGGTCAGCCTGGACGCCGTTCAACCCCCTGCTGAGGGTGGCCAGGACGCCGTTCAACCCGCTGCTGAGGGTGGCCAGGACGCCGTTCAACCCCCTGCTGAGGGTGGCCAAGTCGCTGTACAACCCCCTGTCAAGGTTGACCAGGTCGCCATTCAACCCCCTGTCAAGGTTGACCAGGACGCCATTCAACCCCCTGTCAAGGTTGACCAGGACGCCATTCAACCCCCTGTCAAGGTTGACCCGGACGCCGTTCAACCCCCTGTCAAGGTTGACCAGGACGCCATTCAACCCCCTGTCAAGGTTGACCCGGACGCCGTTCAACCCCCTGTCAAGGTTGACCAGGACGCCATTCAACCCCCTGTCAAGGTTGACCCGGACGCCGTTCAACCCCCTGTCAAGGTTGACCAGGACGCCATTCAACCCCCTGTCAAGGTTGACCAGGACGCCATTCAACCCCCTGTCAAGGTTGACCAGGACGCCATTCAACCACCTGCCGAGGGTGGCCAGGACGCCGTTCTACCCCCTGTCCAGGGGCTTGCACCGCCTGAACCTTGCAGCAACGGCGTAACGGTAAGTCTTACCGAAGATGTGACACAGTTTCGGTGCTCTTCATTGTCCCTGATCGGGCCTTTATAAGCGTTATCGTAGTTTGTGACCACAGGGGAGGTCGAGGGGCAATGTACTCGTACAGTACAGATTGGCCCGTTACACAGTTACTCATTACAAAGATTCTAGATCCGCGCGTTCCTTTGCCGTCGTCTCTCCATGCAACAGGTGTCTCGGTGCCCGAGCAGTGGTGGTTTCAGGGGGTGACACCCCCCTCCCTCCCTAAAAAATCCTATTTGAAACGCGTTTTGACTCTGCTAATCGTGTCAAATTTTCTACTCCAACATTTCTCTTGCAACACAATGATTTGCCGTGGGTCCGCAAAGAGCCCAGCTTCTCGCGCTTCACAGACAGGCTCGAGCCTGCACTGGTCGCCAGAGCCGCCGCCGCCGCCGGAGTTGAACGCCCGACCGAGGCCGGGTTACCTGGGTTACCCTGTAGGCGAGCCAGAGAGACCTAGAGACCCTCTCTTAGAGACCCCCCTCTCTAAGCCAACCCGACGCGTCCCCACCATCAACGTCACCCTCCAGGTTTCTTCCTTGGCCGCCACCGCTCCTCCGCTGCCCGCCAACGGCCGCTTTTATCTCGCTGGGCCGCCCAGTTCCGCACCGCCGATGCGCGCGGAGAAGGGAAGAAGCGGCAGCGCGTGCCCGCGGTGCATGGACTATCGAGGCAGGGAAGGAAGGGCAGAGGGACCGGCGCGGTTTTATAGCATTTAAATCGACGCGAGCCGCGCCAATGTCTATTTTGACAATTTTAGGTGGCATCTAACGAAAAGAGCACTGTTGTGTTCTCTATCCGATTTTCTCTCCTTCAATCATTTGGAGGAGATCTGTGGATGGCGCCTTGCTCACGCAGCACGAGAGATAGGCAACCCAGTCGACGACTGAGGGCATTTTGCAGAAGGTGGCTTCGGTGTTACTACTCAGCACTACCGTATTCAGATAAAAAACGGAACCACTGGCGTTAGCGCTTCAGCGTTCAGCTTTGAGCGGCTTTTATTTCTGTTTATGATGCGAATATGCCTGATTGTTTCAGATGGGCGCCGGCGGCCTCGAAGCGGTGGACATTGTCGTGGCAGGCATGGCCCCCGGCAGCGTCGTGCAGCCCTCGATGTCGACGCCGCCACCGCGGGCGTCGCCGGCGGAGGCGGCCGAGGCGACGTGGCTGCCGAGCGCGCCAGCGGGCCGTCCAGTCAAGAAGGGAGTCCGTCGATGCGGCGAGGGGGTTGTCGCGGCCGCGGGGGCGGCTTGCTCCAGCACGGGGCTCTTGTCGTCGGCCGCCGCGCTGCCCACCGCGTCCGCGGCCGGGGAGGTGTTCCACTTCGAGGCGACGGCCGAGTCCAACGCCGCGGTGGCCACGGCCAGCACTGCCGCCGCCGCCCCGAACGCCAAGAAGCGCGCCGCCGCCGACGACGACGTGGAGGTGGTGGACTTGACCGCCGCACCGACCGGCCGCCATGCCGTCGACGCCATCGCCATCCCCGCCGGTAGGGTCCGTCCGCGCGCGAAGCGCGCGCGGCTTGACGTCATCGACTTTGACCTGGACAAGGTTATCGAGCTGCTCGTCGGCAGCGGCGCGCAGCTCGTCTACCGGACCGGCGCCGCCACGCCGAAGCCGCTGCTGGAGCAGATGGACTGGACCCTGTTCCCGCAGACCCCGGACAACGCCGTCAACAACCCGCTGCGCTACGTGTCGCTGGACCGGCCCTGCCATGAGTTCCAGCGCATCCGCGCGGACTTCGAGAACACCTGTCACGGGCAGGGCTTCCAGGTGACGCGCGTGTGCCGGGTGGAGAACGACCGGCTGCTGCACGAGTTCCAGCAGCGCGTGCGCCGGCTGGAGTGGCAGTGCGGCAACGTGGCGGTGCTGCGCGTGTACCACGGCACGCACAGGGCCAACATCCACTCCATCGCGCTGCGCAACCTGGACCGGCGCCACGCGGGCCGCGGCACCAACCACGCCTGGTGGGGCGAGGGCGTCTACTTCTCCCCCATCTCGTACTACGCGTCCCACTACGGCGACCAGGGCACGTACCGGTCCATGCTGGTGTGCGACATGGTGGTGGGCAGGGCCTGCAGTGCGCGCCGCACACTGCTGGCGCCCCCGCTGCCAGGACAGCCAGGGCACTACGACACAAATGTAAAGCTACCGATGCCGCAGGTGCTTTGTAAATTTTTCGACCACGAGTTCTACCCGGCATATATCATAGACTATAATGCGCCGCCGAGGGGGCACCGCGGCTACCCGGAACTGGAAGAGGGGCGTCAGTGGTGGTACGACCGAAACTTTGACTTGTTGTCTGGACTCTGGGTAGGAAGCTTTAGGGGGCTGGCATTTTATTGAGACATGTGCTGCTGCTTCCACCCTACATAGTTTTAATTTTATACCTGTCCGCTGTTTAATTCAATTGTGTTTTGTATGTTTATTTCAACTGAGTGTTGTATTTTTATATTAATTGTGTTTCCCACAATGGACTATGTATGACTGTAATTTATTTATTTGGTACGGCCTAGGTCACCTAATGATGTGCATAAAATATGTTTGTGTGAAATATGAAATTAATTAAATTTACAATTTGATTTTTAATGCATAACAGTTTTTACTTCTTTTTCTTTGTGATAGTTCCCTGATAAACCATATTTCTGCAGAAATTATATCTGATCAAAATGTAGACAAGGAATAAAGTACATTGTGTACAATACGTAAATTTTGATAAATCATAAATCTGACGTTCACCTGAAATAGGTTGGGAAAGCATCAGTTTTTGGTCATTTCCAATAATCACCTACTGTTTTCCAGTTATGTCGATATCGTATTGCACCTGCACTTTAGCACCACAATTGCATCTTCAGGGTTGACTCCAGTCTTGGTCACAAACTTATGTCCTTGAAGCTTGTTTCTGCTGGCGCCTGCCCACAGGAAGTGTCGTCCAGAGTCAATTCTTACTAAAGTAAGTCTTTAGGACTCTAGTGTCATCGCGCATCGACACTAGACGCCCAGACTGCGCTTGCACAGTGGGCACGTGCCGAAGCGGTGCGCGCACTCCCGCAGGCACCGCGAGTGGAAGACGTGGGCGCAGGGCGTGCAGCGCGCGCTGTGGCGGGCCAGGACGTCCAGGCACACGGCGCAGGTGTCCACCGCGGCGAGCTGGGCCGCCGTGGGCCGCGGGAAGCGCGCCGTCAGACGCAGCTGCGACCGCAGGGGCGGCCAGCAGCCCCGCCACGCCGCCTGCAGCGGCACCGCGGCGCACGCGTACCTGCCGACATGAGGAACCCCGCGTCACACAGTGGGCCAGAAGACAGGCGCAGGCCGCGGCCAAAGATGTAAACTCCGTTTTTGAGCTCCAGAGCCGCTAAACAGGACTCGAACCGAACGCGTGACCCCACCAATGGATTCCTCGTTCGGAGCGTAATCCATTGGTGCCGTCTCACCTTCGGTTAAGTGACTCTAGAGATCAAAACGCGACTAGAGTTTTGGCCGCCTTTGACGCAGTCTTCTGGCACACTGTGCGTCAGCTGCTGTTCTTCGCTGTCTTTCTCGCACCCCCACGAGCGCGCGAGAGGGAAAGCGACGAAAGCAAAGCACTGTCTGGTTCAAACTGCTCTCTCATGACGGGGGCGGGAAGACACGCGAGGAAGCGCGGGTCCTTTCTTTGACAGTGTGTGCCCCGCCGTGGGTTAGAGCGGCGGCGCGCGAGAGTGGGAGTTCGTAAGAGGGGGAAGCGCCGCGCCAGGCGCGCGGCCGCTGTGATTGGTCCTCAGTCCTCCTGGCCGCCCCTTCCTGCGACGCCGAGGCGGGACTTGCCAGCCGCACAGGTGAACGGGCGCAGTGAGTGCGGTACACGGTCTTCTATTACGTTGCGCCACCAGGTGCCACTAATGAGAACCCTAACCGTGCGCGTGTGGCCGGCCGGTCCAGCAGGTCCGCAGGTAGTCGGCAGTAATCTGGCCGCGACTAATCCTCATACTAGCCTCGCGCGGGGTAATTTCAGGGCGGGTTTTGCCCAGGGGACACCAATGCGTTCTGATTGGCTGCCGCTCCGCCGCTCTGCGTCCCTCTCACAGGAGGCCCACTAGGTGCCACGCACGGATCAGATTCCAGAGGAAAAGGAGGCCCCGGGGTGGGGGCGATCAGGCCCATAAGGTACTATCAGTCTCTAAAGTTTTGTCTGGGCGATACCCCATGCACGAGAGATTCTCAACGGTCTCCTTATGAGCAGTCTCTCGCGCATAGGGTATCGCCCAGACAAAACTTTAGAGGCTGATAGTACACGTAGGGTCTCTAGGATTATGTACAGGGTCCTTAGGCGCGGCTGACGTCGACGGAGCAGAGTGCTCTCTGGAGCTGATCGGGCTCGACAGGGAGCTCGGGACGGCAGAACAAGGACGCGTGTTGTTTTCGAAAACGGGCCGGTCGCGGCCGGCCGTTCGGCGCTAACTGAGGAAAATAAAAGACCTGCGGTACGTAGATATTTTACAACCCTCGAAACAGAGGGGGCGGGGGGCGGGGGGGGAACCTAGACGACGGCGACAAAGCAAAGTCACGTCTACACTGCCAAGTGCCGAGCGGAAGTCGGCCAGGGCCGCCACATACTACGAATAAAAGCCGGTGTATTATTCACAAGACACAAAGAAGGTCCACCCTCGCCACCCTAGCGGACGGAAGGTGACATCGGTGACATGATCTAGGTCACCCGGACCCAAGCCAAAATTATACAGGCCGATAAGGGACCGACTTTGGCTGCAAGGGGCCGACACCGGAGGGGAGCTGACCTGTCCTACGACACCACGCAGGAAGTACCTGGGAATCATGGATCTGCATGCTAGAAAGCACCACAGACAGACATACAAACAGACAAACAGACTGACAGCAGACAGGCCCCTCCAGCGGAACGGCACCGCGCCACCCCGGAAATTAATTTACGATTCAAGGTCAAATCGACGTGGACCTGTCACCTGTCCAAGGTAATGAATTCCCCATTCCTCCTCGACTCGTGTACTTTAAATCGATGTCGATTAGGCTAATTACAGGTCGATTAGGGCTTTCGCAGGCGACCAAAACTCTAAACTTGTTCTGAGGTCTTGCGTCGCTAAATGTATGGGTCGGTCCCTTCCACCTCAAAACGCGTCTAGAATTTTGTCCGCCTGCGCCGGTCTTCTGGCCCACTATGCGAAGGTTCTAAAGGCTATACCACTTGTTCGATTTTTGTGAAAATTATTCGAACGGCTGTTGCAACTTTTCTGACAGTGTGTACTGTACTCACAGGACGCAGACGCCGAGGAGGTAGCCGGCGCCACACGCCACGACGAGCAGGGCCAGCACGGCGGCGGCGGCCGCGGCCACGACCCGCGTGGCCAGCGGCACCCACCACTCCTCCAGGCCCTCCAGGGCGTCCAGGGCGCCGACGTAGCACAGCCGCGGCGCCAGCGACACGGCGCTCGCCACCAGCTCCACGGCGCCGGTCTGCTCGCCGGGCCGCCCTGCGCAACCATGACAGTCAAAAGCAGGGGAGCAGAGCAGGAGACAATCCCACAATCTTGCGTCGAAAACGCCTGTAAGTACAAGGCAAAGACTTGGCTCATTCTTTCCAAAAGAAAGTATGCATACTCTTTGCACAACCTTTTGCGTTGCGGGGAAAACATTGCACGAAAGCAGCCCGAGTGGCGAGGGGAGACGATCGGTGAGGAGGGCAATCAATAGTCTGCAACCATTCAGGTGCGTTCATTATAAGGGTTGAATCCGTAACAAAAGTTGTTGCGGACAAAAAAGGTAATGCAGGGGAAGAATGGATGCGAAGGATGCAGCAGTTCAGTGTGCCGGCTTGGCGTAAGGCGGCCTTCCCGCTTTGTACAGGGCAATTTTAACGCCTTTGTGATTCTGAAATACCGCCTTTTAGCCGACTTCAAGCGGCGTTCCTACATGTCACACAGGGCAGTGCACAGTGGGCCACAAGACCGGCGCAGGCGGCCAAAACTCTAAACGCGTTTTGAGCTCCGGAGTCGCTAACCAGGACTCGAACCAAACGAGTGACCCTACCAATGGATTCCCCGTTCGGAGAGCAATCCAGCAATCCATTGGTGGGGTCACACGTTCGGTTTTGAGTCCCATTTAGCGACTCTGGAACTCAAATCGCGTCCAGAATTTTGGCCGGGCCTGCGCCGGTCCTATGCCCCTCTGTGCGTTGGCATCCTTCGCATCCTATTCTCCCAAGACGGTGCAACATTCTTGGCAGCTGTGCTAGAATATTTGTCAAGTGAGGTTTTGGACTGGGCAAACTGTATACCCCTAAACATGGCGCGCTCTCACTCACCGGGCCACTGTGTCAGGACGAAGTAGGCGGCGCACACCAGCATGAAGGGGGCGCCGGGCTGCAGCCGGTCCAGGCGCTCACCGATGCTGAGCAGCCCGAAGGCCAGCACCACGGCCTTGGCCAGCCGCGCCGCCACCAGCGAGCCCACGGACCCCGCCAGGCCGCCCAGCCCGCCGCCGTCGCCGTCGCCGCGGGGTAAAGACAGCTGCGACCACACCCGCCGCTGCAACACCGGCAGCCAGCCGTCGTCACTACCCCGTGCCGCGGGGGAAAGACAGCTGCGACCACACCCGCCGCTGCAACACCGGCAGCCAGCCGTCGTCACTACCCCGTGCCGCGGAGACACTCGCCGCACAGTGGGCCCGAACGTGTGACCCCACCAATGGATTGCTCTCCGGACGAGGAATTCATCGGTGGGGTCACACATTCGGTTCGAGTCCTGTTCGGCGACTCTGGAGCTCAGAACGCGTCCAGAGTCCTGACCGCCCGCGCCGGCCCTCTGGCCGCGGCCCACTGTCCAGAGGACCGACGGAGGTGGCCAAAAAACTCCAGACGCGTTTTGAGCTCCAGAGTCGATAAATGGGTCTCTAACCGAGCTTGTGACCGCACCAATGGATTGCTCTCCGAACGAGGAGTCCATGGTGGAGTCACACGTTCGGTTCGAGTCCCATTTAGCGACTCTGAAGTTCAAAACGCGTCTAAAGTTGGGCCACCTGCGCCGGTCTTCAAGCCCTGGCCCACTGTGTGCCAGCACTGTACAGCCTCCATCACGGTAGATTGATTCCGAGAGTCGTTTACGTCGCTACGTCTCTCCCGCTCCTGTCTCTCCCGCCCCATGAGTGCGAGAGAGACAGAGCAGCGATGAAGACGACTCTCGGAATCAGCCTGATGGCAGGTGGGTCTTACTTTGAGCGATGAATGGACGTAGCCCAGGATGGAGCACAAGAGCAGAGAGTGCAGGCAGCTACCCGGCTGGTCCGGACACAAGAGCCGCTCCGCCCCGAGGTTGAACAGCACCTGCAAGCACGATACTACACTGAAGTGCGGCGCTCGTCAGTCCCTGACAAGGTCAAGAGGCCAAGGGCGGATCCAGAGACGGGTTCGGGAGGGGGGGGATGTCACGAAAGTTGCCTACCTGCAGGGGTTAAGTGCGACTAGAATCCAGTCCTGTAATAGTCGGGTCGCTCAACCCGTAATAGTGCGCGTAATAGTTCGCGTCATAGACGAAATTATGACGATTTTGCCTGTGTTTTGGTTGTTTGGGCCTTTTTCAGACAAATTTCGGAAATTTCGAGGCGAAATAGATCGTTAAAAGAGCGTTATACGTAGCGTATTAGTCGGGTCACTCGTTTAGAGAGTGCATACCCCCTCGGTTGGAGGCGTGCCCGAGGGCGAGGGGTAGCGGCGGTACAGTACAAGGGCGGATCCAGAGGCGGCATCTTGCAAGGGGGCAAGTACCACATTTTGCCTACTTACGAGAGCAATGAATGGATCTTTGCCTATCTTTCAGGCGTAAGTACAGTGGGCCCGAAGACCGCTCGTGTAACCCCACCAATGGATTGCTTTCCGAACGAGGAATCCATTGGTGGGGCCACACGTTCGGTTCGAGTCAATGGAGTCGAAAACACGTCTAGAATTGTAGCCGCCTGAGCGGCCTTCTGGCCCACTGTGGTGAGGCGGCTGTCTAGGTGCCATTGAGGGGTGGGGGTGTGATTGCCCCTCCCCAAATCCGCGCCTGGTGAGTACAGTACCTGGCTCGTGGTGGTGTGGAGCCGCTGCAGCGGCAGATAGGCGTTGTGGCACGCCTTGAGGCAGGAGTAGGCGCCGCCCAGACACTGCCACGCGGACAGCCCGTGTCGCGACGTGCATATCCTGCGCACGACAGGCACGGCCGGTGAGCCGGCAGGAGCGGATCCCGCGTTTTGAGCACCAGAATCGCTAGAAAGGACTCGAAACGAACGTGTGACCCTACTAATGGATTCCTCGTTCGGAGAGCAATCCATTGGTGGGGTCGCACGTTCGGTTCGAGTCCCGTTGAGCGACTCTGGAGCTCGAAACGCGTCCGGGATTCTGACCGCCTCCACCGGTCCTCTGTGCGCAGGACTCGAAACGATGCCGGCCGCCAACCTCAACCAGCCGATGACGACGGTGGCGGACAGGAAGCCGGTGGCCACCGGCACCACGAGGGTGACGTACAGCAGCACGGCGACGGACAGCAGGGCGACGGGCACGGAGCGCGCGGCCAGCGGCAGCAGCAGCAGCAGCGCCAGCAGGCACCCTGGCACGCCACACCAAGAGAGGAGATTACTTTCATGAAGGCGGCCAAAATCCCGCAGGACGCGTTTTGAGCTCCAGAGTCGCTAAACAAGGACTCGAATCGAACTCATGACCCCACCAATGGATTCCTCGTTCGGAGCGAGCGATCCGCTGGTGGGATCACACGTTCGGTTCGAGTCCCGTTTAGCGACTGTGGAGCTCAAAACGCGTCCTGCGGGATTTTGACCGCCTCCACCGCGACCGCGGTCTTCTGGCCCACTGTAAACACACTAAATTCTTATGTACTTCTTTGTACATTAGTTATGCACGATTTTGCACATGCGTTTGTCATGCATAATATTATACGTTGTTATGCATAATTTATTCATGAGTATGTATAAATTATACGTTGTTATGGATAATATTATGCAGAAGCTTACGCATGTGCAAAATCGTTCATAACTATGTACAAAAAAGTGCATGAGGACTTAGAGTGCACCGCCACGGTTCATTTTCCCAATTTTCCCGCCGAGTTTCGGAGAGACGACGACGACTCTCACCGGCCGTGGCGTGCCTGCTCTCCAGCTGCTGCAGCGCGGCCCGGTAGCGCTGCGGGTTGCCTACCATGGCCTCGGACTTCCCCGGCTGGAGAGGTGGCGGCGGTTAGAGAGCCGGTCCCTATAGCAGAGGCGTGGGCTCTCTGCCAGAGAGGTGCGTCCGCCCCTCCGGCGGCGCCGAGGGGTTAGAGAGCCGGTCCCTTTAGCAGAGGCGTGGGCTCTCTACCAGAGAGGTGCGTCCGCCCCTCCGGCGGCGCCGAGGGGTTAGAGAGCCGGTCCCTTTAGCAGAGGCGTGGGCTCTCTACCAGAGAGGTGCGTCCGCCCCTCCGGCGGCGCCGAGGGGTAGCGTCGTCGCCGGCCTACCGGCACGGGGCATGGCGCGGCACGCCCACAACTCGATCCCCGGGAAGGCCCTCAAGTGCGCGCCCCGCCCCCGCGCGCGCGCCGCGCGGCCTGGGCGTCATGAGCCGTAAGCAACGAGGGCCGCAGCCGCAGGGCCGGGACCGGCGGTTCGAACCCACCACCAAACCCATACGCCCAGCCGCGGACCGATCTCGCACTGTGTGTCGGTGACACTTCAGCTTGTTCGCCGCGGTGCCGCGGTACGGTGCACCTTTCGACGTGTCCGTGCCTCTATGACTGTTATGGGGAGTTGCTTTCTTTGCCGATGTCATCCTTTTGGCACCCATGGGCGCGTTGAGGTGCTATATTTAGGCGGGTACCGCGGCTTGCAGCCGCGACGCCAGCGGCCTCTAGAACTCGAATCGCCCCCAACATCTCGAGCGGAGCCTAGCCTCGGAGCATGCCCCGTCAAGCGAACCGGGGTATGAGAAATTGTTCGCTGCGAAAAACCAGCATCTCAGCTGGCCTGTCGTCTGCATTTATTTTTACTAATTTGTTTTTAATCAAAACCTTTCGACGTCAGTTTTCAATAATTTTTCGCTTTTGAGTGTGTAATTGGAAGCTTAATCTCTGTTAGCTTCAAACTCAATATTGCAATTCTAGACTGCTCCTCCCATGGTTGGGCCGGCGAGTTAGGTTAAGAATACTGCTACTGTTTAGAACACTTTGAGGATGGATCGAGCTTCGAAAAAGGATTTGCCTCCCGGGGCTGTGCTGATGACAAAACAGGAAGCATTAGACTATCTGTGGCTAAAACTTTCTGAGCACAAACCAGTAAGAGATGCGTGAGTGAAAACAATAAAATTAAGTTAATCAATGTTAACTTAGGTAACTTGGAGCGATATGTATTGTAAGTAGTGTTTCTTGAGCGCTAATGTCTTGCAATTTTCCAGGTTCGCTCTCAAGTACGGTGGCCTTATAGCAGGAGGAATTGCTTCCCTTTCGGGGTTTACGATGCTCCGACATTTTCGATCTAGATTAGGATTGCGACGAGAGGCAGCGATTTCATCCAACATATTCTGTCTGTTTCTTCCCTGTACGGGCTGCTTCCTTTATCATTTTTTAGTAAGTAATTCTGTCTAATCTAAATAATGAAAGCTGCAATTTTTCAGTTGTGATCGCGCTCTAGCATTTGTTCTTTTCCAGTTTGTAACTCCACCTATCCTTCTCCAAGAAAAATATTGCAAGGTTTGCCATCAACTCAAAGCTGTTGCCTTGCAAACTAGCCTTGGTTTTTTATGGCCTTGGGGGCTAGGAATAATATCTGCAAGCATGGTAAGTGTGGTTTCTTAACTTCTTGTTAATGGAGATATTATGAGAGATGACTGTCACTTTACCAGTGAATTTACACCCCTCAGACTGCTACAAAGCTAGGAGTTAACATGCCTACCTTGATGCAACCCATTGAATTGATCAAGGTAAGCCAATTTTTAGCCCAGCAGGGTAAAGGACCAGCCATTTTCACCGGGCTGTTACTTTGTAACACATTAGGGGCAGTTCTTCTTGTCAGCGCAGAAGAAACACAAGTTGTAACTTTCAAAAGGAGACTACAGATAAGACAAGTGTTGGATAAAGAATGAAGAATATAATAAAGTTAAGATAGTGACGATTTGTGAGAAGGTAGTTGAATTGTACACAATGGATCTTGCTGACAAGTTCATATATTTCATCTCTGTAAGTTATAAATAAATTAAATCTGTTGTCATAGCATTTTATTTTTTATTTTGGTAGGTATTATGTAGAACATCCCAAAATTACAATTGTTCTACATAACTTACCAAAAGTACAGGTTCGTCAAATAATAGTCATGTCCCACACTGAAAATGTCTACCATTCCCCCGTAATTTAATGATTAACTTCACTCTTTGCAGTACTAACTAAAGGTTAGTATAATATAGTGCACACTGTTGAGGTTGGTGTTGTGGCCCATCTCCAAGAAGCTCTGCTCCAATGTTCTATATACAGACGGGGACTTTATTGAATTATATGCAGACACTGGATTATCTAAAATACACACCATACATAACCAATCAATGAGTATTTTGTTAAGCACACAATCTCACATACATACTTTGTGACAAGGGATAAAGCTCGAGGGAGACTTGATATTGATATGATCAGTTCAATACTATGATTACAACAGTGTTAAGTCAAAAAGATTTCTATGCCAATCAATTTTTGTATTAGAGCTGTGTTTATGAGGGCCACCTATACTACTCCTGGGCACTGCCGATGATTGTCAATCTACAACTACATTTCTTGAAATGAGTAGTTCACTATGGCATACACAAATTCAAAATTGCACCATAGAAGCCAATGGGAATGCTATTGCAACTACGCAGAAAGCACAAAGCTAGGTTTCAAATTGTTCACATTGGTCCTTAATCTAATACAATCATACTTAAGTTATTACAAGATACACATACAAGAACTTTATGTCACATTACTGGTGTCTGGTGTCTTCATTGTTAGGGTGCTTACTGACATGTTTAATATTGATTTTATACTCACAGGTAAATACACCACACAACAAGATCACAACTAATCCAGCTAGAATTTCCTATGCTTTGTCAAGGCCTCCCTGCACACCCAAAATAGTACATAGCATGCTATTGGAAGTCAATAAAGATTGAAAAGAGAACAGGCCATTAAAAAAGATTTTGCCAAATCTTGGCATCCGTCTCACATCCTGAGTACCATTAAAATCTTCAGTGGTTAAAATTACTAGGAGAGAAAAAAAAGGACGAGGAAATTTTAAAAGTCACTACAGAGTAACACTATTACTAAATATCAAACAAGTTTACTCCTTAGTCTTATCTCAATGAATAGAGACCACATTTTGTTCCACTTAAAGCAAAGAAAAGAAATATTAGACTAAGAGAGGCAGTACAATATGCCTTCAATGTACTATCATCAATCCAAGAGAATTTCTCAGATACCAAAGATGTGTAATTCAAACGACGATTATTCCCCTCCCAGGGACCAAGTGTTATTCTTACAAAATCATGATCAGAAAAGAAAACAAACAAAAAATGACTTTGAGATTTGACACAATTTTTCAATTGCTGGTTCAATACTGCAAAGGTGAAACCTCACTCAGACAAAATGCTTTGTTTGAATGATAATTATTCGCTCTTCCATTACCAATAAAAGTAAAATACAATACCCAAGTATCAATTCAAAGGTACATAATTTGGTGATAGAAATGAAGGTATATAAGTAGATCAAGCTACTTTCATCAAAAGAATGTAAGGATGAGTGAGAAAAAATTGGATTATGTCCACCTGCCTAACAACTCAAAACTGGCATTAATGTTGTGCATTAAAGAGTCACCCTTAAAATGAATTAATTGATGTACTTAAAAAAAAAAGTTTTTTCAAAAAAAAAAAAAAAAAATCCGAGAATAAGATAAAAAAGAAACAAGTTCAGTAGAAAAGGAAAATTATTATGAAAGAAGATGGTATACATTAATTTATCAAAAGTTATCGCCCCCTGCGTGTTTTGGGTGGAGTTTTAAGTGGGGTGCCAGCAGCGGCTCTCCGTTTGCGAGTGCTTCTTCCTTCTTGAACCTCAGCCACTTCCTCTGCTTCCTGTTTCATGTCATCTGATACTTCACTAGGCTCTTCCTTCATGCCCACTTGACATTCGTTGTCTTGCGTCTCTTCCTCCTCTTCTTCCTCAGTGTGGGGTTCTTCTTTTGCAGCGGCACCAGCATCATCATTGGCCGTCTCCCCTGCATCCTCTTCCTTTGACTCCTCATTTTCTCCTTCTTTAGCGGCAGCAGCGTTACTCTGCTCAGCCTGCCCATTTTGAGCACCCTGGCTGGCAGGTGCTGGGGCAGGAGGGTAGTTGTCCCACTCATCTTTGTCTGTCATCACTTTGACTGCAGTGCCCTTGATGAGAATGCCATCAAGAGATGCTGCTTTCAAGACACTTGATGCATCCTGCAATAAAAATAACGCTGCCATAAATACAAAGAAAATTTCCAGCTGGATGGGTTAAAAATAACATTGCAGCACCCCACATTCCCTCTTAAATGCCACACAACAATTTCAATGGCCATTACCTGGAATTCAATGTATGCCTTAATGTTGTTCTTTTTCATTTCTTTATGGACATGCTCAATGACTCCACAAACTTGGAACACTTTCCATAAATCAACCTCCAATATAGCTGCGATGGGAAAAATAGAGGCATGAAACTCTATACTCAATGCTCTATGCTGAAGCGATTAATGTAAATTTTACCTGGAGGAAGATCAGCCAAAAACACAGGATTGATAAGGCGTTGCCCATCCCAGCGTAGAACACGCACTTCCTGCTTGTTCATCTCCTGCCTATCTCGCTCCAAAGCTTTCTCAACTCCATCGGCATCCTTAAGTTACAAAAAAAAAAATCAAAATAAAATAAAAGCACAATTACATTGATAAAAATGACGAGGGTTGTCCAATTCTCACAAATGTTTCTCACCACCAAGAGTCTAGAGAAAATTGGTTGCACTCACCCAGAAGACAAAGACCGCTCTTCGATTAGTGGTCTCAGCCGAATCAATTTTCAGGTTTGATATATCGCCACAACCATCCATGAACTCCAATGCATCTTTCCTGGTGATTCCTAAGAGAGGAAATAGTCAAAATTAGCCATGTGATAGAAAAAACATTAATTAGGTCTTGCATCAACAGCCCTTCTTTGTTAAATCTTACCAAACGGAAGGTTCAAAACCACAACTCCCAAACCAGGTCGATCCTTGAGAGAGGCCCACATGCGCAGTTTAACTGGTTTACCTTTAAGCTCATTCCCATCCAGGGCAAGGGCTTTCTGAGCTTCTTCTTCATTCTAAAAATTTAGCAATAATATTTCAGATATATTTACTTTTTATTGTATCTATTTAGGGTCATATGAGCAGGAAGACTGATAAGTTTGAATTTATTTTGGAAGGAAACCATAAAATTGTTACCTCAAAATGCACTTGTCCATAGAGCCTTCCATCTCCACTTGTGGCATTTACTCTCTTCACATTCTTTATCTTGCCACACTCCTCAAAAAATCTCCACAAGTCCTCATCATCCACATCTACAAATAATGACAGATAGTTACTTTAACATATTAAGTGAATAATAAAATTTTGGTTAAATTAGAAATTCTTCCTTCTCACCTAGAGAAATGTTTAAGCAACAGACAACTGTAGTCTTCCAGGAATCAAAATCACTTTCTTGACGAGAAACAACAAGGTGTCGATCTTCAATAACAGTTCCATGTTTTTCAAGACCTTTCTTGGCTTCCTCCTCTGTGCCCATAACAAGGCGCACTTCAAGAGATACTTTCTTCTCAGTACCAGGCAAACAGCTCAATTCTTGTTTATTGATTGTAACCTGGCGATGGAGCAGAGGTAGTTTAATCAAAATTATTCATCCTGATTACTACTGACTGATTCTCAAGAAGGCAACAAAAATGGCAGTGGTTCCCACCTGTTCTACTTTTCCACATTCAGCAAACAGAGTTTTAAGCTCTTCCTTCAGTGTTTCTTCAGGTTTTTCAGGACAGTTACGTAAAAACAGTGTTCGCCTAGAATTGTATAAGTTCATTGCAACTTAATAATTTGAATACAAAATATCTCATTACCAGACAAAAATAAATTGTAGAAACTACTTACTTCTTCCTCTCCAGGAAAGCAGCACTTTTAGTTTCTCTCGAAGCATTGTTGTCCCGCCTCCTCTTCTTCCAGTCAACACGCCCCCTGACAGCTTGTCTTTGAGGAGCGGCAGGACCACCCATTCGACTGGGTGGGCCAGAGGGAGGGAAGAATCGACCATTGGGAGGATAAGCTCCATAAGGATCTCTAGCTCCATATCCTCGGTTAGGGGGTGGGGCAAAATGGTCGGCATTGTTGTAGGAATTGTACGAGTTGTTATAGGAATTATTGTAGGCATTGTATCCGCCATGGCCGCCACCATAACTGTTTCCGTAATCGTTGTAATCTGCTCGGTAGCTATTGCCATAGTCGGCACGGTAGTTTCCACCACCACCGCCTCCTCCTCCTCCATATCCCCAGTTACGGCGATCCATAGCACAGGCTGAAAAAAATATGAGAAGACAAATTAGGTCTCATAAGGGGTTAAAACCACAAAAAACTAGGAAAAATAAAAAATTAGAATGCAGTCATCTCTAAAACCACATTTATCACAGGTATTCAAACAGCAAGATAATGCAAGCCAACATGAAATGAATGGCCTTAGGGGTTACAACAAGGAATGAATGAGAAGTTAGAAACGAATAAGAGACGTGAGAGGGTATCTCTGTCTAGATTCTCGCTCGGCAAGACGAAGATGGAACGGGAAGCAGCCGCTTAAACGGCACAGTTAGGTCTCAACGGAACTAGACTAGTGCACTGGTCGCCAATAGGCCGCGAACTCGCACAGATTAGGTTAGACAAGTAGCAGTGAAGTACACGGCAGTATTCCCCTTCCCCACTTCACCGAAGAGGCCAACTGCAAAGACCAGTCTTGCGAGACCTTAGACAGAATAATTGGAACAGGAGAAGAACAGCTTTGCTAAATTGCGAGCTGCGAGAGCTCCGAAATACGCGGCTCCCCATAACCTGCCATAGCCACAGCGGCTTGACTGGCTCCGTCCCGGCGGCTGCTGTCTCAGCTTTCGCGACATCACCCAAAGTACCTTGACTACTTTTTCTTCGCCGGGGACAAAACTGCGGTTTTCTGGACGGGGCGAGCGGCACCAGTGACGGATTTGCTGGCTCTGCGATGTTTTGAGGGGTTGTTTATGAGACCTTCGTGATGTGAGCCTTGTGAACGGCGCCCGGAAAGCTTCACTAGCACGGGGGGGTCGTCGCGAAGCGGCGTCTACTTCTTCTTCTTGTACTTCTACACGTGGCAGCGGGCAAGGGAAAGCGTGCGTCATTGTGCTCGTTTTTCTCCCCAGTCTCGCCGCCTGGATTGGACGGGACGTCGAAGGGAAATACCCAGTGCCACGGGAAATCGAATCAGAATTTGATTTTGTACGTGTACTTTGAAATAATCGATGGGACGATCGTCAAGCGCTTACGGACGCCCCCTTCGCTCCACCCTCCGTTATCTCCCCCCTTCCCTCCACCTTCGTGGGGAGGTGAGGTGGGGTGGAGATGGGAGGTGATGGGTGGGGAGGTGCCCGAGAAGATCCGTTCCGAGAGAGCCGAGCCTGACGCAAACGCCAGTAATTCCAGCGCAAAATAGTCAACAGCGTGCTACCTGCGGTGATCCTCACCCCACTCACGATGTCCGTCGACCTGGACAAATGTTTCGAGGTTGTTATGGAGCTGGCGAAAAACGGAGGCAAGGTGAGCTGAAGTTCGGACTGTCAAAGAAGCAGAGCAGACGACCTTTTTGACAGCTGATCTGTTGCACGTTCGTCGATCTTTTATTTAAAATGAACTAAAATTATAGCGAACATGGGGTAACATTATTTGTCATCCTTAAACGGTAGGCTTTTTGATGCATGCCCACTTCACTGGGTAATATTTGCTACTCTTTGTAACATCAGAATAAAATTGTGCACTATCGTATGGCTTCTATTGATTATGAGTTAGCGTAACCAGGAAGAAAGTTTTCCCCTGAATTGACTTTCAGATCAAGGTCTTGCATGTTTAATGATTTGAGATTTTTTTTCAGATCATACGTGAAAGAATTTACAACAAGAAGACTGTAAGTACTAAATCGGATAGAATAGATTTGGTGACAGAAACTGACCAAGAAGTTGAGAAAATGTTAATATCAAATTTACGTGCTGAGTTCCCTGATCACAAGTAAGAGATATAAGTTGTCTACAAACATTACGTCTGCAATTATTCTAAAAATTAAATCACTAATTGAAATTTATTTTCTTAGATTCATCGGTGAAGAATCAACAGCCGAAGGAATTCCTTGTGAATTTACTGATGCACCTACATGGATTATTGATCCTGTAGATGGCACAATGAATTTTGTCCATGGCTACCCTAATGTTTGCACTTCGATTGCATTCACTGTAAATAAAGTTGCAGAGATTGCTATCATCTACAACCCTGTTTTGGAGCAAATGTTCACTGCCCGAAGGGGTCAGGGTGCGAAATTGAATGGGAAACCTATCCATGTGTCTGGAGAGAAAGGTACGAGAGAGCTCTCAGAGTCCCAAAATTCAAAATTTTGAAATTATTATGTGCAATCACAATTTCAATTGAAATTCTTTTCTGCATTTTGTCAGACTTGCAGCAAGCTCTCTTGATACTAGAATGTGGCACGACTCATGAGGAAGAAAAGATGAAAAATAATTTTAAAAATCAGCAAACTCTTACTCCAATTGTACATGGGTAAGTCATAGTTAAAGAAAAAAAAGTTAGTGGTCTATTTTAAAAATTATTGTGGTGAATATTGGAATACCTGGTTACAGTTTGTAATTTTCACTTGAATCTTTTGTCAACATTTCAGGACACGTTCAAATGGTTCTGCCGCTATTAATATGGCAATGGTAGCGATGGGTGGTGCAGATGTCTACTTTGAGTTTGGGATCCATGCTTGGGATTACGGAGCAGGGGACCTGCTTGTCAGGGAAGCTGGTGGTGTTTGCATTGACCCCTCAGGTAAGTAGCACATAAATGTGAATTACTACATTTTGCTTGGGTGCACTGTTTGTTAACTTATCTTATCTTTTCTTTAACAGGCGGACCTCTTGATATCATGGCTCGACGCATGCTCTGTGCAGCCACAATGGAGCTGGCCCAAGAGATAGTGCCAAAAATAAGCCAAATTTACCCACCACGTGATTGAAACAAGTTATGGTACAAACATTCCATTCTGCAAAGTGTAGTCTAGTACAAATTCCAAAGATGTAAATAACATAAAAAACATATTTTATGACAAGGGTTCTCGAGCCAATAAAATGTCATTTGGGCATTACTTTTATTGTATTTGTCTAAATATGATTATTGAAAAGTGTGTCACCAATTAGGACTTTCCAAGTAGTTCATCTTGTTTTCCCTTCATTATTTCTTCTGATTGTGTAACATATTTATCTGCAATTGCTTTCACCTGGAACAATTTGCATATAAAATAAGGTAACATAAGCATATTTCTAGGAGTTAAACTCCCCAAAATCAAACACACACAAATGTTCTAATGTACCTGCTTGTAAGCTGATTGTTTTTCACTATCAGAAATATCACAGTTCCTCAACTCTTTGATATTTTTTTCTTGAATCTGCTTGATGGAATCTCTACAAGTGATATAAAGGGCTTTGGCCTTCTTAACTAAAATCTCTCGATGCTCCTTTGTAACTCTGTCATCAAAATATGAAAAGCTCATGGTACTACTGAATCAAGTCAACAAAAGTAATGCATAATTGTTTCTATCACTTACTTAGGTATTGGGACATAAATTGTTGTCCCCTCCTGTTGAGGATTTAAATTTAAAGCTGAAGTCTTCAGGGTATCAACAACAGTTTTTGTCATCTGAGGAAAAGATAACATATCCAACACAATAGTTTGTTGGCCTTTTCGAGTCATCTTAGCCACTTGTTGAAGCTCGTATTCCTTTCCTTCAAATTTAACTTTCATACTTTCAATTGACCCTAGAATCGATCAAGGCAAAACATATATGATAAATCAAACTCTTCAGAAAAGCTCTTACCACTAAAATCTCTGAACTTACCTGCGGATCGAAGAGAGAGGCTCTTAACAAACTCAGTTTTCATGGTCTGAACAGCACCTTCCATCATCTGAACCATTTCATCCACCTCAATAAGTTCTCCAAGTCCAGTTAAATTTACTTGTACATTTGACTCTATAAAGATCATGTGGTTGATTAGAACCTTCATACTACTACGTAAAATCACAATAGTAACGGCAAGCACAATTGTTCCCTTACTTTTCTTGACACTTTTCTTAGAAGCATAGGTACGTTGCACTGAGAGGATTGCAGAGAGCTGAGGTTGATGAACCTTGTTTAGTGTGGAGTTCTTGATTGTAAGCGAACAGAAGTTTGCTTGGAGTAACTTGGACAACGTTTGACATTTAGGATCCCGGCACCTACTGGCGCCTACAACTGGTGCACAGTTGAACCATTGAACTGATCGATGGAACAAAGTTAAGGCTCTACAAGAGTTCATATTTGTTGAATAAATAAATTCAAAATCTGCAACAAAAGCATCACACAGGTCATTGCTGAGTAAAGTGATGAGTTAAGTTAGCTACACAGAAAACTATGGTGAGACACAAGAGACAAATAATTAATGGTACAACCATAAATTGAACGCTGAAATACGTGTTGAAGGACAAAAAATGTTATCAACACAAGACTTCACTTCATCCTTGCTTCATCGGCAGCCGTAACCCTTGCTCCTCGCTAGCAGACTACAGCTGACTTTGACTCCGGGCAGACAAGGAGCGGCGCAGGAAGGGTAGGGCACCTGAAAAAATATGGGAACCAAGTGACGCCACTGATTTCGAACCAACCGCGGAGGGGAAGGGAGAGGCGGCGTGGGTGGCGGAGGGAAAACGGAAGTCGGAACAATCGTTGGCGTGCGCAGAAATTTTGAAAACGAGATGGGGCGGGGGGAAATCAAGCCGCGCTTTTTTGGAACTACTTGAGTCCCCTCTGAACAGCTGCTCGGAATGAGACAGTGAGAGTTGTGAGTGATTGCATGGTTATCGTGAACCATTCCATTTTGCACCGAGATTTGGAGTGCAGAGCAGTAGTAGGCCCAGTTGTGGTGGATCAAGAGGCGGCCTTTAGGGGAACATATGTATCACTTGGCGTTTGAGAGTAAAATTGCCGGTTACAGTTCATAATTTTTTTTTTAATTCAGTGATAATTTAGGTAAATACATGATCATTCTTCAAAACAGCCTGAGTGAATTTTTCTCTGTTTCTCCTGGTTCTTCCAGAGGCACAGAGACTATACCAAATAGTTCATTTTTGCATCAATTCAAGTACATGATTCAATACAAGAGAGGCAGTCAAAGTGAACAGGAACTGTCATCCCAATTGCACATGATAAATCTCTCAGAAGTAAAGAAAAGGAAAAAAAAACTACAAAGCTTAAGTCTATACTTTACAGTCTCCTTGTACTTCTCTCTCCTCCCGAACAAAGATTCACCGAATGTCAAACATACATCCAAAACAATACCCTCTTTAGTATACCAGTTAAAAATCAAATATAAACACTAAATAATTCAATAAGTTAGACCTTATAAATAACTGTGTTTTAGGAAGAACACTGCATATAACATTTAACTAAAACTGGTGCACGCAGGTGAATTAAAAAATAACTTGCATGTATTAGAAATCTGGAAGAATACCAGATATACAAAACATTGCACACTAGTTCATAAACCTCAAATACATCATCAAACTTTGGTTAGTTAATGTTTTTACTTAAAAGAATATTTCTTGATAGTAGCCTTGAAAATTACATACAGTAATTAATCTAATTGTGTAACGCAATATCTGTTAGCTTGCTGTGGAGTATAATTAATTCATGGTATTATGATCCAAGACACAGACACACCAAGACTTCAACCATGCCGTGCTATATCAGAATTCTTTTAATAAGATCAAAAGATAAAATATTTCAAAGAAAATATACACAGGTGACAGAATTGCAATTACATTAAATGCAAAAAATACTCATGAAAATTCATGAAGGTAACTCGGAGATTGAAGAATTGAGACAGTATTCCCTCAAAAGAATAAAGAGTATTTCTCAGTCACATGGAGTATCTTCACGAATATTCTTTGGCAAAAATAGGAAAATGATTGCAGGTTAACTCTCAAATGGTCAATAGGAAGCAAACTGATGCACACAATTGCATAAAACAATTACAAATCAGTGAAAATATAATGTAGGAAAAGTAGAACACTCCTCTAGATAATTAAGTACAAATTGGTGTAGGAACCTTGGTCGTGAAATAGTATCTAAGAATAGTGTCCACTCTGACCGTAGTGATCTGAGCCTGTACGATGGTAGTGAGACATAGTTGGATGAACAGGAGGAGGGAAACAGCGAACATGTTCAATGGAAGAGTTGTCCACTTCACTACCTTTCAGGAACTTATTGAGAATGGCAAATATCTGGGAGTTGAGTACTTGAAAGCGTCGTACTCTGTCAACCATTCTTTTCAAATTCTGAAAAAGATATCAACCAAACAACTTAATAATTCATGAAAAGAAGAAGGCCAATGTGAAACATTAAAGCAGCCACTTACAATTCCTTTGACATTTTCATCTTTACCATCCACTCTTTGGACTTTGAGAATGTGGTAGCAGAAGTCTAGGGCTTCAAATCGACGCTGCTGTCCCAGTAAGACTATCATAGTGCAACCAGCCCAGTTCAGCCCTTCACCAAACAGCTCCCTGCATTGTCACAGGATACAATCAATATTCTCATTGAAAACAAGTGATCAAAAATGATAGCTCCACCAGAAAATGAATGAAACTTACTCTACAGTGAACTCTGTATCTCCAACTGGTATGCAGTAGACAAACTGCAAAGCTGACCACAATCGTTGAAATTCTGCGCACTCATCCACATTCATAACTCCATTGGCTGGAGGTGGCCCAACCCAAATGGGATCATCCAGGAAACTTTTCAGTCTTGTAAGAACAACTTCAAAAATAGAAAGACCACAGCACAGGCGTTCTCTAGTAAGGAGGTCACCTTCTCTTGATATCAGGGCTTGCTGGAATGCAATTTAAAGGTATTAACTTAATTTAAAATATTTTGCACATTACATTATCGATTAGGAGGATATTGTACCTTTGCTGTTCCAAGACGCTCAATGTTAGGAACAATCTGCATTGAACCATATTTGGCCTCCAATCTTTTTTGTTTGAACTCTGGCTTTTCTCCCTCTGAAAAATAAAAAGGAACAAAGATGAGACAATAGGAACTTGCTGAAATAAAATTAAAAAATAAATTAGAAATAATATATGGCTTACCTTTGCAAAACGGTCGAGGAAGAATATTTTGGAATGCGGCAGCATGTAGCAGATCACACACTTCCTCTTGTGAGAGCGCTTGTTCCATCAGCAAGCAAAAGAGTATTGTGTTTCCCAGTTCTCGAAAATTGTGGAAGAGCTCTGTCTTAGCATCAGGGTACTGAACTATGTCATTGAGCTGAGCGTGATAATAGCCCAGGACTCCTGGAGAGCCATAATCGTACCGAGGCAATTTGCACACTTTGGGCATAGCGTCCATCAGAGTTTTAGTGAACTGTAGCAAGTTACCCTGGATAAGACTTTTCACTATTTTCAGGAGCTCCTCCATCACCACTGCTATACCCTGGTAACCCAACAGGCGACACATGGTTCTAAAATGGTAGGGTCCCACAAAGCCTGGAACATAAAATGGAAAAATTGATACAACTTCACTACCATAAATATAAAGTTATGTTGAGAGCTAAATCGTGGAAACTACCTGTATATTGACCAAAAACTGTTGAGTATGCAACATTAAGCTGCTTGCTACCCCACAGATAGTGATGAGCCATTTGAGGAGGTTTGTCTCTGTGCACAGGTTGCGTAAACTGTATACCACGGCACTTGACAAATCTAGATAACAGAGTAATAAATAGTAGCACCATTAATCACATTTCTAAAATGAAAATATTTTTTAAAAAAAATAAGTGAACATTAATGGATTACCACCAACCTGTTTGTAGCAGCATTGTAACAATAGTTAGGGAGAAAGTCATAATTCAACTCCCAGAAAATATGCAGAGTGATTCTTCCATAGGGAGCAAGGACATTATGATTTGCCTCCCGGTACATTGCGTCATGCTCATCAAGTGCCAGAAATCGAGATAGGAGTTTGTGTGCAAGGCGGTTGACTTCCAGTAAGCCATCCAGTTCCTGTAAAATCGCAAAATCACACAGGGGATTAATTCATCTGAAGTGCAACTGTCAACTTTAAAGCAAAAAGTTTGATAGGAAATTAAAACACAAACCACAATCCCGGTAATATCACCAGCCTCAAACTTGCTGATGGCAAGATCCAAAGATTTATGCATGTCAGCATTGATGCGCTGTGTTATGAGTTTGTTTAAATCAATGGATCTTCCAAGAAGCTGGACATGGCGTTGTTTCAAAAGAGTTTCATACCGATTGGCTCTTGGGTACGGTATGTACGCACCCATTGCCACACACTCCACTCGGAACCGTTTGTCCAGAAGGATGCTGAATAAGAAACATAACAAAAAAATTGAAACTTGCAGAGTATTTAACTTACAAATGGGTTGTTAGGAATGGATTAAAGGGTTACCTGCTGGCCATTTGCTTGTAGTGAGCAAATATCTGTTCAGACAACTTGTACACAAACTGATCAAAGCACAGGTTCACCTCAGCCTCAACTTCATCATACAAGAATTGCTTTCGAAAAACTGTTAGTGCATAGTGAGCACTATCATTGTACAGGTCTAAGGGGTACAGCACATACCTGAAGACAACAAAGGAAAAAGATGCGTTTTTGAGCCTGATGGAGACTCCAGCATTCAAGTTCAATTTTGTGATACTCACTCCATCACAGAGGGGTCCTTGGTTCGCAGAATATGATCAGTCAAAATCCAGGGCATTGACATTTCAATGGGGAACTGGAAAGTTTTCGCAACAGCATATTAGATCTGCTATTCCGTTTCAGTCACACTAAAAAGTATACCAAAGCATATTACATTCTATGAACATACCTGAATGCGTTTTTCCATTGTTATCAGGTCATTGCACTCATCATTATGTTGATGCTTCACAGTGCATTTCTGAAAGAAAAAACAGATGTTTAGACAAATGTCTACAACAAAATGATTTTAAATTTGTGTATATTTTTAAAAGTTACTGCTTACATAAACTCGACGTCCCATTGTCATTTCTAAATAAAATTCTCTATACCAAAGCTGAGAAAGATCACAGCATTGCTGCAGGGACTCTGAAATTTGTTTCATGTCAAATGAATTGCATGTATAAAAAAAGAAATAGACCAAACCTCATTTTCCATGCATTTACCGCTAAAATTCAGAAGGTGACTCCAATAAAATGATGTCTTATGGAACTGGTCAATTTGAATCAGGTGCTGGCCATCAATATCCTTCCGTAAAGTGCGCTTTCCCCCCGACTTATCAGCTATCAGAGACTCTAACATGGTTCGTACCATGTACAATTGTGTAGAAGATGGACCTAGACAGCGTATCAATAATTATATCACAACTGGATTTTACATACAACAAATCAAAGTAAATAAAACAAGCAGTGAAACCCACCAACATTACGCCGTGGAACTTTAATCCCAAATCCATTTTCAGGATCTTTCTTTCCCTTCAATGCTGGGTCCCCAGATGGCTCCACTCCTCTTTGCCAATCCGCACAAGTTTCACGCACAGAGACAAGGATGCTGAGAAAAAAAGAATACAATGATGAGGGGAAAGTAACAAAGAATGTTTGGGTTAATAATCATCCTACAACAAACCTCCTTATAAGGTCTTTCTTGTTCTTAATAGCTTTACGGAGTGGATCTCTTAACATCAATTGGATAAAATCTTGAAGTTCAGAATAGATTGTTCTCCTAATAGCATCCTGCAGAACACTCTCAATTCGTGCCATCAATACTTGCAAGCCCTTAATCATTGCTATCACTTCAATCAGAGCAAATTTTTCCTCATCCGAATAATTGTACCGAGTGGCCTGCAAGGAATCAATCAATCATACATACTGATAGTTTGAGCAGTCTAGAAAGTAAAATTGGATTAAACTTGAACCATACCCTTTCATATTCTTCAGCTTCTACGGGACATTCTTTATTTTGATGGTGATCAGTTGGATGAAGAAGTTTCCAAGAATACAATTCAGTGACTACACTTGTCCACTCTGAAAGAAGCTGTAATCCTCTTAATGCCAAGTCAGCAGTTTCCTTATTTTCCAAGTCAGTTCGTGACTCTTTGTAAGTTGTGGTGACCTAAAGAACAAAATGGATACAATGGATAAAACAACACAGAACAAAACATTTTTGTTCAGAGAGCAGGACAATTAAAATCGATGTTCATTTACCTCATTGCTGTATCTTGCCAGTTCACTTATGTACTTGACATGGTCCTCTCGAATCTGAGGAAGGTGTACCATCAAGTCTGCCTGAGGGCTGATGTTATTTGAAGAGGATAGAGGCCATTTACTGGGTTCAAAGTTCTTACTGCGCTTTATGTAATTGAATGGAGCAATTTGCATGTCTCCAAAAAGAGGGACAACTTCTAAGTTCTGAAAATAAATAAATTAGGAAGCCTCAGACTAAAGAAGCCACATAGACTTTCACACAAAGGGAATCAGCATACCTTGAAAACCCGGTCAATTTTAGCTAGATTGAGTTTTTTCCTTTGATCTAACTTGGTCAAACTTTGAGGTTCTCCATCCATAAGGAACAGACCAAAGCCCATTACTTTGACGAGCATATGCTTTTCATGAGGTGCTAGATACAGACGAGTCTCAAACATATGAACACATAGAGAAACAACATCTGCAAGAAGATCTTCAAAGCCAGGAACTCTTTCCAAATTTTCCTTCACAGCATCACGAATTTTGTTTTGAGTTGCCAAAAACATAGAGAGGTTCTGACTCTCTTGTAAAGTTTGAGAATCAGCCATAACCTTCAGAAACTGGGCAGCTCTGCAAATTTAAAAAAAAGACACACAATAATAATAAATGAACAACAAACATAAATAACAGACAGTCAAATTTATGTTCCACTTACCTTCTGTAAGTGGAATAATCATTTTTAACGCTTGACTTCATATTTTTAAGCTCATCTAAAACTGCAAACATATTTATAAATTTTCCCAATGTTAGCATGTATGCTTCAGAAATGAAATCTTTGCGCTTCTCAGTATGACACAACCGCTTCACTTCTGATGTGAAGCGTTCAATAGCCTTGCTCTTAAAAGGTTAAAAATTCAACAATTAGCATCTAATTGACAAAGTGTTAACTCACATGAATGTATTTTCAAACGATTTACCTGGAAGTACATGAAGTTTAACAGTTTGTTAACTTCCGGTGCCAGAACTTCCACAGTCTTTTCATAAATTTCTACACGGTTGGGCTGCTCATTTGATTTGGGTTGTGGGATAGCGCGTGAACAGCAACGCCATGTGTACAGCATGACAGCATGTTCCACTCCCTCTTCAAGCAGCTCATTCTGGAAGTTTAAATAAAAAGTTACATTCAAGTGCAACTTCCATTTACAACACAAGTAGTTTGAAAACACTTACGAGACTCGAATGAACTGTTGCCTCTTCAATGTACTTGGCAACACCTGTGACAAACCCATTCCGGTCTTCAAAGTTGGTGTCAAAATTAACTTGGTAAACCACCGAGCATGGCTGAGCTTCAATGCATGGCTGCTCATCTGGTAACGTCAACTCGTCCAGTACGTCAACATTTGACAGAGCGTCAGCTAGTGTTACTTTGTCGGCCATTGAATTAGAGTTGATGCCTGAAAGAAGGAAAAAGAAAACGAGTTTTATAAAAAAGATATGAACATTATCAGTGGCATCATTCTAATGTTCGAATGTCCTGAATATTTTTAGTACGTAGCGTCGCCGGTACGCGCCGGTACCGTTTGCCCGTTTTTAACAAAAAGAGAGGTGCAGCAAAATACAGAGCCAACAAGAGAAGCGATTTTCACATGAAACTATACTCCGCCCAGATCCAGGAGAGACTCATACAGAAAATCGAGTTTCAAGAGACTCTTGACAAGGTTACATGGTCGCTGCAGACCGAGTTCAATGACAGACATTCGCGTCCAGACCGCTTCGCTACTCACGCTAGGCGCACCAGCCGGTGACACAAGAACCAACGTCTCGTTGCAGACCGGCCCCACACCAGTAAATAGACCGCAATCTTTGGAAATGAACCTCAACACTACATGACACAATTTTGTGTACACAGAAATGTACACAAACAACCGGTCTTCAGCTGTCTTTGTCCTGTCTGCTGCACCGATATGAGAAATTGCACTGTGGGTAGTTGCTGATTTCTGAAGCTGAAGTGCACTGAAGTGGTGAGTGTGGTGAGGAGGGAGGAGGAGGGCGGAGCGTGTTTGGGGGTGCAAGGTGGGTGGGGTGAGTGGTTTGTGGCAAGCAATGGCGGCTTCGTACATTGCCAAGGCCTAAACGCTCGACCAAAAAAAATAAAATGCGCTTTTCTTCTTTTTGGTGAAAGAGTGTGTCTCGGAAATGCGTGCGGGCCTCTAGTCTTTATCGGCTGGGTTGTGGGGTTGGAGTCCAGATGGTGTGCGCCGCCTCGTCTTTGACAGAGCGTGCATCTACGACGTGTTTGGCAAACCCGTCTGCTGTCATCTGACATGACACTAGAAGACCCTTTCTTCGTAGTTAAAGAGTGAGTCAGGGTGTTCTCAGGTTCTCAACGTTTCCACCTCGTTCAATTTTCACCCCCTATACTTTCGAAAATAATTTTTGTTGTAGAAACTGGTTTTGCCTTTGTCCTTCTCACCCAAAGCTTTTTATCTATTTTTATATTGTTTTTGTGACAATAATTTGTTTTGGTTGGCAGTGAAGTGTCCAAAGCTCTAAACAAAACCAAGGGTTTGTACCAGCGTTGGCTCGAGCTACAGAAAGATACAGGACTCAATGTCACAAAAGATGACTTGGAGTGGACAACCACTGAACTACGAAATTCTCTGAGAAGTATAGAGTGGGACATTGATGATCTCGAAGACACCAAAAATATCCTTTTGTACGCATTGCTATGTATAAGTATCATCATTGTTTTAAGAGTTTTGGGACTTGGGTAATCTTCCGTTTTCTAATATTCTTATGAAGAATTCATACAAATTATCTTTGTTAAATCCATTTATTGGCCCCATTCATTGTAGTAAACTTCTGGTTGTGCTTGTGCTGTGGGAGAAAACATCATGTGGTCTTTGATTAGAAGGTGGTGTCTAAACTGGTGACACATGCATTGTGCTCCCTTCATTAGAGATCTCTTGTGAAATGCAGAGGAAAATAATTGAATTCATTTTGAATGTTTTGCTTTCTACGAACCAGAGCAGTTCCAACGATTTAGGCTTTGTCTAGTTATATGTCTGTTTATCCAAATTACCTAGATCCCTGTCATTTGTTTTTTTCCCAACCCTGAAATTCGTCTTAATTTTGGGTGGGCTTAGGCACTTGCATGGTTTTTATTTTCTGCTTTGAGAATCTGAATATTAGGTGGGAGGCAGGCATTATTGGGATACATGCAGTACCTTTATCTTAAGAATATGTTTGTGACCTCTCATCTCAATATATGTCAGTATTATTCTAGTATTTCCTTAATAATTCTTTACATATTGTTGAGAAGAATCCTTCAAAGTTTAAGATAGACAACAAAGAGCTCACCAATAGGAAATTATTTATTGAACAAGCAAGAGAGGAAGTCAAGGTTGGTGTCTAGCTAAGTGTTAAAAGTGATTTGCATTTAGTTCAGAAATCAAAGGTTTTAATTTTTGCAGGTGATGAGAGACAAGATGAATCTGAACAAAAACAGAGACCGAGATCGGACTGCTCGTCAACCTCTTCTTGACACTCGAGACAGCAGTCCTGTCCGAGTTCCATCTAGTCATGGTTCTACCAAGTATTCCAAATTGGAAAATGATATGGACAGTCCGAGCCGACAGTTTTTAGATGATACTCTTGCTCAGCAACGAAGTCTTATTCTTGGGCAAGATGACACACTCGATGCTATCAGCGACAGTGTTGGCACACTTAAAACTGTGTCTCGGCAAATTGGATCAGAACTTGATGAGCATGCTGTGTACGTTACACTGAAAGTTGCTTTAAAATTTTACTGCGCTTAGAACATTGGTCTTTATTGTTTTCTGTGTCTTCTAGAATGCTGGAGGACTTTGGCAATGAAATGGAGGGTACAGATGCAAAAATGGATGCAACCATGAAGAAGGTTGCCAAGATTATGCATATGACCAATGGTAATATCTGGCACTGACACTTTCCCAGGTGGGGAGAGCCTTTTTTTTTAATGTGGCAATAAACCTTGATGTTTTGTTTTTGTTACAGATAGGAGACAATGGATGGCTATTGGTGTACTGTCGTGCATCCTAATTGTTATTATAATTTTATTTAAGTTCTTATAAGGAACATTGAATAGGCAGCTGCTTTATTTTGTACAGTAAAGTTTGATTTTACACAAAAATTCATTGTGACTGTCCAAAGAAAAGACTATATCTCACAGTTCTTATATTTTGGGACAGGAACTGTAATTTAATGAATTATCCCAGAGTCTTCTGAAAAAAATATGTCAAATCAGAATCAGGGTGAGTTTATCTCCTTTAGATACTGTAATGAAAAGTTGCCAACAGTTTTAATTGAGTAACTGAAAAATTCTAAGACATGTTGGAGTTAAGTTTAATGGCTTCTGGAGAGTGTTGAATTTTTGCATCCTTTGAGTTTCTGTATTTACTGATGAAGATTAAAGTTGAAGCCTATCTCTTTGCTGTTCCAATGGTTGCAAGTTTCCTCTGTCGCTTCAAGCAAACTTCTTTGCTAATTTTATTTTTATAGACTGATTCATTTTTAACAGTGATAAAGTGCTGTTCTACATACTCACAACTATGGCAATGAGTTCTGTAGAATAGCATTGAGGTGATATTTTTCTCCTATTTTATGTGAATTTTTTATTACTTTTTTAGAGTGATGATGGAACAATGTATAGCGATGCATCAGATAAACTTACCAAAGTCAGGTTCCTTTTTAAACTGCACGATTCGTCATTCAAGGCAAATTAACCTTTAATCTTTTTCTATATGTTGTTCCATCTCCACCAGAATTTAACTTAAATACCTGTTTTTATTATTATCCTGTAGGGGCTATGAACTTATATTTGTGAATTTTTGTCATAGCAACCCCTTCCTTTTTAGAAGCAGGCTAATAGATTACGCTTATGAAGCAAACCCTCGTCAAAATATCCCCGGTTATTTTGTACCGTTAGCTGAATGAGTGGCAACACTATGTAAGCAAAATATTCCTGTCAATGTAGATGTTTGATAAAAAGAACCTAAAAAATTGTGTCAAGTGCAAAAGATTTTTTGGAGGGTGGCTTTTATTGTTAAATGTTATGAATTTAGTAACATTCTAGAATTCTTTCTATTCCATCACAGTTTGTGTCTCATTCTATTTATTTCCCACTAAAAGTTTGAATGTGTTTGTTGATTTTAATTTATTCATGTCATACTGCTTTTTCAGTTATGGCTAAAATGGATGAGCATTTATTGTCTATTATCACTTTCTAAGAGTTGTCTGTCATATTCCATTGGGCCTTGCGTGCGGTGCAGAGTTTATGAGATACAAGTGTGTGGTTGTTTTGCAGAATAAACTAATGACAACACACTGCATTTTGTTTTACTCACTCTTATCTGCTGTATCAGTGGAGATTATGCACAGTTTGAAAGACACACGGTATGCACCCACAGGGGTTATCTCATCAACTTTTCAACATGTTATAATCGCCTCATCTTTACTTCTCAGGACAGTTTCTCTTAGAACCTCATATGTACCAACACCAGAGGCTTTGTTTGAAGAATAATATTTGAGAGTACACAGCAATCAGCGTAAAATAGTCGGCATTTTTATTTACATGTATACGATAACTCATGCCGCCACACACGAAATAGAATGTAACAAATAGGAGTGGGACTTTTTTAAAATAAGATATAACTCTAATTTCACAGCTTTAAACTTTCTCATGCTTACCACCGATGAGGGTATCTAGAGTATGAGCATTACAGAAGTACATGCAGTGGTATTGAATTGTAGTAAAAAAGTTGCCGCATCAAAAAAAGGTTAAATTTTTTAAAAAGAAAAATTATTAGTGCTTTACATTGTGGTAATCAAAGAAAACAGATTTAGGGAGTGATCTCAAAGCAAGTAACGCCTACAGCACATGAAATTTCTGTGGAAACAGATACCCACACATAATAAAGAATAAAGCTGAAGCTCAAAACTTTCAGAGGCAAGAGTCGCAATACTATGGTTAATCAAAAGAATAATAATCAGCATTGCAATTCCAATTATTACAGAGAGCAATCTCATAATTAAGTGTGTCCAAGAATGGGAAACCAGTCAGAGGCCTAGGAAAGATGGATACCTTTCAATTAAAGAGATTGGTTTCATTTATAACAGATATTAAGAACACAGTATTACAATGATTTATGCTCTCTATATGAAGGTTTCTTAATGATAACAAGTCAAATTAAACGTTGGAGAAAATTGTCGGTTTAAATAAACATTTTAGAGTACATTTTGTTTTAAAAAAGGCAACAGACAAGGCAAAAATTATCTTGAAAATATTTTACACTGTTTACAAATAATATTACACAAACAATAACATTGAGTCAACCTAAAAGCAAGAAAGCCCAACAATGACTTAATCATTACAAGTAACAGTACGAAAATAAAGACAGCTCGTATCCAAATTCAACAAATTTGATTGAGTCCATTCCTCCTCAAAATATAAAAGGTTCCTTTCTATTGATGGTCACCATAATAATAGGACTAAAATTCATTTTCATTTCGTAAAATTTTGAGTTTAACAAAAAGCCATTGATTAGGACCGCACCTTAACACCAAATGAATTTCTTTCCCATGGAGATGGAGATGTATGCAGTCTCTGGTTATCATCGAGATTTGTAAATATTTTACTATCTGTAAGGAGAACGTTACAAAAGAAACAAAGATGGTGGTGGATCTCAGCATTTATCATGACACCAACCTTCTTCATGCTCTCAAAATTTAAAAAAAACATCAATGTAAAAAAAAAAAAAACTCCTACAAAATCCTGTTAAGGTCAGCCAGGGCAAGTACATACTATTGCTAAAGTGCAGAGCAATAAACATCTATTAGTACAAGAACGGTTTAAGTAATGCCACCTCTCATTACACTGTTAGACCAACCCATTGGCTTTCATTCAGCACAGGATGCAAATAACCTCATCAACCATTTACAGGCGAGAGGCAGCACTCACAAGTGAAAGACTGTCATTCTGACCGAAGGTATTAGCCAGAATCAGATTTTGCATGAATTCCGAAGTGATGTGCTTTTTTACCAACAAAAGATGAGAAAAAGTGAGGTTTTTGCCAGTTGTATACAAGCGGTATGCTCTCTCAAGACTTGTCTTGATACTAAGCCTATCCCTCTTGACCAAAGTCCTCCTTAAACTTATCAAGCTTAATAAGATCTTCATCATTGACTGTGGGTTTAGAAGTCTGTAGTGATCGTTCCATATCACTCTGGGAGGGGGGAAAGAGAACAAAACAAATTGATTAGTTTCAACAATTCAACACCATTACACTGCAAGAATGCATCTTTGTCAAATTTACCATGGTAACAGGAGGTTCATAAAGCTTTTCACCATCAACCTCCATCCATGTCATCTCAATAGCTTCTGGATGTCCAGGTGAGCAAGGTGTCAATAAGTCATCTACAATGACACTTGGATCTTTGCGGCTTGGACCTTTCACTTTCCTGAAGTGGGTTGCTGTTTGAACTTTCCGGACAGGCTGCATGAGGGCGTCTCTCACAACTATGCTGATATCAGCTCCTGAATACCTAAAATTGAAACACACAAAAACCACATGAAAATAACAACTGCTTCAAATAATGTTCCCAAAAATAGAATATTCCTCTAAGATCAAAGTTGCATACTGAGATGAAATCTTACCCTTCACTTTTCTTTGCTAACTGTTTTATATCGTCTTCGGTGAGTGTATTAAAAGTGTTACCAAGATGAAGCTTGAACATAACCATCCTTGCGGGTTCCTCAGGTAAGGGAATGTAGATTCTTTTCTCAAATCTTCTTCTAATGGCTGAGTCCAGGACCCAAGGTATATTTGTGGCACCAAGGACTAGGATACCATCGTTATCATTTCCAACACCTGGTAAATCATAAGTCAATTAAGTACCAAAAATTTAGACATGGGGAAGATGAGCTGAATAATAATATAAATGACAACAGACATACCTTGCATTTGCACAAGGAATTCTGTTTTGATTCTGCGAGCAGATTCAGATTCATTGTCTGATCGCGACGAGCAAAGAGAATCCACTTCATCTATAAATATAATGCTGGGTTTGTGAGCTCGTGCTAACTCAAACAAGTTTTTCACCAGCTTCTCACTCTCACCCAGCCATTTTGACACCAAATCAGATGAAGATACTGAGAAGAATGTTGAGTTGTTTGCCTCTGTTGCAACAGCTTTTGCAAGGTATGATTTTCCGGTACCAGGAGGCTAGAAAAGAAAAATATATAATGCAGTCAGAGATTATTATACAAGTCATCTATGCCCCAAAACACAATATTGGCAGCAAACTCACTCCAAACAACAAGATGCCTTTCCAGGGTATTCTCTTTCCTGTGAAAAGGTGTGGGAATCGGATGGGCAAGATGACAGCCTCCTTTAAAGCCTCTTTGGCTCCTTCTAGACCAGCCACATCTGTCCACTTAATGCAGGGCTTCTCCACCACAATGGCTCCCTCAAGCTTTGCCTGCAGTTTCTTTTTCTCGGGGTCATCCGAATCACTGTCACTATCACTATTCTTCTTATCATCCCTGACATTAAAAGCACAGTTTTTAGATTCTTGCATAGTTTTGGAAACGAGTGAATATTAATGTAGACAACATACTTTGAGCTTGCATCACCAGCCTTCACCGGTTTCTTCTTATCTTTGCCTTTCTTGAGGTACTCTTTTAATTTTTCAGCTCGGTCAAGGTATTGCAGGCACTTTGAACGGATGCTTTCTTTGGCTCTTTCTCCTTGTGCCTCATCTGGACGTAAACAAATTTTTATGAGTAAAAATTGATTGGTAAAAGACATATTTTATCAAATGGGAATGGAGCTGAACTAACACTTGATTGAGTGAAGGAAATATTCAACACCATGCTCATAGAGCCTCAATGCTTCCTCGTAATTCTTGTTGCGGTCTTCCTCTGTAGCCTTTGTTACCAAATCAATTGCTTTCTGTAACAGATAAAAATATGTGTTTCATACGTAACAGGTAATGAGAGGAGTACTCAGAGTTCTAGACTGAATACACAGTTAAGATAACATACCTGAAGAGTTGTGCCTCCTGCCATTTTGGAGGAATATTACCTGAAAGGTAAAAAGAACACAAGTAAAATAGTGTTCGACAGTTTCATGAGAGTGACTAATAGACACTTCTGACAAACAGATAACAGCACTTCAATTATATTAACAGGCTCTGTGAGGTAGGTATGCAAAACTAAGTAACCAATTGGCATTTCAAAGTCATTTTTCAAACTTGAACATTCACTAGAATTCCAAAAAACGAAAAGAAATGGAATTGCCACAAGATTATAAGGGGTTCAGTTGACAGCCTAGTGATTAGAATAACTCGGGGATAGGCTTACGTCAACACGCAATTCCCGTGCCACTGCTCGAAACCGCGTTCGAGAAAGAAAGAATTTCATCATCAAACGATAGATAAGCAGTATTGAACGGGCACATTGAAATTAACACGAGATATACGCCACTTTGACTACAAAGAGTTGTCTTTGCATTGCCTAACCTTGGTGAAAATCAAAACATAAACAAAAAGATTTCTACCAGGAATCGAATCGGAATGACGCTTCCGGAGACACAATAGCGACAGGAAGAAATCGTAAGCTGCTACTAACTCGATTAATTGCTTGGCATTAACCAACGACCGACGGCAAAATGAGGTTTTACAAAATCAACTTCGGAGACATCATCTAAGGGGGAAAGGGGGAAAACAGGGAGGATGACAAATCGAAGCACTGCCTTCCACTTCTACACGGTTGGTTCTACTTCAATCTCTCCCCGGCAGGGAGCGCCAGCTGCGCGCGTCTTCGCGCGGCCGGAAGTCAGATTCAAACAACGCGCAACAGTGAACAAGGCGCGGCGGCGCGGGGGAAAAAATGAAAACTGGGCTGGAAACTCTTGGCAACGGATTTCGCAACGGTACCAATGGCACGGAGGAAAGCATTCGAATCCCTTTTGACGAAAAATGGAATGACGAGCGAGGCGGCAGCGCCCTTTCTCCTGCTTCCACAATAATGTTTCCCTTACGAACCCATATGGGGTCGCCAGCAGGCTGGATTCCGAGATCAGCTTCGTAGCTGCTTCGTCACTCCTCTGTCTCTCTCGCACCCTTCCGGGACGCCCCATGAGTGCGAGAAAGACAGAGCGACGAATACGGAGCTCGGAATCAGTCTGCAGGTTGGGGTGTCTTGTCTTTTCTAGCTGCCGGCCTCGTTTGGGTGGGATGCCGACGAATGTTTTGATGCTCACACTCTCGCACGCGCGCGCGCGCGCGCACACGCACACACACACACACACACACACACACACGCACACGAAGAAAGGCTTCGAGATGACTGGCACGTGGCGTTGGTCCCCGGAGGCGATTCGCGTCCACGAGGCGTAGAGCGAGACAGAGAGTGAGCCCTGCGATGTCTGCGCTGTCATTGGCCCGCCTGGATGCACCTGCATGCTGCCAGCGATGTTGTTTTTGTTTTTGTTGATGGACCAGGGAACCCGAGAACCTGACGCCTCTGATGAGAAGTTGGTTGAGAAAATATGGAGGCGGCGGCGGCAGCAGCTCTAGGCTGTAAAAGCGGCCCGGGCGCGTTGCTTGGCGCGTTGGGTTTCGTTAATTTCGAGCGAGAGAGTCCCTTTGAGGGCGCCGCCACTACACTGGAAAAGATAAAGTTATTTTGAGCAGCGCCTTGTGCGTGACCACTGCGTGTCCACTGCGTGACGCGTGGTGCGTGAGCGCCGCCTCGGGGCAGTGCCTGCGCCTGGGCTGCCTGGCAGCACAGTGGGCCAGAAGACCGACGCAGGCGGCCAAAACTCTAGACGCGTTTTGAGCTCCAGAGTCGCTTCGCTAAACAGGACTCGAACCGAACGTGTGACCCCACCGATGGATTCCTCGTTCGGAGCAATCCATCGGTGGGGTCACACGTTCGGGTCGAGTCCCATTTAGCGACTCTGGAGCGAAAAGACCGCGTCCGGGATTTTGACCGCCTCCACCGGTCTTCTGGCCCACTGTGCCTGGGCTGCCTGGCTGGGGGCGCGGCGCAGCGGCTTGTCGGTCCTTGCGGCCCTTTCGTCCTGTCGGGAAGAAAGCAGGATAGGCGAAAATAAGGACCGTCTGGTAGTTCCGCCTGCGAGCCGGCAGACCCACTCAGTACGGTGTCGTCGCTCTGTCCCCGCCTCTCGGAGAGAACATCAGTCTTCAGCCACTGTCGATCGAGTATAGGTGCCTGACTGGTCCCGGTGAAGGTTCAAGTTGACAACTCTGAGAAGACCCCCCTCTCCCTCTCTCTCTCTCTCTCTCTCTCTCTCTCTCTCTCTCTCTCTCTCTCTCTCTCTCTCTCTCTCTCTCTCTCTCTTTTCCTCTCTCTCTCTCTCTCTCTCTCTCTCTCTCTCTCTCTCTCTCTCTCTCTCTCTCTCTCTCTCTCGTGTGTGGGGATGGGGGGAGGGGCACAAGTGGGCCACGCACCTGTGTGTCTGGCGGCGTCTGGTGGGAAGGCGTGGAAGGGCCCCGAGGGACGGCCGCCTCAAAAACCTGTCATATGTGAGCAAACATGCCGCATCGGAGCGACACGCCTCGGAGAGCCAGCAGCGGCTGCGGCGGCAGTCCCAGCCCACTGAGTATCGCCGCCCAGTCTCTGTCGCACTCCCTCCTGAGGCGTCCCCGTGAGGTGCGAGAGAGACAGAGCGACGAAATAACGAATTTTCCGGAATCATAGTCCTTGGCCTGCCGTGCCGCACGCCGCCGCCGCCACCGCCGATGCTGCGAGGCGAGCCTAATGGAGACATGAACGCGCGTCAATGGCGATGGTGGCGCGGACCAAAAAAGTATAAATATATGGTGTCGCATTCCAGCCGGACAGCCAGGCAGCCAGCCAGCGCGGGTGTGCACAGTAAGACCGGCGCAAGCGGCCAAAACGCTAGACGCGTTTCTGAGGCTCCAGAGTCTCTAAATGAAACTCGAACAGAGCGTGTGTCCCTCGGTGTGACCCCACCAATGGATTCCTCGTTCGGAGAGCAATCCATTGATGTGGTCGTGGTCGAGGGGGTAAACGCTTCTAGGAATCGTGTACAGACTACTCGGTATTACACTGTATTACGGTGGTATTTTACCTGTATTACGGCATTAAAGTGCTAAAATTTTGTCGTATTTGACCCAAAAATCGTATTGCAATCACGTGTATTACGGGTCATACTGGAATTTTGTGTACAGGGCATTACGCAAGTGTTCACCCCCACGGTCGTGGTCACACGCTCGGTTCAGGTCCCATTTAGCGACTCTGGAGCTCCAAACGCGTTCGGGGTTTTGACCGCCTCCGCCCGCCCACCACTATGGTGTGGTGCCGGCTAGCTGGAGCCCCTGTGGGATAGGCAGGCCCGCCACGTCTGTGTGTGCGGCGGGCTGGCCTAGGCTGCGGGCTGCAGGCGGCGGCAGCGTAACACAACGTCCACGGCGGCGGTGCAGTGACGGCGACGGCAGTCCAATTTTCACCCACTCCGGTCCAGAAAGAGATATTTCCCTATCGCCGCTGTCTCGGTCGCACCCGCGGCGTGGCGGCAGCCTGTCTGGTGGCCACGCGGCGTGATTATCGGGCCTGCGTGGCGTGGCATGGCGTGGCAGGGCGTGGCATGGCGTGGCGCGGCATGGTGCGGCGCGTCGCTCGAAATAAGCCTCAGGCGTGGTGCGGCCCGCCGGGCGCAGAGAGGGCTCAGGAGGCCGCTCGAGTCGTGTGTACGCCGACCGAAATCCGGGCGGGAAGGAAGTCATGGATGTCGCGGCACGGCACGACACAGTGGGCCAGAAGACCGGCGCAGGCGGCCGAAACTCTAGAGACGCGTTTCAGCTCCAAAGACGCTAGAAAGGACTCGAACCGAACGTGTGACCCCACCAATGAATTCCTCGTTCGGAGAGCAATCATCCATTGGTCGGGTCACGCGTTCCGTGCGAGTTGGTGACTTTGGCCCGTCCAGGATTTTGACCGCCTGCACCAGTCTTCTGGCCCACTGCGCGACACGAAGCGGAAACGACGGGCGGCGACAAAACGGCGCGAAAAACGAGACCGCGCAGCCCGAGGAGTGAAACAACAAGGGACTCGCGAAAGCGGGGTGGAAATAATGAATAATAATGCGTTTTCCTTGAACCAATTTGTGCGGACAAACAGCCGCGGGATTACGGCGTCTGGCGCGTGCGTGCGACAGGGGCCCTGTCACAGGGCGTGGCGTGGCGTGGCGTGGCGTGGCGGGGCGTGGCGTGGCGTGGCGGGGCGGGCCGGGGCGGGGCGTGGCGTGGCGGGGCGGGGCCCTCGACGAACGAGGACCCACCAGTCGCCACGCAACGTCATCGTCCTTCGGGCTGAGTAGGAACCTTTACAGCGGATGGCGTTAATCCGACGGACAACAGCGTCTTTACTTGCTTTCCGAAATCTGTGTTTCTTTTCTTCAAAAAAAAAAAAATAAGTAAATAAATAAATAAAATAAGAAAACAACAACAACAACAACAACAACAAACTAATTGACTTAGTCTTACGCAGGTTCGACGCTTTCCTTAGAGTCACGTGCCCCGCCAGGTCCAATCTTCCTTCCTTAATTTGGACGTTTCCCCTGGGAGATTCTCGCGCAGCTTTTTGTTTTTTAATTTTTTTTCCGTGCAATTTGGCGAGTGGGTGGTTCCTCCCCCTCACGACTCTTTTCTGGCTCCGAATAACCGGTACGGCACATGGCTGCAGCACTCGGTGCACCACGGAGTACGGCCACAGCCGAAACTGGGAGGAAACATCAACAACAATAACAAACAACAAGAACAACAACTAAACGCATGCTGGGGCGTTATCTCGTTGATTAATCGAGTTTCCAATAAAGTGGACTCCTTCGTTTGGCGGTTCCACCGTGATGCGGTTTTTGCGGTACCTGCAGGACCTGCAGATACTCCAGGCGCCGAGTGACTTATGCAAGAAAGCCCCTCCGAGAAATCGCTGACGCGTGGAGTATATCGCAAGGGTCCGCAGTTTGGGAGGCGTCAAAACTCAACCTGACTCATAATAACATTAACGCTCACAATGATAAGTTTCGAATGAAGTTCATTTCATGAAAGTGGTCGTCAGCTATGTTCAGTTTCGACGCCTCGAGTAGCGGCTGCTCCCTTTCCGCACGCATGGAAGTATGTTTGCAAGCACAAAAGAAATGCGACGACGCGGCGGTATGAAAAGAAATCACGTTTTATGACCGGGCAATGACGCATGCGCGGCGGTATTGGATGCACTTTGCTGCAGACGCCCCGCCCCGCCCAACCCCACCCCGCCCCGCCCAACCCCGCCCCGCCCCGCCACACAGTGGGCCAGAGGACCGTTGGAGGCGGTCAAAATCCCGGACGGGTTATGAGCTCCAGAGTAGCTAAATGGGACTCGACCTGAACGTGTGATCCCTCCAATGGATTGCTCTCCGAACGAGGAAATCCATCGGTGAGGTCACACGTTCGGCTCGAGTCCTGATTAGCGACTCTGCAGCTCCAGACGTCAAAACGCGTATGGAGTTTCGGCTGCGCGCTGCGCTGGTCTTCGGGCCTACTGCGGGCCCCGCCCCGCCCCACCCCGCCCCGCCCCACCCCGCCCCGCCTCACCACGCCCCGCCAATTTCCGCAGCCGGAGCCATACCGGCCATTAGCAACAAAGGCAGGATGCTAATTGTTATGGTACAATAACGTGTGGCCGACCGGGGCGACCGGCCGGGCCGCCGGGAGGATGTGGGCCAAGAATAAACCTCATTGTCAATCGCATCGAACGCGGTGTGGTGGATGGATAGAAAACCGACGTCCCAAGGTCAGCATCGGTTCCACACAGCACAGCCTCACGTCCACTGTGTTCTTTACATGGAAAAAATAGAGAATTCCAGTCGTCGCCGATCGAAGAACAGGAGGCAGGACGAAACCAGAAGGCGGGAGGCAGGGGAGCCATTTTGACGTCCAAATCACATCGTCATCCTCATGTGGCATTCAGTTCGACTTCATTTGGACTTCGTTTTGACTGGCTGTTCTCCTCCCTGGGCTGAACCACGCAGGCTCCGTAGCACAGTGGACCAGAAGACCGGTGCAGGTGGCTCAAACTCTGGACGCGTTTTGAGCTTCAGAGTCGCCAAGCAAGACTCTAACCGAACGAGTGACCCCACCAATGGATTCCTCGTTCGGAGAGCAATCCATTGGTGGGGTTCGAGTCCCATTTAGCGACTCCGGACCTCTAAACGCGTCTCGAGTTTTGGCCGCCCGCGCCGGTCTTCTGGCCCACTGTGCGAGCCTCTCTTCGTGTTCCGCTACGGCCCTTTGTTCTTGATCCCGGCGGGTCGGCGGCGCGTCGAAAATTCGGCCCAAATATTTATTCCTCCGTGATTGGCCTGGGCGTCGGGCGGGCCGGCCGGCCGCGAGCTCGTTAGTGCTCGACGGCGTGGCCGACCGAGAACGAAACGTCGATGGATCGAAATGGAGTCGGCGGCGTTACGATTCGAGATAAAGAAAGTAAATACGAAACGCTTGCTAATGAGGCCTGCCGCGCCGTGCCGTGCCGCGCCGCGCGCGGTGCTGTTATGAATAAAGCTTGCACGTTTTGCTTTTCATTAAAAGAGGGCGAAGGTTGGCCGCCGCGGCGAAGCAGCAGCCCAGCACGCGTGACACTTTATCAATATAGTCTGGTCGCTGTCTTAGCAGTGTACCAGCAGACCGAGCCGCATCACGGGGCGCCCTCGGAAGTCGTGCACTGTCACTCAAGTTGCGATACCCACTGTCCATATTTTATGCAGTTAAATTTTTAATCTCGTGTTTTGCTGACAGGAAAAGTAATTCAGCCGAAAATTCAGAGCCTTTGGTCTCTCTGCAGGAGGGGGAAGTCCCGGCCCCACGGCGTCCCACTCCTTGTGACGCCAATATAGAGCAAGCCTGGGCCCCTCGGTGAAGGCCGAGAAGCGCACCGATGGAAACGAACCCCCTCCCCCCCCCCCCCCCCCCCCGACGCCCCCCCCGACGCCCCCCTCCCCTCCCCCACTACTCCGCGAGCTCTCCGTAAAGATAAGCCCTCCTAGTTAGGACTAGACCGTCTCGCAAACCCTAAATGCACCCTCATCGGCCTCATCAAGAGCGCCGTTAAGTCCCTCGTCAATTAGCCATGGCCGGCCCTCCTGATGGCCGAGGAATCCGAGAAAAGCCGCGCCGAAACGGAGCAGACGCCGCGCACAGTGGGCCAGAAAGATCTTGCGGGCGACGGGCGGGGCGGTCTGTGGTGGTAGTCCGATTGTGTCTCTCTCGCTCACGTGGGAAGTCCTGGAGGAGCGCGAGAGAGACAGAGCGAGTTATTGGTTATTGGACAATGCGCGAAATCAACACTTCGGCATAAAGTGCTGGTGTGCCGTCCCCTCAGGCTGGCTCTGGACCCGCCACTGCCGACGGCGCTGCCGTGCCGCAACGGGAATCTGCGTGCCTGTTTCAAGGGCGCCAGTCGGCGAGTGTTCGCAACTCGGACCCTTCTGTCTCGGGTCGTTGAAAATACTACGGTTCTCTGCGTCGAGTCTCAAGGTTATGATGAGCGGCGGGCTCGGCCGGCCGGGCCGGAGGACCAGGGTCTCGCCAATACTGCCAGCCAGCCTGGAAAGACCTGCAGACTGATTCTCTCTCTCTCTCTCTCTCTCTCTCTCTCTCTCTCTCTCTCTCTCTCTCTCTCTCTCTCTCTCTCTCTCTCTCTTTGTTCGCGCCTCACGACGGCGACGTCGCTAATGTCCCTGCCGCGCGCAATCGCATTTTATTCCGCTTGTCACGCATGTCGCGCCTCGACGGGAGAGAGAGACAGAGAGAGACAGAGAGAGGGAGAGAGACACAGACAATAAAGGCACAAAAAGGCTTCCTGCTTCCTCTTTTACTCATTATTGGGTCGGGAGCGTTCGTCGGCTTCACACGACTTTCGACGAGCCCCGCCCGGGTCCAGGGTCCTGTCAAGTCTTCTGAGAGGGTCCTTTCGGGTCCTTTCAGCCGACTGATTCCGCACATCGCACAGTGGGCCAGAAGAGCGGCGCGGGTGGCCAAAACTCCACGCGCGTTTTGAGATCCAGAGTCGCTGAATCGGACTCGAAGCGGACGTGTGACCCCACCGATGGATTCCTCGTTTGGATAGCAATCCATTGGTGGGGGTCAAGCGTCCGCTTCGAGTCTCATTTAGCGACTCTTGAGCTCAAAACGCGTCCAGAATTTTGGCCGCCTGCGCGGCGGTCCACTGTGTATCGCCGCCGTCGCCCTGTCTCTCTCGCACTCGTGAGGCGTCCCGTAGAGGTGAGAGAGCGAGAGAGAGAGAGAGAGAGAGAGAGAGAGAGAGAGAGAGAGAGAGAGAGAGAGAGAGAGAGAGAGAGAGAGAGAGAGAGAGAGAGAGAGAGAGAGAGAGAGAGAGAGAGAGAGAGAACGAAGAGGGCGGCGCTAAGGGGGCATCCGCGTCCGTCGGGGTTTCTGTCCACGATCAAACTTGCGCTGCAGGTGGACCCGCCGCTCGCGGTGGTAGTGCGTCAAGTGGCCGGCAGAGCGCGCGGCGTGGCGGTCCGCGGCCGGTCTAGCGTCTAGCGCGGTGTGCGCTGCTACCGCCACCTCCACCGCCACCACCGCCGCCGCCGCGCCGTACCGCGATGTAGGTCTGTAGTGGCTGGTCCCAGCTGGAGCGGCTGGAGCGGCTTCGGCTCGGCGCGGCGGGGTGGGGGCGCACTGGACGCTAGCGTCGCTGGAGCCGCTGGAGGGGCGTCGCTCGGGGATTGGGCCGCTGCAGCGCGCTGTCCAGTGGTGGGTGGCTTAACGGGACACGGCGTGGCGCGGCGCGGCGGCGGCCGGCCGGCGCCCCTCCTCGCCGCTCCGTGCCCCGCGTCCCTCCGCAGCCCCCCTCCGAGGGCCTCCGGGGGCCTCCGGGAGCGGCGCGGCCCGCGCTCGCGTCTTGTTGCTCCGGACGGCCGGAGCTCGGCGATACTCCCCGCGCGGAGGAGCGAGTGCCCGACCTCGGCGTCGTCGAGACGTCGTCGCCGCGTTGCCGAGCCCAGCGAGCCGCACCGCACCGCGCCGCGCTGCCGCCGCCGACCGCGCGAGCGTCGACACGCAGCGAGCGCCGCGCCACCGGCCCCGCGCCGCCGCCGGCCTGGACAACCAGTGCGTCATCATCGTGGAGTGGGCGACAGTGTGATTGTGGTGCAGTGCAAGCGGAGCGGATGGTGCAGTGGTGGTGCGTGTGGAAGTGATTCAAGTGTGTGGTGGCATCGTCCTCTGGATTACCTCCTCCTCCTCTTCGCCGTCGTCGTCGTCCTCGTCGGCGCCGCCTGCAGCAGCCCGTGCAGGGCCTTGTCTTGGATACCCCCGCCTCGACGCCGCTTCGGCCGCTCAAGGTACAACGAGGAGCAGACCGCACAGTGCCTGTCGGCGCCCACGGGCTCTGGCCCAGGCACAGTGGGCCAGAAGACCGGCACAGGTGGCCAAAACTCTAAATGCATCTTGAGGTGCAGAGACGCTTAATGGGACTCGAACCGAACAAGTGACCGCACCAATGGATTCCTCGTTCGGAGAGCGATCCATTGGTGGGGTCACACGTTCGGTTTGAGTCCTGCTTAGCTGGAGCTCAAAACGCGTCTAGAGTCTTAGCCGCCTGCGCCGGTCTTCTGGCCAACTGTGCCAGGCCAAGCCCGGGCCGGCCGGCGCGAGGGATCAGCTGTTTGGCGAGCCGACCGACCGCACGCCGCACCGCAGCGCCTTGCGCCACTTCGCATGATGGAGCGAAAAAATAGCGAACAAAATAGCCGCGCGCTGTCCTGGGCCTTTCGTTTAGACGTAATGCACGGGCAGGCGGCACGCGCGGTCGGCCGCGGCTTTGGCGCCGTCGGCGTGCCGTCGGCGTGCCGTCGGCGCACAGTGGGCCAGAAGACCGGCGCAGGTGGCCAAAACTCTCGACGCGTTTTGAGCTCCAGAGTCGCTGAATCGGACTCGAACCGAAAGTGTGACCTCTACCTATGGATTTCTCGTTAAGAAAGCTATCTATTGGTGGGGTCACACATTTGGTTCGAGTCGCATTTTCGCGACTCGGGAGCTCGAAACCCGACCGGGATTATTTTAACCGCCTCGGACGGTCTTCTGGCCCACTGTGCGGCGCGCTCAGAATAAAATGAAATAAAATGAAATGGCGGGGCTTACGTCCAAGTGTCGTCGTGTTAGATCGCTATCCGCGCGGCGCACCGCCGCGTCGAACTTGATAATCTGCCTAATGAGCACGTTACCGTGGAAGCTGAAAATGACAGGGATCGCGAAAACGAAATAATGCGAACGCGTACGCGCCGCCGCCGCGCGCTCCGGTCTCGTTTTAATCAAACTAATGGTGATTGGCCGCAGGTTACTGGCTTTGTCTGTTGGCACGCTCAATGCATAAACATTTAAAAATGTGTAAATTTCGTACGTCGTCAAACGAATTTCAGAAGTTTTAGAAAAAGCCTATCTTTATCACGTGTCACGAAGTTTAACTTAAGCGCTAAAGATATCGTTAAATGACGACTTTATGTTGAGTGAAGGATTCCTGCTGTCACGGACACCCCAGCAGCGCTCAGCGCACAGAGCCACCACCGCGTTTTCATTATAACAATACAAGCGCAAATCGGGTCGCGTTTATTCGGGGGCATTCCCTTGCGTATTTTCCCCGATCTATCCTCGGTAGCGGGGCACAGGCACGGGAGTCCCACTGGCGTCGCGGCACCATAGCCGATTCATCCTTGGTAGCGCGGCGCTGGAGTCACACCGGCGTCGCACCGCCCACGCGCGCGCGCTCCTCCCACAGGTAATGCACCCGATATTTTCCCCCGAAATGAGTGGAACGAGTGCCGGTGCAGCAAATGATAGGCTGGGCTAGCCAAAGCCGCGGCCCGCCTGCCCCAGGCCTGCCCGAGCCGGCCGGACTCTCCAACAGCGCCGCCGTCGCGCTGTCTCTCTCGCACTCGTGGGGCGCCCCGACCCACAGTGGGCCAGAAGACCAGGGCGTGATAACATAACGGGCGGTCAAACTCCCGGACGCGTTTTGAGCTCCAGAGTCGCTAAATGGGACTCGAACCGATCGTGTGACCCGACCAATGGATTGCTCTCCGAACGAGGAATTCATTGGTGGGGTCACACGTTCGCTTCGAGTCCTGTTTAGCGACTCTAAAGCTCGAAACGCGTCTAGAGTTTTGGCCGCCTGCGCCGGTCTTCTGGCCCACTGTGCGACGGCCCCGACGAGCGAGTGCGTGAGAGACAGCGCATTCTGTTCGGAAGCAGCCCGGCGGCCGGGCAATGCCGGCCGCTGGAAGGCCTTTTTCGTGGATTCAAAGAGGCGCCGCCCTGCAATGATGGCCAGCCCCGTGATTGGGATTATCTGTATCGCACAGCGCGCTCGGCCACGGACAGACGGACAGACAGACAGACAGACAGACAGACAGACAGACAGACAGACAGACGGATTGAATACGCAGGAGGCGCGAATCGCGCCGCTCCTAATTAACAAACCGGGAAAAACGGGGAAGCAGCGGGAGCAAGAGGGGGGGGGGAGAGAGAGAGAGAGAGAGAGAGAGAGAGAGAGAGAGAGAGAGAGAGAGAGAGAGAGAGAGAGAGAGAGAGAGAGAGAGAGAGAGAAAGAGAGAGAGAGAGAGAGAGAGAGAGAGAGAGAGAGAGAGAGAGAGAGAGACAGACAGACAGACAGACAGACAGACAGACACAAATGGGATGCGGGAACCGGGAAGTATGGAAGGGCGAGGATGAAAAAAACGAAAGTCGGAAAACTATATTGGGAGTGTGGGAAACTTGATGCAGGGAAATGCCTTCGGCTGAAAGTCGAGAGCATACCTGCACTGGAAGGGGGTTTAGATTTTGGGTCACGGCTGCTGGAAAAATGTAAACATGTGGGCGCACTGTGGGGCCGGTGCCGCGACCGTATCGCGACCGGCCATCTCGCATCGCGTCGGACGTGATCGATATTACGGTCTGTTTGTTCGTTAAAACAAATGGTGCACGGAGCGCGGCGCGGCACGGCGAGGGAGTAAATCGAATCCGCGGGGCTCCGGGGGGGCCCTCGCCGCTGCTACAGGTTGATTCAGAACAGTGCCTCATCGCTGTGTCTCTCTCGCACCCGTACGATGGAGGCACTATGAGTGCGAGAGAGAGCGACGGAGCGACGATGTGGCTGCTGCTGCTGCTGCTGCTGCTGCTGCTGCTGCTGCTGCTGCTGCTGCTGGTCCACCCGGCGGTGGTGGAATCATGAATCACACGTCGCTCGCCCGTCCGCGCTCGCCTGTGCATAAATACGAAAAACAAAACTATTCCATCTTCACTGGAAAAAAAAATAAGGCGCTTCGATGGATTTACTACCTTTATCGTCGCCGAACAAGCTGTACTACGCCAAGAATAGTCTCGTAGTTGTAAGTTCGGCAGTACACTATGTTAAAAGAAGCCGATGGAACGTGGGTGTACGGTATAAAGTAGTTGTGAGTGTGAGCTCACGCTCGCGCTTGTTGCACCGGTGTGCCCAGTCGGTACGTGATCTGTGATGTACTTGTTCACCCCCGGCGGGGAGTCTGACACACACAGTGGGCCAGAAGATCGGTGCAGGCGGTCGAAATCCCGCACGCGTTTTGAGCTCCAGAGTGGCTAAATGAGACTCGAACCGAATGTGTGACCCTACCAATAGATTCCTTGTTCGGAGAGCAATAGATTGGTGGGGTCACATGCTCGGTTCGAGTCCCATTTAGCGACTCTGGAGCGCAAAACGCGTCTGGAATTTTGACCGCCTTCGCCGGTCTTATGGACCACTGTGGCACGGCCTGCTTGGAGGAACCCTCTGCCTCCACGTCGTCGATGCAACTAGAACTTCTCTCCTCTTTTTGGCCGCTGCTGACGCTGACTGGCGATGAAAGTTGGTGTGCCTGTCTTCGAATCGTGTGACAGGCGCACTGCGGGCACTACTGCACCTGCCGTTGTTTGGCATACAACGCACCGGACAGCAGCAGCAACAACAACAACAACAGCAACGGCAGCAACAAAAGCAGGGATGGGACAATCTCGTGAAAGTAGTTGGGTGTGCACGCACCTATAGCCCATCTATCACACACAAATACACACAAACGCACGCACACATTCTCGCCCGCCACCACCGCTTCCCTATTCAGCCACCGCCGCTGAGTGTGTGTGTGTGTGTGTGTGTGGCTGTCTGTCTGTGTGTGGCGCGTGATGGGGTCTTCCAGCAGCTAAAGAAAGAGGATAGTAGAAAAAGCTCGGAAAAAAAAGTGTCGGATTGAGCAGCGGCAGCAGGCCTGAGCGGGACCTTGCCGGACTATGACGCTCTAACGAGCACCAGGACACTTTGTTTCCACATTTTTTTCCCCTCCGGCCGTCAAGGTTTTGGTTTTCGTTATTGAAATGACCCGCATGTGTCCCAGTTCCAGTCCACACGCGGCCGAGTGCAAGGCGGATGAAATTGCACCGATAATTGGCAATTTTTTTTTTGGTTCAGTTGCGCGCCGATAATTAGCAATTATTATTTTTGTTCAATTGCAGAGAGGGATAAAGGGAGAAAATATTTCCCAAAAAAAGGAACAGTTAAAAAAAAGGAAAAAAAAAAAAACAAGGAAAAGAAAATTGGTGGTCAGTTTGGTCCTGATCCCCAGATGAAGGCTTTTCTGGCCGTCGAAAGTGGAAAGAAAGACGAGATGACGTGACTGGGAGCTGGTGGAGCGGCTGACCGATTCCGAGAGTCGTTCTCTGTCTCTCTCGCACTCATGGGGCAGCCCTCATGGGTGCGAGAGAGACAGAGCAGTGACCCTCGGACTGAGTCTACGGGCCGAGCAGCGGCGCACAGTGGGCCAGACGACCGGCGCAGGCGGCCAAAACCCTCGACGTGTTTTGAGCTCCAGAGTCGCTAAATGGGACTCGAACCGAACGTGTGACCCCACCAAAGGATTGATCTCCGAACGAGGAATCCATTGGCGGGGGCCACACGTTCGGTTCGCGTCCTGTTCAGCGACTCTGGAGCTTAAAACGCGTCCATAGTTTCGGCCGCCTGCGCCGGTCTTCTGGCCCACTGTGCGGCGGCCGAGCGGCCGACGGCCGACGCCTCAACTCGGGGGGCCGCGGGGGCGTCGCTCAGCGGGGCGCCAGGCACGCCGACGGCACGCCGACGCGTCCGGGACGTGTCCGCCGCGGTGTCGGCACGTCGCGGCCTCGCGGACGCCCCGTAAGGGTGGCTCAAGATGAGCTGCGCGAGCATCGCCGGCATGCTCGGTGCAGCACGTGACCTCGGCGAGCGGCGGCGGCGCCACGCCGAGCGGCAGGGCGTTAAAAGCCTCACTAACTCAGCGCGCCGAGCACGCCGAGCCGGGGAGCATCTCACGACGTCGTCGTCGCGGTGGCAAACCGACCGACGAGGCGCTCCTTTGCCGCGCCGGCCGGCCGCGACCGGCATCGCATCGCGCGGGTTCGATCCCAGCCGGGCGCGTGAATATTTTTCTCGTTTTTTTTTTTTCGCCCACGCACAGTGGGCCGCAAGACCGGTGGAGGCGGTCAAAGTCCTGGAGGGGTTTTGGGCTTCAGAGTCGCTAAATGGGACTCGCACCGAACGTGTGACCCCACGACCCCACCAATGGATTGCTCTCCGAACGAGGAGCCCCTGGGTCATACACTCGGTTCGAGGCCCAGTCTGCGACTCTAGAGCTCAAAACGCGTCTAGATGACTGTTGGCCGTCTTCTGGCCCTCTGTGCTTCGTCTATCCGCCTCTCTCACAACAACTCTACACGGGATGCCCGCGTGAGTGCGACAGAGCGACGAAGGGAATCGTCGGAGTCAGTGTGCTGGCTGGCACCGCGTGGCGCGTCGCGGCGAATGGCCGGATCGGCTGCAGTGCATTCTGCAGCCAACGGCTTTGTGGGATCCTTGAGGGGAATGAGCATAGCCAGGCGGGTATTTAAGGTGAATATGGAGAAATGGGTGGAACCTTGCGGTCGCTGCGTGCAGTGAGCCAGCCACTGTACACGGCAGGGAGAGTGTGAGAGTGTGAGGGGGAGAGAGAGAGAGAGAGAGAGAGAGAGAGAGAGAGAGAGAGAGAGAGAGAGAGAGAGAGAGAGAGAGAGAGAGAGAGAGAGAGAGAGAGAAAAAATGGAGTGCAGTTTGTACATGTGGATGAGGGGGTCGTTCGCTCGAGTTGACGAGTGCAGATGGATCGGAGACTTGCACGCACGGGGGCACGTTAGCACGCACGCACCGGCCGCCGCGTCTGAGTGCCTCTGTGTGTGACTGTGTGCGTGTGTGTTTGTGTGTGTGTTCAGTGTTTGTGTGTGTGTGCGTGCGTAATCTATCCTCTAATTACCCAGCCAAGGCCACTGCGATCGGAGGGTGCGGCGCTAGTCCGCAGGCCTGGCCTACCCGGCACGGCGCCCAGTGGGACTCGAACCGAACATGCGTGACCCCACCAATGGATTCCTCGTTCGGAGAGCAATCCTTTGATTGGGTCACACGTTCGCTATGCGAGTACCATTTAGCGACTCTGGAGCTCAAAACCCGTCCCGTGGGGGGATTTGGACCGCCTCCGGCCCACTGTGCGGCGTCGCGCCACTGTTGCGCCACGCGCTGCTGCATCTGCCGAGTGTGTGGTGGCGCGCGGCGCAACGCGAGGAGTGTGCATCTCCCGCTGCACCACGTTCTGGCGGCGTTTCCACGGGCGCCGTCGTAATATTTTGAGGTTATGTCGCCGTAGTGCTCGCCGCCGCCGCGCCGACGCTCTGCTCCGCGCCGCCGCAGTTAGTGGCTGAAGGCCGCGACGCCGCCACTGACCACAGGCACGCTCTGCTCCGCCGCCCCGCCGCCCCGCGCCGGTGTGGCGCACCGTTCGGAATGTTATTATTGTTATTATCGCCAACGACAATAATTGGGGGAGGGGGGAGGGAGTTGGAAGAACGGCGGGTGTTTGGCGCGGGCTGCCGCCGCGCGAGGACGCCGTCAACACCTTTGCATGAGGACGCCGTCAACACCACTACTGCATGAGGACGCCGTCAACACCACTACTGCATGAGGACGCCGTCAACACCACTACTGCATGAGGACGCCATCAACACCACTACTGCATGAGGACGCCCTTAAACAACACACCACCGTCCACGCCACCGCACGAGGACACCGTCGGCGCCTTGACGCGAGCACGCCGTCGACGCCGCCGCCACGTAGAGGCGCTGCATGTGGTGGACCAAGGACCGCGCCGCTGCCCTGGTTGTCCTGGCGCAGGGCTGCGCAGGACTGCGCAGCACAGTGGGTCAGAAGACCGTGGAGGCGGCCAAAATCCAGGACGCATTTTAAGCTCCAGAGTCGCTAAATGGGACTCGAATCGGACGTGTGACCCCACCAATGGATTCCTCGTTCGGAGCCCAATCCATTGGTGGGGGGGTCACACGTTCGATTCGAGTCCTATTCAGCGACTCTGGAGCTCAAAACGCGTCCGGGATTTAGTCCGCCCTCACCGGTCTTCTGGCCCACAGTGCGCAGGGCTGCGCAGAGGGCTTTGCCGGCCGGCTGCGCTGCATTGTGGCAACCGCAGAGCGCGGCACGCTGGTGCAGCGCCGCCGCCGAGCCGCCGCCGCACCGCGGTGCAGTCTCGTTGCATCACCGACGCCGTTTGCGATTCAAGGGAAAGTGGAGGGGGGGAGGTTCGCGGTCACCGCCAGGACGGCGCCACAATGTGTACTACCAGCGCGGCGCTCGGAAACTGTCAATGATGGAGTATGCCGAGGGGTCGACAACTACCCTTCGCTGCGTACGAGGAAGTATATATATATATATATATATATATTATATATATATATATATATATATATATATTATATATATATATATATATATATATATAATATATAATATATAGTAATATTGGGGTAATATAGAGGCAAAATAGTGGTAATATGCATATATTACATGGTAATATACAGGTAATATAGCCACCGCGTACGAGGTAATCTAAGAGTTGTCGACCCCTCAGGAGTATGCAGCAGTGGACGTGCCGCGCCGCACAGTGGGCCTAGTGGGCCCGATGACCAGCGCAGCTGGCCAACACCCCCGACGCGTTTTGAGCTTCAGAGTCGCTAAGTAGGCCTCGAGCCAACCGGGTGGTGACCCCACCAACGGATTCCTCGTTCGGAGAGCAATTCATCGGTTGGGTCACACGTACGGTCGTTCGAGTCCCATTTAGCGACTCTGGAGCTCTAAAACCGTCCGCGATGTCGACCGCCTCCACCGGTCTTCTGGCCCACTGTGCGCCGTGGCCGTGGCTAGCCGTGGCGGGGTCGCGGAGGGGGAAGGCGTTTCAGACCATTACAGGGTGGCTGCTGGTGCCGCCCGCGACCCCGCAGGGAACCGCAGGGTCGACGGATGTTTCGCAATGGCCGTGGCGTCCGGTGTTCGAGATATGATCCGATCGAATGCGTGTGTGTGCGTGTGTGTGTGTGTGCGTGAGCGTATGTCGTATGTGCGCACGCGCGGTGTACCTGTGTGTGTGTCTCTCTCTTTCTCTCTCGCACACACACACACACAGATAGAGAAAAAGAGAGAGAGAGAGAGAGAGAGAGAGAGAGAGAGAGAGAGAGAGAGAGAGAGAGAGAGAGAGAGAGAGAGAGAGAGAGAGAGAGAGAGAGAGGTTGCCTGCCTGTCTCGTCTTTGTCGTCACCGGGGCGATAGCCATCTCGTTGGCGATGGCAGGACTCTATCTCATCTCCCTGACGTCCGCCTCACTGGCCGGCCGCTATATGATTCCGAACGGCAGTGACCGTCGCTCCGTCTCTCTCGCCCTCATGGGTGCGTCCATTGGAGTGCGAGGGAGACAGAGCGACGCTGCGCCGCGGCGGCAGCGCGGCGGTACCTCATCGCGCGAGCCGCGCTCCGAGCCAAGCAGCTCCACAGGACACTAAAAAAAAATTGTAGACGCTGAAAAAAAAATACCGTCAAATAAAAGAGGAGGCTTTTGATTAGCTGCGGCGGCGGGCGAGTCGCATGCTGCTGCTGCTGGTGTTGGTGCTCCGCGAGCGCCCCGTCGGCTCGGCCTCGGAGTGACGCAAGGCTTCATTAGTCACTAGGGCTGCTCGGCGTCTGGGGCGGCGTCTGCGGCCCGACCACTCCGAACGGCGTCGCTCTGTCTCTCTCGCACTCACGGGGCGCCCCGTCGGGGTGCGAGAGAGACAGGGCGACGCCGCGGAATAGCAGCTCTGCTGCTGACGACGGCGCACAGGGGGCCAGAAGACCGGCGCGGGCGGCCGAAACTCTAGACGCGTTTCGAGCGGCAGAGTGGCTAGATGGGACTCGAACCGAACGTGTGACCGCACCAATGGATACCCCTTTTGAAGAGCAATCCATTGGTGGGGTCGCACGTTCGGTTCGAGTCCCATTTAGCGACTCTGGAGCGCCGAACGCGTCTAGAGTTTTGGCCGCCTGCGCCGGTCTTCTGGCCCACTGTGCGGCGTCGTCGGCGTCGTCGTGCCCCGCGGCGCCTCGAGGCGCTGTGCACGCGGCGGTGCGTGGCGTGCGGCGTGGCCGGGCGCCGCGGCGCGTCTAGGTCACTGTCACAAGAGGCCCCTCCCCCCTCCCGGCACGCCCCTGCCCCCCGCGCGTCCCGCCGCCGCCGCGCCCCTCCAGAGTCATCGTACTCGCTGCTGCTAGTCGCTACTGTGTCTAGTCTAGTTGCATGCCGCCGCCGCGCCACGCCGCGCCACGCCGCGCCACGCCGCGCCGCCCAGACCAGCTTGACCTTCAACCTTCAAATTGACGGCCCGATGACGCGGCAGGGCCGTTTTTCGAAACAGACGCACTTCCCCGAGACCGTCGCACAGTGGGCCAGGGGACCGTCTAAGGCGGCCGAACCTGTACTCTAGAAACTCAAGAGAGTGCATGACATGCGCCACGTGGGAGTAAACCTCAAAGCACGCTCCGCACTGGAGATTGCTTGCAAGCATGCTCTTACCTGCGGAGCATACTTCCCATGCATGCTCTAGGTTCGAGCATGCTTGTAAGCACTCTCCATGGTGAAGCGTGCTTTGAGGTTTACTCCCAGGTGGAATATCCATGCACTCTCTTGAGTTTCTAGAGTGGATGCGTTTTGAGCTCCAGAGTCACTGAATGAGACTCGAACGAAACGTGCGACCCCACCAATAAATTCCTCGTTCGGAGAGCAATCCATTGGTGGGGGTCACACATCGGGTTCGAGTCCTATTTAGAGACTCTGGAGCTCAACACACGTCACGACTTTTGGCCGCTGTTGCCGGTCTTCTGGCCCACTGTGCGCCTACGACTCCCGCACCGCAAGGCTGCTCCTAGTTTACGGTGTATGTCCAGCGAGAGGACGCCGTCGGCTGGAGCTCTGTCTCTCTCGCGTCCCTACGGGACAACCCACGAGAGAGAGAGAGAGAGAGAGAGAGAGAGAGAGAGAGAGAGAGAGAGAGAGAGAGAGAGAGAGAGAGAGAGAGAGAGAGAGAGAGAGACGACGGAATGTGCCTGCCCCATAGTCCGGGCTCCAGCGGCGCAGGGCCTGTCCCCACCAGTCCTCACTAGCTCGCCTGTTATCTTCACAGCTGGAGCAAAACCACAAAAGCCTGAAATGGCATACTCAAGCGCAGCGCGGCCGGCGCGGCCGCAGCCTGCTGCATCCAGCCCATCCAGCGCACACAGACAGATATCAGGAGGATTTCGTGAAAGCGGGCAATGGGGATCAAGATTAGCCCCGCAGTGCAGCCCCCCCCCCTCCCCTCCCCTCTTGCCTCGGCCGGCCCGCCCCGGCCCGCCCGGCAAGGCTCATGGTAATTGGGGAGGTAGGGGGGGGGCGTTTTCTTTCTAAACTGGGTAATTATTTCCATGTTCTTGCGTGGCATTTTAAAAGGTGGTCGCCGCCTCCGTCCGCCGCGCGACGCTACTATCCCGCGCCCCACGCCGCACTACATAGGCCACCTGGAAGGTGGCAACAGGCACTGCTTTGCCCTTGTAGGTTAGCTAGAAGCACGCTGCCCTAGACCCTAGACCAGGCCTAGGACCCTAGGACCCTAGGACGGAGAGTCTCTCCACGCCGTGGGCGGGACAGACGACGAAGGGCTCAGGGGCAGAATGAGGTGGTCGAAAAGGGAAGGAAGGGGAGGGGGTGTGACCAGTTGTCTTCATTTAGGAACGTTTACGTTGATTATGCCTACCTCCCCCTTTTTCCTCAGGAAAATCCTGGATTCGCCCCTTCCCCTCGCCCCCCTCCCTTCTATGCCCCCCTCCACCCCCTTTCTAGGGCCGCCCCTGCTTTGCCAGCGCGCTACCGCAACACGCGGCACTGCTGCCAACCCCGCACCCCGCGCCAACTGAATACGTGATTTTCGCGCCGCACGTGTGGCGTGGGCGGCTTGCCAACCTAATTTCGAACAATTTCACAGCCGGCCAAACCAGACTCCAGCTTCTACTGCTGCTGCGAGCTACAACTGCTGCCGGGCTGTGACTGTCGCGGTGGTGGAGAGGAAAACGTTACCGCTAACGCTAACTTGAAAGCAGATGATACTAATGACGATGTTTATTTTAATGTATGGTTGTTTATTACTTAATTCATCAAAAACAATCAATTAAATATAATTTCTAGGAAGTTGAATGTGTTATTGTGTCATTTCATTATCTCTCTCTCTCTCTCTCTCTCTCTCTCTCTCTCTCTCTCTCTCTCTCTGAATGTTTAATTATATCGTCAGCAAAAAACAAAAACACACAGACATTAGGAATAAATTGGCCGCCTTGCAAAACGGCGGCGCAGCGTGTCGCGTTGCTGCCGGCGACAGCGTTTAAGGAGAAGGCCGTCGGCGTGTGGGGCGCGGCGGGCACTGCTCCTAGGTGAGATGAAAAAAAACAACAACAAACAAACGACAGCATAAGAGGAGATGGAAAAAAAAAGTGTTTCCAAGTGTTTACTCTTGCAAATTAAATAACACACTGACACATTCAACTTCATAATAATTATATTTGAATTGATTGTTTTGTTTTTTTGTGAATTAAGTGATAAACAAACATACATTGAAATAAATAAACATTAGTATCATCTGCTTTCACGTTAGCGTTAGCGTTAACGTTTTTTCAACTTTACTTGTTGGAAGGACGGCAACTCATTTAAAATAGACACATTGAAGGTTTTGGAATTTTTCCAATGATCGGGAGGCAATTTCTATAGGAACAAGTTCTCCGGGAATTGGCAAAGAACGTCGATTTCGGAGGCTTGGCCGAGTTTCTCCCGCGAACGATAAATTCACGAGCAGCGCGCGCGCGCGGGTGGGAGCGAGCTGACTCTCGCACTCCATTACGCTCTGTTCCGCCGAGGGATTCAATAAAGGACGAGAGAGCTCGCCGCGTACGTGAGTGCGTGTGTGAGAGAGCGTGAGCGGAGTGAGACTGTGTGCGTGTGGTCCCCTTGCTGCTGCGCTTAATGGCTGCACAAATGCCGCCCACGGAGACACCCGCGTATCTGCGTCGCGGGATCTGCAGGCCAAACAGTGCTTTCGTCGCTCCGTCTCTCTCGCAGCCCTGCGGTGCGCTCCCTGAGTGCGAGAGAGACGGAGCGACGATGCCGTGGTGCGGAATGAGCCTGCTGGCGCAGTTGCCGCGCGCCGCCACTCGGCTGCTCCTGGTTGTGTTATTCTAGTATTCCGCTCCGCGACGCGAGGCGACGCACAGTGGGCCAGAAGACCGGCCAAACTGCAGACGCGTTTTGAGTTCCACAGTCGCTGAACAGGACTCGAACCGAACGTGCGACCCCACCAATGGATTCCTCGTTCGGAGAGCAAGCCATTGGTGGGGTCACACGTTCGGTTCGAGTCCCATATAGCGACTTTGGAGCTCAAAACGCGTGTTGAGTTTAGACCGCCTACGCGCCGGTCTTCTGGCCCACTGTGCGACGCGGACGCGAGGCGACGCCTGCCGCGATGTCGGCGGCGCTGTTGGCGCGCGCATGCTAAATTATTGTCGGTTGGCCTGCCTGGCTATGCCGGGGCCCGGCTTGCCCAGAGGCTTGCCCGGCTTGGGCGCGTAAACTTTCCTCCGGGAAAACGAGTTTCTCGCGGCTGAAAAAGTCCACAATTGGAACGCCGCGTTTGTATTTAGGCGGAAGGTCCATTAACTGCGGCGCGAACAGTGGAACAGTGCGGAGGGGCGGTGTCCCACCCATGCCGACTCCTGGAAGCTAAAACAGTAAAAGAAAAGAAAAGAAATCTCTAATTTTTCAAACAAGAATTTTTCTTTATTTTACGAGCAGCGTGTGTAATGTTGGAAATGACCTACCACATTCTGGGTCGTGTCTCTATTCCTTCTCATGAGATTCCTTAACAGTCACACCTATTTCTCAATGAATTTTTTTTTGGGCTCGCGCTCCGACGGCAAACACACAGATTACTTCGCAGCCGCGAGAATCCGATTCCAAAGCGGCCGTCGTTTTGCTCACGACGCTCGCAATGAATGGAGCGGTTTCCATTCTACTTATTTCATTATTTTACTTTGTTGGCAACCCTGGCCTCCTGGCCGACTGCCCGGTGTGTGTGCGTTAGGCAACAAGTTCACTTCCGCCCGGGACCTTTGTCGATCGTAAAACGCAGCAGCACTGCGGGCTGTGCGTTGGCCCATTTATTCGTTCATTCATCCATTCATTCATCCATCCACCCATTCATTCATTCATTCATTCATTTATTCATTCATTCATTTTATAGGTTTATTCCTTTATTCATCTGTGCATTCACTCCCTAAAATGTCAAAGTTGATTTTTTTTAAAATGCATGCTTTATGCACTAAAAGATGCATCGTTCATTCATGCACCCATTCATCCATTTATTCATTAATCGATTCATTCGTTCACTGGCAGGAATTTTGACTCGTGACATGTGAGGCGTTGCACGGTCGGCCAGAATACCAGTGGAGGCGGTCACAATCCCGGATGGGTATGGAGCTCCAGAGTCGCCAAATGGGACTCGAACCGAACCTCTGACCCCACCGATGAATTCGGATTCCTCTTTCGGAGAGCAATCCATTGGTTGGCACATAAACCGGCAGATAAAACGTCAAAGTTTCCGTATCGCGGAAAAAACTCGGCGGCCGTATTCCTGAGCCGGTATTCGAACCCCAGCCCCGACCCATGCGGACCGGTCTCCGCACCTCCGGGGGCCCCAGGAGTAGCAGCAGCTCCTGCAGGATGGCATACATCACCTCCGCATCACCCGCTGTCATGACTCCATTTACCCGCGGCGAAACTCCCTCGGGCTAATACGGCATGCTTCCGTCTCGCCCTGGGAGAAAAATCGCCTCTCAGGAATCAGGATACGTGCCACTCAAAAAATTTTCCCTGCAATGATTTTCATCTTTAAAATCAAGTTTTTGTTTTTGTTTGATGTCGGTATGCGTGGCACAGTGGGCCAGAAGACCGGCGCAGGCGGTCCAAACCGAGAGGTACCTCACTTCGGAAATGGGTGTACACTGACTAGTGACTAGACTGAGTTTCTACTTTGATTAGATGGAAAATCTCTAGAAATTCATTACAAGATTTTGCTTCTTTTTCTGGCCTTTTTTCGGGAAAGATTTCGGATTTCAAGAGATTTCAGGCGCTCAAGTGGACACAGGATTTCGCGAGTGGTTGCCCCGGGTTGCCCCCTCGTCAAAAACCGTCCGGGATTTTAACCGCCTTCACCGGCCTCCTGGCCCACTGTGCATGGCAGAGGAAGCTCGCGGCGCACGCAAGCCGGTCGCCTCTTACCCTGCTTGAATGCTTTGGCGCGCATCGGTTGACAAATCATCGGACGAAAGCGCGACCTTTGGCTTCTTACAGACGAAATTCTTGAAGCTTTGAGCGGAGTGTTTGTCACACGCGGCGCGGGGCACTCGGCGAGGAACAGCGCGGGCAGAAAAAAAGGGGAAGGAAAACCGCGCACACTTCTTCGGTCGTTTAGCGACCATCAGCAGTTCATCAGAACCATACAGCCGTACCGCTACTCTTGGCAGTTGCCGCGGCGCTCATACCAGACAAACGGCCGACACTCTTCATCCGACGCACAGTGGGCCAGAAGACCGGCGCAGGCGCGGCCAAACCTTAGACGCGTTTTGAGCTCCAGAGTCGCTGAACAGGACTCGAACCAAACGTGTGATCCAACCAATGATTCCTCGTTCGGAGCAGAGCAATCCATCGGTGGGGTCACACGTCCGGTTCGAGGACTGTTTAGCGACTCGGGAGCTCAAAACGCGTCTTATGTTTCGGCCGCCTTGACCATCGAAATCATTTTCTATGGCGTTTCACGCAGAGAATCGTTTCCGATTCAGCTATTTCAATGAACTGTGCCCGAGACCCCACGAGTCCCTACGAGTCCCCACGCGTCGCCAGTGAGAGAGAGAGAGAGAGAGAGAGAGAGAGAGAGAGAGAGAGAGAGAGAGAGAGAGAGAGAGAGAGAGAGAGAGAGAGAGAGAGAGAGAGAGAGAGAGAGAGAGAGAACTGACTGACTGTTGTTGGTGTGCGTGCGCGTGCGTGTGTTCGATCAAGTCTGGAGCAGGTGCATGGTGTGACTTTTTGACGTGCTTTTCACTCCCGAGTCCCGAGGGTGATGCGAGTGGGTTACGCCTCGTGTTTCTACACAGTCTGTCGTCTGCTGGGTGATTACATTTTAGGGTAGTCGGGCCGCCGCCGCGGGCGAGACGTTATTCAGACTGCGTCTGCCGCCTTCGCATTCACATTCACATTTCGCGCGTGATGCTGCGCGGGCCGGCCCCGCTGCTGTTGAAATGCAATAACGATCAAAGTCAGCAGCAGCGCTTCGTTGTTTGCACAAGCCTCCTGCTTCTTCGCCAAAGCGTGGCAGTTTTGAGATTGTGTGGCTGTAGCGGGGGCCCCGTCGGGGCCGTCTGGGGCGAATAATCGTTTCCCACAGTGTCAGAGCCAGGCCCCATGGCCCCGAGCCCCATTGCCCCAGGCCCCGCAATACCGTGGGCCAGATGACCGGCGCAGGCGGCGGAAACTCCAGGCGTGTTTTGAGACTCAGAGGCGCTGAATGGGGACCCGTGTGACCCCACCGATGGATTCCTCGCTCGGAGAGCAATCCACTGATGAGGTCACACGTTCGGTTCGAGTCTCATTTCGCGACTCTAGAGCTCAAAACGCGTCTAGAGGTTTGGCCGCCGGCGGCGGTCTTCTGGCCCACTGTGCGCAGTGCCAGGCCGCCGACCCGATTCCTTAAATTCGATAACCCTGAGGACCGCGGCGCCGTCGCCCGGCTGTTTACTTTTCCTTCTCATGCGCAGCACTGCCCCTTTTGGAACGGCGTACCCTGTAATGTAAAGGTTCAGTCGAATCGACTTAAAATTGACTGATTTCGTTGGTAAAGTCGGTTTGACTCAGATAGAACCTTAGGACTTTTTAGTCAAATCGACTGAATTTAAAAGCTTTACTGGTAAAAAAAACGGAGAAATTGGATAAGGTTTGGTTAGTTCTTTCATGAAAAGGTTTTGATCAAGAGTATCCTAAGACTTATAAATCAAAATGGCTATAACAGCAGTGTAGTCGTTTTGACTTACCTGCACAATGCTGTTTCTTGAACCAAGATAATACTCTGGAAACTTAGGTGTGTACTCAGTAACACATGTGCGCTTCATGTGTACTCAATACACATTCTTAAGTACTCTATGTGTGTACTCAATACACAGTTAAGTTTTCAGTGCATACTTGCATCCAGCGAATTAACTAGAATATTCCAAGTAAACTCACTTTTTCAAGTAAATTTACTTGATGCAAGTCCATCTTCTTGGATCCAGAAACGACTTTTTAGGGCGCGTCTTTTTTTAACAGTGTACTATCAGTCTCTAAAGTTTTGCCTGGGCGATACCCTATCCGCGAGAGACTGCTCATAAGGAGACCGTTGAGAATCTCTCGTGCATGGGGCATCGCCCAGACAAAACTTTAGAGACTGATAGTACTTCGGCCCGAGGCCCGAGGCCTTGGTGTTATTGTGCTGCGCGGTCACACACAGGGCAATGCCGACGAGTGTCGCCGTTTTCTCTCGGCAGTGTAGCTGCATAGCAGAATCGCGATACCCCGCGCGGACGATTTACAATTTCATTTAATACCGGGAGCCGCGCGGCATTGCTCGCCGCTGCACTGCGAAGTGCAGTGGCGCTTGCAGTGGCGGCTCCGCGCGCCTATCACTGCTCGCGGCGTATCAGCGGGGCAGCGCGGCGCGCAGTGGGCCAGAAGACCGGCGCGGCCGGCCGAAACTCTAGACGCGATTCCAACTCCGGAGTCGCTAAATGGGACTCGAACCGAACGTGTGACCCGACCGATGGATTCCTCGTCCCGAGAGCAATCCGTTGGTGGGGTCACACGTTCGGTTCGAGTCCCATTTCGCGACTCTGGAGCTCAAAACGCGTCCGGCCGCCTGCGCCGGTCATCTGGCCCACTGTGCAGCGCGGCGGCGCGGCGCGGCGGACTTTGGCTATGCACTTTACTGGGTCAGCGCAACAACAAATCTGACCTAACAAACCAACCGCGGCCGCACCGCCGCCGTCCGTCGCGGCGCGGCCGTGCCGTGCCTCACCGCGCCGCGCGCCACGAGATGTATATAGAGAGGGGCGCGACTCTACACGTGCGCGTCGAGACAGATGCACGCGCGCGCCGAAAACGAGAGTAAACAAGCCGGCGATAGCATCTCTTGGCTTCTCGTGTGCCGTACCGACCTGCGCCGTGCCGACCTGTGCCGCGCAGCGCGCCGGGACTGGCGGCGCACAGTGGGCCAGTAGACCGGCGCGCAGGCGGCTGAAACTCTGGACGCGTTTTGAGCTCCAGAGTCGCTAAATGGGACTCGAACCGAACGTGTGACCCCGCCAATGTATTGCTCTCCAAACGAGGTCACTCGGTCGATTCGTGTACCAATTAGCGACTCTGGAGCTCAAAAACGTGTCCGAGATTTTGGCCGCCTCAACGGTCTTCTGACCTACCTGTGTAGCGGTGGTGGGGCCCTTTGGGTTGCAATGCACCGGGCGCGCCTTTTCAGGTGGGAATGGTCGCGTACTGGCCGTGGAAGTTGGCAGCTCGTTGAACAAGCCAAGTCCACCGCAAAAAAAAACAACAACAAAACAAACAGCAACAATAACAAATATAACAGCGAAATGATATAAGAAATGAACAACAAAAGTATGGTTTATTCATGCGAACGCATCTGGTAGTCACTGTTGCGCCACGCATCAGCACTACTTGACGGACGGGGATAGAAAAAAAAAGAAAACAAAAACAAGGCAGTAATAGAGCAGAGCTTTATACATATCGCGTGTGGTCGCGCGGGGCGCAGGGCGGGGCTGGTTGTTTGGGCGTGGCGGGGAGGGGCGGGGTAGGGGGGAGAGGGGGCAGGGGGGCAGGGGGGCTGGTCAGCGGGTAGCAGATCCATGGCGCCCAGCCAATACGGCAACAAGCGTTTCTGACCACCGCCGCCGCCGCTGCAGCGCAGCAGAATACGGCGTGGCGGCGTGCGGCGCAGAATGGAACCCACTACCCTCGTTCCAGTCAGAGGGCAGCGCGGCGACCGGGGAGGGGGGGGAGGGGGAAGGGGGAGAAGAGGGGGAGAAGGGGACGGGGGCGAAGGGGGCGGGGGCGGGGCAGGGCGGGGCGGGGCGGGGGCGGCTGTCAGTCCGAAGTTGCCATCATTATCATTCCATAGGAGGGTGGTGACCGGTGGTGACACTTTCCACTCCCCGGAAATACTGTACTACATAGTTGTCTTCTTACTGGCTAGAAAAAGAAAAAAACTTCTGGGGGGAAAAACCTAAAAGATCTCTTTCAAAAAAGGATATTGCTCTCAGTAGCCTTAAATTTGTTTTAAAGGCGTATCATCAGAACTTATTCTTTGAGTAACAAAGTAAATAGTTACCTCACATACTCAACAACCTTCCATGCCCGTCCAAGTCCGTCGTAAGGTTTAAGCTGTGAACAAAAATAAACAAAGTAGTACAGAAGGTGCCACATTGCCACCCGCACCGACGATATCGAGTTCTCACAACCAAAGTGCTCGGAACAAAGTGTGGCATAGTGGATTGATATCGATCAGAGGAACACCATTGCGGGTCTATACGCTATGCACTCCAGGCTCGGCTCGGGTCGTGACAATGACTGTTACACAAACACAGATACATTGACACTCAACACACACACACACACACACACACACACACACACACACAAGCCTCGCCACGCACGCGAGCAGTGCACACCCCGCCAATCCATCGCGCACAACTCCTCTCCTCTCTGCATCTCTCCCCCCCCCCCTGTTTCTTCCATATGCCTTGACCGCCCCTTATGATTTATGTAATCGAGCCGACATCGCGATGCCCAGCCCAGCGCGCACTCTGTGTGTGTGTGTGTGTGTGTGTGTGTGTGTGTCTGTGTGTGTCTGTGTGTGTCTGTGTGTGTGTACCTACAATGGTCGCGCGCGCGCTAGACGGACGACAGCCACGCCACCTAGCGTTTGGCGCGAGCGGTATTATGAACGCCAAATTAAAGCCAGCTTTTCCAGCCGCGTGTATGACGTAAATTTATGTGCCGGTGTCAAGCGGCGTGGAGGTGTGTGTGGGTAATGATTTTCCCAACGTGACAAGGGGCCGGCCGTCGCCGGCCTCGCGCTATCGGCGCTGGACGGTGGGCCAGAAGACCAGCGCAGGTGACGAAAAGTCTTGACGCGTTTTGAGCTCCAGCGTCGCTAAACAGGACTCGAACCGAACGTGCGACCTCACCAATGGATTCCTCGTTCGGAGAGCAATCCATTGGTGGGGTCACACGTTCGGTTCGAGTCCCATTTAGCGACTCTGGAGCTCAAAACCTGTCCGGGACTTGGACCGCCTCCATCGGTCTTCTGGCCCACTGTGCGGTATCGGCGCTGCCTTTGCGAAAGATGTCAAGCGAGCGGCCGATCGTAAAGCGGGGTTCCCGAGGCGCAGTGTGCCACACACGCTAACGCTGGGACACGGCCTCGCGGCGCTTATTATCTTATTGTTGTTATTAACAAGGCCTCGGTGCGTAATTGGCGCAGGCGGTGGTGGTGAGCCGAGCACCGAAGGGTTGTTGGCTGGCCGAGCAACGCTGTGCCGCCACGGCCCCGCCCCGCCCTGCCCCGGCCCCGCCCCGCCCCGCCCCGGCCCGCCGGGGATTTTATGTGTGACAGTCTGTGTGAATTGGAAGGCACTCCAGCGAAACAAGCTCAAGTTAGGGGTTCCAACTCACAGCCTCCTCTGCAAACTCAACAGTGTACTCAGTACACTCTGTTCAGCGTGTACTCACAAGCACACTCCAACGAGAGTGTGCTCAGATGAGTATACTTTGATGAGAGTGGTCTCTTGGTCTCTTTTAAACATGCTCAATTTTCTACTGAGAAATTTTTGACCTAGAGACTGAAGGCAAGCTAACACCTTAAAGTGTCTCGTATTATTATTATTATTATTATTATTATTATTATTATTATTATTATTATTATTATTATTATTATTATTATTATTATTATTATTATGTATTTGTTTCAAGGTAGAGAGCGATCAGCTGCTTAAAATGCATTATACGATCGTGAAGGCTCTGTGACCACCGTTGCAACCTCCCCACTGGGTATAAGGCTCAGTAAGGTGAGCTTCTGTAAGGCAAGTAAGCTTCCCTCCGCATAGTGGGCCAGAAGCCCGAACGAGGAATCCACTGGTGGGGTCACACGTTCGCTTCTAGTCCCATTGAGCGACTCTGGAGCTCAAAACGAAAACGCTCACACTGTGGCCCACTCTGCCGCGGGGGCCCCCGAGGCCCCCTCCCCGCGCGGCCACCCTCCACACGGGGCCTAGCCTTCCCCAGTGTACTAGCCTGGCGCACTACTCGTTCCCCATGATGATGAGCCTATTTATACGACATTGGTCCGAACAAAAGGAGGAGGCGTGGCCGTTGCGCAATCGTCTTAGGGTGGCTCGGCTGCAGCGCGGACTCATTCCGCGCGCGAGACTCGCTCCGTCTCTCTCGCACCCGCACGGCGCGACCCGCGAGAGCGAGAGAGACAGAACGACGAAAACGATTCTCAGTCCGCGGCGGGCTGCGCATATGGAGAAGGGGGCACGGCCGTGTCCGTATGACGAGCAGAATAAGGGCTCGGCTTGCGAAACGGACGCCCTGCCTCGGCCCGCACAGTGGGCCAGAAGACCGGCGCAGCCGGCCAAGCTCCAGACGCGGTATTTGAGCTCCAGAGTCGCTGAATCGGACTCGAACTGAACCTGTGACCCCACCAATGGATTCCTCGTTCGGAGAGCAATCCATTGTTGGGGTCACACGTTCGGTTCGAGTCCCGTCTTGTGACTCTGGAGCTCAAAACGTGTCTGCCGTTTTGGCCGCCAGCAGCGCCGGTCTTCTGGCCCACTGTGCCCCGCCTTGCGAGGATGAAAAAGAAGAAGGAAAATCGTTGACGCAAGCAATGCAAGCGCGAGGTGCAAAAGGCCGGCGTGTTCATATCGGGATTCGGGTCGGTGAATCGCAATGAGCGGCCAAATCGGTAGATGAGTCGCGCGGAGCTAATAAAGAGGGCGCCCAGATGAGCGTGACTCTATGGCGCGCCTCGCACAAAAGCTAAGCTGAACACACACACACACACACTCTCACTCACTCACACACACACACACACGCGCGCAAACACGCACGCACGCAGGTTCATCTCTACCCACATATATACACACTGTGTACAAACACTCGCGCAGAGGGGGCGCTTTAGATTGGCCTGAATCTGTGTGTGATGTGTGTTGCTGTATGAATCACGCCCGGGCCGCGAAGCAGATCATGTAACACACAAGGGGAAGTGATTTCACACACACACACACACAGAGGCAAACTCACGAAACGTTGCACTTTTGTCCCACTGCGTCTGGCACGAGTCTACTGGAGCGCTGGGCTGGAGTCGGCTCGCTCGGCCCTGGAGGGAATTTTGACGATAAAATAATGACGCCCGGATCAGAGAGAGAGGGAGAGAGAGAGAGAGAGAGAGAGAGAGAGAGAGAGAGAGAGAGAGAGAGAGAGAGAGAGAGAGAGAGAGAGAGAGAGAGAGAGAGAGAGAGAGAGAGCGAGAGCGAGGGAGCGAGAGAGCGAGAGTATGTATGTGTGTGTGTGTGTGTATTTCGCATTGCGCAACGGGCGTGAGCGAGTGTGGCGCTGTGTGTGTGTGTGCGTGTAGCGCCGCGCCAGCTCCTCCCCGAAGTCACGAAGGCCTAGTGCACCGGCTACACCACGTCCATGACGCGCTATGACGCCGCCGCCACGTAGTCGCCTGGACCTCCTGCACGGCCACTGCTGTACCGTTCCCGGTATAAAACAGACTACTTTATTCGCCTTTTGCTGCGGGGTGGGCGTGGCCGGGGCGTGGCGGGGAAGGGGCGGGTACAGGGGCGGGGAAAAGGGGGGGGGTACATACTATATGGCCCGCACGTCAAACAGCGGGGCACACTCGCTGGCCAATTTGGCGCGAAATAGGTCGGGCAGGAATACCGGCCTCTTCATCGCGCGGTCCCGCCTGGGTAGGCAGCTGGAGAGGCAACTAGAGAGCCAACTGGAGAGGCAACTGGAGAGGCAGAGACCATGGGAGAGACAATGGCGCCAGGAAAAACTACAGGCGCCCCCTGCAGGCGGGAAAGCCGCCACAAGTTGGAAAAAAAAATTGCGCATTTTCCCTTCTTATTAAGCAACTTTTACTACAGCGCCCCTGACGCCGTCTCTGGATCCGCCCTTGAACCGCGCTGCGGGCCAGAAGACCGGCGGAGGCCGTTAAACAAAACCCCGGACGGGTTTTGAGCTCCAGAGTCGCCTAATAGGGCTCGAATCGAACGTGCAACCCCACCACTGGAATGCTCTCCGAACGAGGAATCCATTGGTGGGGTCACACGTTCGGTTAGAGTCCCATTTAGCGACTTTGGAGCTCAAAGCGCGTCTAGAGTTTCGCCCGGCTGCGCCGGTCTTCTGGCCCACTGTGCACCGCTGCGGCTGCGCGTGTGAGTCACGGTCACCGCGAGCCGGGGCCGGGTTGCTTGCAGCACAATAACACACCAGGCGGCCGTGCGATATGTCTTTATTGGTGCGAATAACGATGTCCTGCCAATAGTGCGCGCATAACGAGCGCCGCGGCCCGGAAGGCGGAAAAGGCGCGGTATTGAGTTGTCAGTCGTCGCTCCGTCTCTCTCGCACTCGAGGCGCGGCCCGCAAGGGGTGCGAGAGAGACGGAGCGGCGACGTTGCACTCGGCATGGCGCACAGTGGGCCAGAAGACCGGCGGAGCCGGTCAAAATACCGAACGTAATTGAGCTCCAGAGCCGCTAAGCGGGACTCGAACCAAACGTGTAACCCCACCACTGGAATGCTCTCCGAACGAGGAATCTATTGGTGGGGTGACACGTTCCGTTCGAGTCCCATTTAGAGACTCCGGAGCTCAAAACGCGCATGGATTTTCGGCCGCCTGCGCCGGTCTTCTGGCCCACTGTGTGCCGGGGTCCGCTGCGTGGGACAGTGTGCGCGGTGTGCCCCCGCGGCTCTGAGGGGGGCGCAGGGGGCGCAGGGGGCAGCGCGCCCGTAAATCTCTCTCCTCCACTGTAAAAGGCCGCGTGCTCGCACCCCGAGGCCCGTGTCACGTCACGGTGCTGACGTCGAACGCGCGCCGCACTGTATACAAACCGATCGAAACTTTGTCGCGTTTTACAAGGCTGGAACAAACAAAGAATCTTAGTTGAGGCCACGACCGCCGCTCTGGAAGTACACTTTCCATCTTCAATAGACATTTTTTTTAAATAATCATTGACGTTTGTGCACATTAATAGGATTCCGTTTAAGAAGCTTAACAGATTTGTCAAGACAAAATTGATGAGAATGTTACTGTTACAAATAAAAATGTTAATAAGCTAATTAATGTGCACATACGTCAATACGTCGTTAAACTAAAAAATCAGTACGAGTCTGAGAGTAAACCTCATGAAAGCCTCGACGATCAAGTAACGCATACTTCGGCAGATGGAATACTCCCGACGTTAAAGATATTTCAAGAGTATTCCTTGGTCAGCCAGGAGCGGTTTCAGCCAAGAACCTATCTGTAACTAAGGAGTAACAAACTAAAGTAACTAACTATTAGACAGGACCTCATAAAACAAGACAAATTTTTCATCGTATGCGTCTGTTCAAAGCGGTGAGAATAGAAAAGAAAAATTTAAGTTTGTGTATTTTTTTTTTGGTTTTTAATCGCTACAGAAAGAAGGACAGAGTGAAGAATCTGGTAGGTTTCGCGCCTGGCAGGTAGGCAGCAAGATTCCCTGCCGCGCGTGGGAGTGGTGGGGGTTGCCTATGCTGGAGTTGTAAGGCGCCTATTGCAATTGTTGGCTGGACCAGACCTCTATAGGTCACATCTTCATCATTGGTTTCGTTATCGGTTTGGGGATTTGGCTGGGCGAAAGAGAGAGAGAGAGAGAGAGAGAGAGAGAGAGAGAGAGAGAGAGAGAGAGAGAGAGAGAGAGAGAGAGAGAGAAGAGAAGAGAAGAGAAGAGAGACGGGGGGAGAGAGAGAGAGATGTATATAGTTTACATACTGGCAGTGTAATCCGTTCGTCGAGGCAATCTGTGAATATCACTGCCACTCGCTATACGCACGCCTGCCCCTTCGGCCTGTAGCAGAAGCTGAGTGGTTTGTGCAAAGTAGTGTATGCGCTGCCGTGACCACCGTGTGTGTGTGTATCCTGTGTGTGTGTGTTTGTGCGTGTGTGTGGCGCGCCCTAAGGCGGGGCTCTTCCTCGCAGCTAATTAAATTTAAACGTCTGAATGGGCCACACGGTATACGCACGGCGGCCCAGGCAAGCAGCCAGGCAAGCGCGGCCAGGCAGGTGCGAGGTGATGGGTGCGGCGCGGAGAGGCACGGCCTAAGGCGCACGGCCCCGCGGTGGCGGGCGGGACAGACGGAGCAGGCAGGCACGGCCTAAGGCGCACGGCCCCGCGTCGGCGGGCGGGACAGACGGAGCAGGCAGGCACAAATCATAGTCCACCGCGCGTCCGCCGAAAACTCGGAAAGCTGGTGGCGTTGTTACGTCACGCGGCCAGCGGCGTATTGTCTTGTTCGTCACGCGCCAACGGCCCTCGGCGTTCCGTACTGTTCCATACTGTTCGCCACACTGACCGCGCACCACCGTGGGCCAGAAGACCGGCGCCGGCGGCCGCGACTCCAGACGCGATGTGAGCTCCAGAGTCGATGAACAGGACTCGAACCGAACGAGTGACCCCACCAATGGATTGCTCTCCGAACGAGAAGTCCAATGGTGGAGGCCACACGCTCGGTTCGAGTCTCATGTAGCGACTCTGAAGCTCAAAACGCGTCTGGAGTTTTGGCCGGCTGCGCTGGTCTTCTGGCCCACTGTGACTGGCCGCGCCGCTGGCGGCGAAGACCGTGGCGCTACTGACAGCCGCTTTATCGCCTCGCGTTCTCCGGGGCTGCAGCCTCTGTCTCTCTCGCACTCGCGGCGCGTTCCGTCAGGCGTGCGAGAGAGAAGGAGCGACGAGGCGCTGGTGTTGTTGTTCGGAACCCTGCGCTGGAGTCCCGCTGTCAGCTTGTCTTTGTCTTCGTCCTGTTACTTTGACATTTTCAATATTTTCTCGTCACTTGAGACTTTTTGTGTTTTTATGTGTATGTGTTTTATCGTAGTGCAATTTTTATTTTTTTTAAAAAAAAGCCTAAGGTTTTGAACCATGATTCTTCTAACTTCGCCCACCTTGCGGAGCACAGGACCCTGACCAGCGTTCAAGTCTCCAGGCATGCACCTGCACAGATGGTTTTGCTACATCCCAGTCCCCTGCAATATCTTAAAGCAAAAAAAATGACAAACTGAATTCCACTGAAAGAAATTCTGGTCAAAAGTCGCTTCTTCTAACTTAGCCACGCACAGTGGGCTGGAAGTTCGGCGCAGGTGGCCAAAACTCTAGACGCGTTTTCAGCTCCAGACTCGCTTAAACAGGACTCGAACCGAATCTGCGAGCCCACCAAATGAACTCCTCGTTCGAAGAGCGATCTATCGGTAGGGTTACAAGTTCGGTTCAGGTTCAAGTCCCATTTAGTGTGGAGCTCAAAACACGTCCGGGATTTCGGCCGCCTCTACCGGTATTCTAGCCAAAATGCGTCTAAGGTTTTGACCGCCTGCGCCGGTTGTTTCCTCGAACGCTAAGGGTCTGTTCAGACCAAACAGCGCTGATGATGATGACGATGATGATGCCAACGATGATGATCATGATGATGACGATGATGATGACAACGATGATGATGATGATGACAACGATGATGATGATAATCTTGATCATGATGATGATATGCCGGTCCTCTGGCCCACTGTGCCACAGAAGTGCGACGACTCCGATTATTCGCGCCGTTTCGCAGCCACTTTGTCTGGCAGTGTAGCTGCCGTCCGGTAATGGCCGCTAATTAAGACGTCGGCCGCAAGGGGCGCCACATGAGTAACGGCGGTGCGGCCGCGGCGACGTCAGGCCGATTGATTTAGGGAAGGGGATCAAAACGAGGATATGAATCTGCTTTAGGGACCGCCCCGAAGTGGGTCAGAGGACCGCCGAGGCGGTCGAAATGCTAGACGCCGTTGTTGCTCTAGACTCGCTTCACGGAACTCCAAACCGAACGTGTGACCCCACCGTTTCCCCGTTTGAAGAGCAGTCCATTGGTGGTGGGGTCACGCGTTCGATTCGAGTCCCAGTTAGCGACTGAGGAGCTCAAAACGCGTCAAGAATGCTGGCCGCCTCAACGGTCTTCTTACCCACTGTGCGTCCCCCCCCCCTCCGCCGTCCCTGGGACGCCTCCCTAGCGGTCGTGCAGCACGTATCAATGTCGATGACTCGACAGATTGGATGGGTCCGTCAGTCAGTCAGTCTGCCTGCGCGTCCGTCCGTCCGTCCGTCCGTCCGTCCGTCTGTCTGTCTGTCCGTCCGCCTGGGCCTCGGTCAGTCCGTCCTCGTGCTCATGCTCGTTTTGACCTGTGCTTTCGTTGCTAAAAATGACAGCAAGGGTTTCCCTCCAAAAATAAAACAAAACGAAAATCGAAGTCAGCGTGCCCCGCCAGCGATGAGCTGCTGACCCCGGCCCACAGTGGGCCAGAAGACCGGCGCAGGCGGCCAAACTCTAGACGCGCTTTGGGCTCCACCTTATGTCAATCGCACGCATAGTGACTCAACAAAATAAACCGTGCAGTAGAGTTTTTGCCTCGAGTTTCCAGAGACTCAACGTTAGAGTGTGGTGGGCCCGTGTGGCGGCCTCGATATTGCAGACCTTCGGAGCAGAGGCGAAATGAGATTGCCTTCTTCGCGTGCGCATATCGGCGCGCGGGGCGCAAAATTCCTCCCCCGCGCACAGTGGGCCGGCTGTGGCGTCATCTCGAAATGCCATCCCGATGGAGAACAGAAGCCCTCCCCCTTCACCCCGCACAGTCAGATTCCGAGAGTCCATCATTTCTTCGCTCCGTCTCTCTCGCACCCACACGGGATTATCCTCGAGTGCGAGAGAGACAGAGCGACGAAAACGAATCAGACTGGCCGGCGCCCTCCGACCTTGCTCGTCCCGCGATGCCTCGGATCGCGCGCTATGCGATGCACCGCCTGATGTCGACACGTCGTTCTCCATTTCTATCAGTGCAGTGCCGCACACGGAGCCGCACAGTGGGCCAGAAGACCGGCGCTGGCGGTTTACACTGTAGACGCATTTTGAGCTCCAGAGTCGCTAAACAGGACTCAAACCAAACGTGTGACCCCCCCCCCCCCATTCCCCAATCGATTCCTCGTTCGGAGAGCAATCCATTGGTGGGGCCACACGTTCGGTTGAGTCCCATTTCCATTTAGTGACTCTGGCGCTCAAAACGCGTCTAGAGTTTTGGCCGCCAGCTCCCGTCTTCTGGCCCACCCACTGTGCTGCAGTTTGAGAGCTTTTCAGGGTCACGGATGGTGTCCTTATGAATCGACTTTCCTACCTTTTTCCCCACCGCCGCTTCTTCTACTCGCTCTTGACTCGCCCGCTGCCTTCGGCGCTCGCCTCGCTCGGCCCATTTCCGTTCCACACAAAACTCGCTGCCAACAGTTCCTGTTTGTCATTACCTGTAATTGCTTATTCGCAGTCAATGTGTCACTGCGTTTCTTTATTCGCAGCAGCGGCTTCAATGAGTGCAAAAAAAAAAGAAAGAAAAAAGAAACGGGTGTGCACCGCGGATGGGGAACGGTTAGCAGGAGGAAGCAGTCGTCACTGCTATGTAAATGTTTCCCATTTTCAAAACCGTTTCGCGTCGGGCTTTTTCCCACTTCGTTAGTCGCGACGACAATAATAATGGTTAGAAAAGTGATGGCCTCCGACGTTTCACCGCACCATTCCCCTTTGAAATGAGTCCGCTGCAGAAAAAAAGAAAAGAAACACACACACAAACACCCTTTTTATTTTTTTATTTTTTTTTAAATTTTTTTAAAATGTGACTCTATGCAAAGGGTGCAGAAATGTCACCAGAGAGGTGCTGAAGGTGCGGAAGACGTATTCGCGAGGCGGGAAGTCCATATGAAACGAACGCTACTGGTTTTAGCCGCGCTCCTCCCCCCCCCCCTCCCCTCTGGACACCGCGAAATATATGCGACGAGTATCGATATGGGACCTCCATAAAAGAAAGTAACGACATTCCGTTTTATCGGAATACGGCAGCCCGGGGCTGCTTCCGAGTGGCGTGCGCGGCGGTCTCTCGGACGTCACCCCGCGGCGCGCGCGCGCCATCCAGGTGTGCGCTGCACAGTGGAACAGCCAGAAGACCGGCGCGGGCGGCCACGACTCCAGGCGCGTTTTGAGCTCCAGAGTCGCTAAATGGGACTCAACCGAACGTGTGGCCCCACCAATGGATTCCTCGTTCGGAGAGCAATCCAGTGGTGGGGTCACACGTTCGGTTCGAGTCCTATTTAGCGACTTGGAGCTCAAAACGCGTCTAGAGTATTGTCCACCTGCGCTGGTCTTCAGACCTACTGTGCACCGCCTCGGCTTGGCACTCGCCGAGGCACCGCCCGGGGCCAGGGAGTTATACGAGGCGAGCCGTAAAGGCTGATGAAGTCTTGGATATTCATTCCTAGCATTGTTTGGATGGTTCTCTGATGAGGCCTCCAGGACACGACGCCATGAGGGGCTCTCCAGCGCTGACTCCGGTAGTGCCCCGAGGAACGGCTTCAGTGACACGGGCACAGTGAGCGCGTCAAGTATAGTGACTGTGGCAATCAGGTTGGTAGTGACTCCAGCACACTGACTCCAGCACACTGACTCCAGCGGTGCACAGTGGGCCACACGACCGGCGCAGACGGACAAAACTCTGAACGCCTTTTGAGCTTTAGAGTCGCTAAACAGGACTGGAATCGAACGTGGCGGGGCCCGCCAGTGGATTCCTCGTTCGGAGAGCAATCCAGTGGTGGGGTCACACGTTCGGTTCGAGTCCTATTTAGGGACTTGGCGCTCAAAACGCGTCTAGTGTATTGGCCACCTGGGCTGGTCGTGTGGCCCACGGTGCGGTGCCCTGAAAAACGCCCCCTGTGACAACTGAACTGTCAAACAACAGTGACTCAAGTAGTGACTCTGGCCATCACACTGGTAGTTACTCCAGCACACTGTGCCCAGCACACTGCCTCCAGCGCCAGCCTTGACTTCCTCCAGTAACTCCAGGTAACGCCGCGAAGCAGTTGCCGCGTTGCGAGGGCCGACTGGGCGAGCGCGGCTAGCACGGCGTGACCGGAGCCAACCCCGCCGCGATATGCCCGGCGACCCGAGCCGACCCCACCTCCCATCATGCATCACGATATCAATTTGTCAATAAGACTGCGACCTCCAGCGGCTCCGGCGGGCGGCGCACAGTGGGCCAGAAGATCGACGGAGGCGGTGGTCGGAACCCCGTACGCGTTTGGAGCTCCAGAGTCGCTGAATGGGACTCGAACCGAACGTATGGTGACCCCACCAATGGACTCCTCGTTCGGAGCGAGCAATCCATTAGTGAGGTCACGCGTTCGGTTCGAGGCCTGTTCAGCGACTCTGGAGCTCAAAACGCGTCTATAGTTTCGGCGGCCTCCGCCGGTCTTCTGTCCCCCCACTGTGCGGCGGAGCTGCGGGCGTCGTGATGACGTCACCGCCGCTACACATACATCCTGGTTCACTGGGTGTGGTCATGCGCAGAGTGTGTGCGATCATGCCGCTTACACTCTCGGTGAGGCGAAGCACTTCTGCAAAAATAATATCACTTTATAGAAAATGATTGCAAATTCCCGATGAACTTGTTGAGCGAGTTGCGATCGCAGACGTCTCAGGGAGGCCTTTAAAATGGATCAAGCGTGACTCTATTTAGACTGAAACTCGCCTGAATGGAGGCTGCTGGCTGACAAAACGCTGGGCTTATGGTGTCACCACGGTGTCGAGCAGTGATCCCGTTCTGACGTTTTGTACGGGAGGGAACAGATTTTAAGTCGAGTTGTTGTCAGTTTTCACAATTTCAAACACTGCGCATATATGCTAACTGCAAATCCGCGGAGCGCATTTTTTTCTTCCAGTGTGTGGGAACGGGGAGAGAAGCAAGACAAATGATCCGAGCGATCGACCTGATATGCCCTACCCCACGCCGCTCAACCCGCCCCGCCACGCCCCACCCCGCCCCGCCCCGCCACACCCCACCGCCTTTACCTGTCCGCACGATACTACCTGTTCCGGCCGAGACCTTGATAATCAGGAGGGGCTTGAAGCCGCCCCATCACTTATCGATCACTGTCGCAATCAGCGTCACTTCACCGCGGCGGCACTTCGCAGAGCCGAAACGAGGAACGAAACGAAAAACAAAAAAAAACACCAACCAGCTCCGCACGGTGGGCCAGATGACCGGTGGTCGCGGTCAAGATCCCGGACGCGTTTTCAGCTCCTGAGTCGCTGGATGGGGACTCGAACCGAACGTCCGACCCCACCAATGGATTGCTCTTCGTGTGAGGAATCCGTTGGTGGGGTCACACATTCGGTTCGAGTTCTGTTCAGCGACTCTACGCAGCTCAAAACGAGTCTAGAGTTTTGGCCGCCTGCGCCGGACTGCGCGCCTGGAACTACACCGGAAATGAGTGGCGACGGTGGGAACCGAACCAGCGACCTGGGCCTCGGCGGTGCGTCTCGCGTCCGACCGCGCCACGCCGCCGCCGCCACCGCCGTCGTCAAAGCCGTCAACACTCTTCGGCTTTTTGCTGGCGCCGCTCCAAAACGGTTTGCGGCGCGCGCTTCTTTCGCCGTTCGTTGTCAGTCGTGGACCAGGCTGCAGGGAGCGAGCCGGCGGTGAAAGTGTGCGATTTGAGCAGCGCGGTAGACACAGCCGCGTGGACGCATCCGCCTGGGCAGCTGTCGAAGTCGAAGCCTCGGTCGAAGCGCCGCGCCGCACGCCCAGAGGGAGAGCGTGGTCAGTAGACCCAAGCCTAAGGAGTAGTGCTTTCGTCGCTCTGTCTCAGAGAGAGAGAGAGAGGGAAACAGAGAGAGAGAGAGACAGAGAGAGAGAGAGAGAGAGAGAGAGAGAGAGAGAGACAGAGAGAGAAGGGGCAGACAGAGCCACTTTGCGGAATCAGCCCGCGTAGACTGTTGATCGCGCGGGCCGCGCCGTGCAGACCCATGCACGGTGGGCCAGAGGACCGGCGGCGCTGGCGGCCAAAACTCTAGACGCGTTTCGAGCTCCAGAGTCGCTGCATGGGACTCGAACCGAACGTGTGACCCCAACGATGGATTCCCCGTTCCGAGAGCAACACATTGGTGAGGTCGCACGTTCGCGGTTCGAGTCCCTTTCAGCGACTCTGGAGAGCTGTACACCGGGACTTTGACGGCCTCCACCGGTCTCCTGGCCCACTGTGCGACAGGACGCTGTCCGGCCGGAGCCCCCAATACTACCTCCTGCAGCCTGAATGACATGAGAGCAGCAGGTTGCCGCCGCCATGCGCTCCGGCGGCAGGGCAGCACGCAGTGCACGCAGCAGGGCTGTACCTCGCAAATATAGTCATAAATCTCTACGCGCGCGCATTGTACCACACCCTCTGGCGCGCGTGTGTGTGTGTGTGTGTGTGTGTGGTAGGTGTGTATCTGTGCGTGTGCGCGTCCGTCAGTCCGACTGCGAGTGTGTGTGTGTGTGTGTGTGTGTGTGTGTGTGTGTGTGTGGTAGGTGTGTGTCTGTGCGTGTGCGCGTCCGTCAGTCCGACTGCGAGTGTGTGCGTGTGTGTGTGCGCGCGCGCGTGTGTGCGCGCGTCAGTCCGGGCACGTCTCTTGTGGTCCAGAGTCTAATCACGTATGAGAAGGAGGAAAACAAGAAGAACAAAAACAACAAGGGATCCTTCTGAGAAACGTGTATATTATCGACTGGCCATTGCACTTGCGCATGCGCGTCCGGACGTGTGCAAGTGCAGTGCAAGGCCAGTGCGGCTCGGGGCGCTGCGTGCGCTTCTCTCTCTCTCTCTCTCTCTCCTCTCTCTCTCCTCTTCTCCACTCTCTCTCTCTCTCTCTCTCTCTCTCTCTCTCTCTCTCTCGGCTGTCCAGCGTTTCAATTAGTTTTTCTGCCCTGAACGCGTTTTCATGTGAAATGTTTAATCGCGCCCATTTGCAAATGTAATCGCGCACGGTCTTCTTAGCCTGCGTGCGCAAGTGTGCGTCTGTGCGCGCGTGTGTCTGTGTGTGTGTGAGAGAGAGAGAGAGACAGAGAGAGTGCGTCGTGTGTGAGTGTGCGTCTGTCCAAGCAGTCACCGTTTGAAAAATACCCCGTCAGAGCCGACAGGTGGCAGGATAAATCCAAACGCCATCTTGCAACGGCGACGGACCTATTTGCTCACAGACACGCGCGCGTGTGTGTGAGAGTGCGCGCGCGCGTGCGTCTGTCTGTCCCGCTCGCTTGTGTGGGTCGCGAGGCGTCGCCGCACAGTGGGCCAGAAGACCGATGGAGACGGCCCAAACTCTAGACGCGTTTTGAGCTCTAAAGTCACTAACCTGGACTAGAACTGAACGTGTGACCCCACCAATGGATTCCCGAGGGGGTATTTACTCTAGATTTAGGTGTACAGTCCATTACAATTACGCATATTACGCAATATTACGTCTATTACGCGTATTACGCTTATTACACATTATTACGCGATATTACGCATGCATTACAAGTTATTCCGCATGCATTACGCGTTATTGCGCATCTATTACGCGTAATCATGCGTGTATTACTTGCGAATTTAGAGTTACCACGCCACGCTCAATCGGCTTGCCGTGTGATTGCGCCGACGACCCCTAGCGCCGTGGAGGTAGGCAGCCCATCCGCCAACCCCTTCTGGCCCTACCTCTGAACTTTCCCCATTATTAACTTAAGTGCATGCCCATCCATTCATGTGTTTGGTGCATTGACAAGATATATTTTATATAAGAAAAAACATTATCTTTTAATTGTTAGACATCATTTACTGCCAGGATGCAAATGCTCAGAATGCACGGAGCAATCTCCAAAACAGGTTGGACTCATGAAAGGTATGAAAAAAGGTGGCACCTCACATTTTACAGGATTATCAAGGTGTGGAATGATTAGTCATATGTCAAACAAAATAATACATTGGTAATACGACATCAAGAATCAACCAAGTCCCATTGCACATTACCTCATCAACTGTGCAACCAGCATCGAAACATTCGGAAGTACATTAGAGCAGTAACTTTCACGCAAGAAAATTAAAAACTGATAGAAAGTCAAACTTGTTCACCTGTTTTAAGTTAACAATATTTCTAGCTCCACTCCACCCCGTGCCTTCTCGCCCTCTCGCCTCCCCTGCGCCTCCCTCAGACGAGCACAGACAGCAACAATTTGGGAGTGGCGGGAAAGACACCAGGACCGGTAGAGGGGGGGAATACGGGGAGAGCGGTAGTAAGGAGTATCGCCGCATCTCTACCGTAGGTACTCCTTCTGACAGAGACTTTACAAGGTAGCTTCAAACGTGTGATCCCGCGGATCCTAAGCCGAAAATGCATAATTTACTCGCTATTACGCGCTATTACGGGCTATTACGCGCTATTACAGACATTACGCGTCATTACGCACTATTACGTGCTATTACGTCGGTCATGTACAGTCCATTACGCGAGTAAATACCCCCTCGTGGATTCCTCATTCGAAGTGCAATCCGTTGGTGGGGTCACACGTTCGGTTCGAGTCCCATTTAGCGCCTCTGGAGCTCAAAACGCGTCTAGAGTCATGCCCGCCTGCACCGGTCTTCTGGCCCACTGTGCGTCGCCGGCGCGGAGCGAGAAGGAAGTAGCAGCTTCCCAAGTGAAGCGCTGCCACTGCCATGCCGCCGGCCTGCCGCAGCCGGTAGCGTTCCTCGACACTGACATTGCCGTGTGTGTGTGTGTGTGTGTGTGTGTGTGTGTGTGTGTGTGTGTGTGTGTGTGTGTGTGTGTGTGTGTGTGTGTGCGCGCGCGCGCGCGCGCGTGTGGATCCCGGGCCGTGGCGGTGCAAGCCCACATTTGCTCTGCCCACATTGTTCCAAGTTTGACCCTTTTTTTCCCCCGCCACATTCTCGCTGCCGCCGCGTGATGCGTGTGTGCCCCGCTAAAGTGAGCAATTACGACCACGCCGTGTCGCAGTTCCTCTCTCTCTCTCTCTCTCTCTCTCTCTCTCTCTCTCTCTCTCTCTCTCTCTCTCTCTCTCTCTCTCTCTCTCTCTCTCTCTCTCTCTCTCTCTCGAGCGACGGAGCACTGTTTGGAATCAGCCCACTGATGTTGTTTTTTCAGCGGAATGCGCGTGCGCGGTGCGGGGACGTCTTTTACTTGCTCTTTTTGCGCGGAAGGTACAGGAAATGGGCGGTGGGGCCAAACAGGGCCGCCGCTCTAGTGATCCTTCAAAACGACTTGAGTCAAATAGACGCACAGTGGGCCAGAGGACGGGCGCAGGCGGCCAAAACCCTTGACTCGTTTTGAGCTCCAGAGTCCGTAGACTCGAACTAAACGTGTGACCCCGCCAATGGATTCCTTGTTCGGACAGCCAATCCATTGGCGCGGTCACTATTGTTCGGTTCGAGTCCCATTTAGCGACTATGGTGCTGAAAATAACGCGTCTACAGTTTTTGCAGCCTGCGCCAGTGTTCTGGCCCACTGTGCCCTCTGGCCTACTGACCGACTCGTCTGACACTGCCTGTGATTGTGTTGCAGGGGCAGTCCGGCCGAGATGTAACCTACCAGGTGAGTCGCCTGTTTATACAGCGCGGGAGAAGAAAAAAAAAATGCCCGGCCCGGCGGGGACTCGAACCCACGACTGTTGTGGGTGCGAGGGAAAACGGCGATTGGCAGCGGGTCACGACGACGACCACGGCCAGGGTAGCCCGGCCGGCCGAACCGCGCGCAGGACATGCATAATTCACGTGAGATGGAGCAGCAGCAGCCCCAGCCAGCTGACTTGGAATTCAGTCGCTGTGTCTCTATCGCACGCGCGGGTGGCTCCGTAGGCGTGCGAGAGAGACAGAGCAACGAGTCACTCTTGAGCGGGTGGGGCCTACCGGCTCACCGCGCTGCCCGTGGCCGCGCACAGTGGGCCAGAATACCAGCACAGACGGCCGAGACTCTAGACGCGTTTTGAACGCCACAGTCGTTGGGTGGGAGAACCAAACGGGTGACCCCACCAATGGATTCGTCGTTGAAAGAGCAATCCATGAGTGGGGTCACACCTGCGGTTCAAGTCCTGTTTATAGACTCTGGAACTAAAAACGCGTCCAGAGTTTCGACCGCGTGCGCGCCGGTCTTCTGGCCCACTGTGCCGCGCCAGAGTGACACGGCCAGACACCGCCACCGCAGGGGCGCTATTTTGCAAGCACAACGCCTTCCAGACACGTGTGTTGTCGTGTTCGGTGGCACGTCTGAAATTTATAGTAGCGGACCGTGGGCGGCGGCGGCGGCGGCGCGGCCGGCCGGCTCGGCCAGCGCCTGGAGCACTGGGACTAGGGCACGATGAAGGATGGGGATGCAACGCGACCCCGCCCCGCCCTGCCCCGCCCCGCCTTGCCCTGTCGATAGCCGCGATAGTGTGCGTGCCCGCACCGTGACCCCGGCGGCCCCACCGGGGGGACGGCGACACTGACCCCATGGCCGCCGCAACGATACCGATCCGGCACTGTCATTGGCCGAGCCACGCCTCCTGCGGTGTAGGCAGACCCGCCGCGCGGACGCGCCGCCCGCCTTCTGGGCGCTCCGCAGTGGGCCAGAAGACCGGCACACAGTGGGCCAGGAGACCGGCACACAGTGGGCCAGGAGACCGGCGCAGGCGGCCAAAACTCGAGACGCGTTTTGAGCCTCCAGAGTCGCTAAATAGGACTGGAACCGAACGTGTGACCCCTCACTCGGAGAGCTATCTATGGGGTCACGCGTTCCGTTCGAGTCCAATTCAGCGATTCTGGAGCTCAGAACCCGCCCCGGATTTTGACCACGCCTCTACCGGTCTCTGACCTAGGGGTGAATCACTAGTGTACTCATGTGTACACGTTAGCCCGTACTCAGTGTACGTGCGCTCAAAAATTTCAAAAGAGCAAAAATGACCAACTTTTTTTTTAGGATTTAGTATTGCTTTTCGTTTAAAAGGCTAAACAGGCGTCAAAACGTCAACAAAATGCGCAATTTATGAGTATTATCAGGTGTACTCATCGGATTCACCCCTCGTCTCTGGCCCATCTGGCCCACTGTGCGTGCTGCCGGCCTCCCAGGCGCAGTCCGTCATGCTGCTGTCTGTCTGTCTGTCTGTCTGTCGGCCGGCACGTACAGTCCCCGCGAAAAGGTCACCCGCAACGCCCCGGCGGCGGCCAGCCACCCGAGCGGGCCCGGGAGGAGTCGCTTCGTCGCTCTGTCTCTCTCGCACCCCTACGGCTCGGCCTGCGGGTGCGACGGAGACGGAGCGACGAGAGCACTTGTTCGGAAGCACCCGCAAGCGGCCACCGTGCGCGGCGAGGCGGCGCACAGTGGGCCAGAAGACCGTTGAGGCGGCCAAAATCCTAGACGCGTTTTGAGCTCCAGAGTCGCTAAATGGGACTCGAATCGAACGAGTGACCCCACCAATGGAGTCCTCGTTGGGAGAGCAATCTATTGATGGGGTCACACGTTCGGTTCGAGTCCCATTTAGCGACTCTGGAGCTCAAAACGCGTCTAGAATTTTGGCCGCCTCAACGGTCTTCTGACCCACTGTGCGGCGGCGTGCGACGCGGTGGTGCGATGCGAAGCTGCGCCGCCGCCGCCTCGCCGATAAATTGTGGTCTTCCACGTTGTTTACGGGAGAGGCGCCGCCGCCGGCTCGTCGATGCAGCGACGCCGCGACGCCGCGCGAGGTCCGTAAAGCATCTTTGTCACGCGTGTGCGTGTGTGGCCGGCGTCGGGCGGGAGGCGCGCCAAAGCCAGGACGCACAGTGGGCCAGAAGACCGGCGGCGGTGGCCAAAACTCTATATGCGTTTTGAGCTCCAGAGTCTCTTGACAGGACTCAAACCGATCGTGTGACCCTACAAATGGATTCCTCGTTCGGAGAGCAATCCATTGGTGGGGTCACACGTTCGGTTCAGGTCCCATTTAGCGACTCTGGAGCTCAAAACCTGTCCGGGATTCTGACTGACTCCACCGGTCTTCTGGCCCACTGTGTGACGGCGGACAACGGCTTTCAATAGCCCCGCCGGACGGACAGACAGACAGGCAGGGAGACAATTTAGTTTTAAATGCCACGGCAAACCGAGTAGCAAGTTCCCTTGATACAGGAGTGGCGCTCTCTCCAGACCAGACTACTAAAATTTGGCGTCTCCATTTTCCCCTGGTATCCGTAGTCTATGCCACATTTTGGCGTTTCATGGAGAGCCCCAAAATTTGATGATCCATTGCCCTGACCACCACAGACGAGAACACCATAAAATTGGCGCTCCAAAAAGATTCAATATCCTGGTGTGATGAGCATTACATGTTGACAGAGAAGCATGTCCAAAGGAAAGCTTTCAGTGCAAAGAATACCTAATTTAAATGACTGCAATTACATTTTGAAGAGCAGGACTGGACCGGTCACATACATGACCTGCATCTGTATTTTAAGGTTTCGCGTTATTGGCGCTGGCCTACTTCGGAAACTCTTTGGTTAAAGCAGCGATACCTCAGACACTGGAAGGATGGTACTTACATCAACACAATGAAGCTGGATATCAAAGAATCACTTTCTCTTCTTGATTAGGGGTTGACACAGCAGACAGTATCATTCCTACCTCAAATCAGACAGACTTGAGTGGACTTGGCCTGCTTCCTAACCCTACCAAGCTCGCCTCAGAACTTTCCCCAGTTCACAACAATTTACCAATTTTGCGATGGCCCGAGCGCACTCTGGCCTTCCAAACGTGGTGGAACACGATAAACCGTGACATAAATAATCTACCTTTGACCACGAGGACACAAAATGCACACGAAAATAACATTTTCACCTTTTCAATGAATCAGAGGAGGCCATGTTGCCACGATTTGTGCAGCACAATTTCTCATATTCTGACGAACACAACAGTAGCAATTGAAAAGCTCATCGAAAATTTTAAATTGTTACTTTTGTGGGCATTTTGTCTCACTGTGGTCAACGATGGCTTACTTCTGTGACTCCATCACGTTCGGAGGGCCAGAGTGTGCTCGGGCCAACGCAAAATTAGTAAATTTTTGTAAACTGAGGAGAAGTTTGAAAAGGTACTGGCTGGCGGCTAAGTGGGGTTAGGAAGCTGGTTCAAGTTTTCGTGATTTAAGGAAGGACTGATACTGTGAGCTGTGTCAACCCCTCATCAAGAGAGAGTGATTCTGTTATATCCAGCTTCATTATGTTGGTGATTCTGATGATTCTTTTGTTAATAGTGAGTACCATTCATTCCTGTGCCTGAGGTATCGCTTCCCAAACCAAAGATGGTCCAAAGTGACAACGGCACATAATCTGGAAATACAGATGCAGTACTTGTGTTTTACTGGTCCAGTCCTACTCTTCGTAGTATTATTGCTGTGATTGGTATTAGGAATCCCTAGCACTGAAAACAATTGTTTGGACGTTAACTTTTCTGTGAATGAGTAATGCATTTCAAGCTGGACTCATTGCATTTCTTTTAGAGTACCAATTTTTGCTCTGGGGAATGGAACGCTCAATTTTGGTGCTCTCTATTGAACATCAAATTTGGCATGACATAAGAAAGGCAGGGATGAGAACGCTTAACTTTGGTGTAGTCTGAAGAGAGCGCTCTCCAGCGGTGAGAAAATTTGCCTCTGGGTTTGCAGTGTATTGGGAGATTGAAATATTTTAGTTGAACAAAAGGACCGACAGTCAGGTAGTTAGTTCGTAAATAATGTTATTATTGGTGGGATTCAAAAATTTCTGACGGACAGACCGACAGGCAGACAGACGGACGGACGCAATGATTCAGGAATTAACTCGAGGCGGCGAGGGAGCATTGCCGTGCCTGCCTTTAGTCAGGGAGGACCTTTAGCCGGCCAGGCTAACCTTGTCGCTCCCGGGCGCACAGTGGGCCAGAAGACCTGCTCCAGTGTCGCGTAACAGGACTCGAACCGAACTTTGGCCCCACCAATAGAATCCTCGTTCGTAGAGCAATCCATTGGTGGGGTCACACGTTCGGTTCGAGTCCCAACAAGCGACTCTGGAGCTCTAAACGGGTCTGGAGTTTTGGCCGCCTGCGCCGGTCTTCTGGCCCACTGTGGGACGGGCCGGGCCGGGCTGCCCCCAGGCCGTGACGAGCTGACGCCCGGTAGTGAATACATTTGCCTGCCCTTGCATGGTCCCTGTGTCGCGCTGCAGCCGCGTTGACATTTGGCGCGACTTGCACCATACTGCGGGCCGTGCGCGACACTCTTTGTCGTTGCGACATCGCTGCCCTGGCCGCCGCCGCCGCCGCCGCCCCCGCACGCCGCCGCCGCCGCCCCGTGCAGGGCCCGCAGGGGGTCCCCGCCGCGCCCCACAGTAGGCCAGAGTACCGGCAGAGGCGGTCGAAATCCCGGACGTGTTTTGAGCTCCAGAGTCGCTGAATGGGACTGGAACCGAACGTGTGACCCCACCAATGGATTCCTCGCGCGGAGCCGGTCTTCTGGTCCACTGTGTCGACCGTGTCCTCGTGCAATGGGCGTTGAGCCCTGGTAATGGTTCCCCGCCCGGGCTCCAGTTCCGCGTGCCCAAGGGATGCGCCAACGGAAAAAAATGTTTGAGCCGTGTTTGAACCCTGGTTCTTAAGTTACAAAACCGGTGCATCTGACCGCGCGGCCGCGTTGAAGTCCACCCTCGCGGACGCCGTCCAGGGGACGCGCAAAAGAAAAGTAAGAAAAATATTCGTGTTTGAACCCGGGTATGTAAGTTACAAAACCGGTGCCCTTAACCGCGCGGCCGCGGCGTCCCCCGCCCGCGTGCACACCGTAAAGACTGTCGCGGCCTTGCGGCGATAAGGGCCGCGCCGTAGCGGGCCGCGGGGCGCAGGGCAGGTGTTCTGTCGCGGTGCAAGTGCGGCACAGCGCGGGGTCGAGGGGCGGGGGCTGCAGCATCTAATGAACGGACTGACCTATCCCCTCCACCGCCGCGAGGCTTCACCGACGAGGCACAGTGGACCAGAAGACCAGTTGAGGCGGTCGAAATCCCGGACCCGTTTTGAGCTCCAGCGTCGCAGAATGGGGCTCGAACCGAACGTACGACCCCGCCAATGGAATGCTCGTTCGGAGAGCAATCCATTGGTGCGGTCACACGTTCGGTTCGAGTCCTGTTTAGCGACTCTGGAGCTCCAAACGCGTCTATGGAGTTTTGGCTGCCTGTGCCGGTCTTCTAGCCCACTGTGCGGGGCAGGGCAGCCACCGCACAGCGTGTATTGTGAGGCTCAAAACAGCGCGCTGGCCACTTAGTGCGTGGTTCAGCCGCGAGTAGTCTGCCGGTCGTGATGGGTCCAGGGCCGTGCCGTGCTTTGTTGGTGAGCGAGGAGCAAGGTCGCGTCAGGAACGGACCACGCTGTAAAAAATTTGGAGGGTAATTCTACTCTTTTGGGTGTGAAACCATGTTGTAAATTTACTCTCTTGGCAGTGAATTTTCCTTGCTTTTGTTGGTAGACCGCCACCCGAGGGGTCGTCAACTCACATCCCGCATGTACGAAGTAATACAGTAATATATGGTAATATACGTCCTGTATTACCGATTTTCGGCTGCTTTTTCGTTCTAACTTTGCTTAAAGCAGTTTAATTGGTAATATTTATGGATTTTTAACGGTAATATATGAGTAATATACAAGTAATATGCAGCCTGTGTACGAAGTAATATGCGATTTAACGACCCCTCGCCGCCACCCATGGATAGCTCTCCGAACGAGGAATCCATTGGTAGGGGTCACACGTTCGATTCGAGTCATTCCAACGCGTCAAGAGTTTTGGCCGCCTGCCGGTCTTCTGGCCCACTGCGCGGCGGCGCCAAAAGCTTAACGGGTCTCTCTTCGTACGTTTTCGACGCTCGTTTTTAACGGCTGGTTCACGGCGGCGGCGGCGGCGCGTCTCGCCCTCCAATCAAACGATGAATGTCGATCAATAATTACAGCAGGGCGTTTCCGAGCCGCCGTCGCCGCTCCGTCTCTCTCGCACTCGCAGGGCCGCGGCGTGGGGGTGCGAGAGAGACGGCGAGCCGCTCGGCAGCGGTCCGCGGTGCAGCGCGCCATGTCGGCCGGCGCGGCGTCACGATTCCCCTTTTCGGCTTTTCGGCCGGCCGCCGCTATCCGCCGCCATCGGCCCGCCGCTACACAGTGGGTCGGAGGACCGTTGAGGCGGCCAAAGTTCTAGACGCGTTTTGAGCTCCAGAGTCGCCTAGTGGGACTCAAATCGAACGTGTGACCCCACCAATGGATTGCTCTCCGAACGAGGAATCCATCGGTGGGGTCACACGTTCGATTCGAGTCCCATGTAGCGACTCTGGAGCCCGAAACGCGTCTATGGGAATTTGGCCGCCTCTGCGATCTTCTGGTCCACTGTGCGCTAGTTCGAATCGTGCGCGCGTCGCCCGGAAAGGCCGAAAAAAAAAAAAAGAGATAAAAGAGAGTGACGTCAGAGTCCAGCGTCCGCTCGGAGGGTCCCGGTGGAATGCGCCGCCTGCCTGGGGCGGCGGCGCCACGGCGGTGACGACGCGCGGCCTTGGCCTCTGCAGGACCTCCTCGGCGAAGCGCGGCGCTGTAAGCGGAGCCGCCTCCACCCACACCGTGTTGCCACTGGTGTGCTCCTCTCTCTCTCTCTCTCTCTCTCTCTCTCTCTCTCTCTCTCTCTCTCTCTCTCTCTCTCTCTCTCTCTCTCTCTCTCTCTCTCTCTCTCTCTCTCTCTCTCTCTCTCTCTCTCTCTCTCTCTCTCTCTCTCCTTCTCTCCCTCTCTCTCCCCCCCCCTCCCCGCCTCTCCCTTTCCCTCTTGGAGCGTCTCGCGTAGGGTGCATGAGAGACAGGCCCAACGAGCAGGGGGTAGGGGACGCTTTTTTTGAGCTCCAGTGTCGCTGAACAGGACTCAAACCGAACGTGTGACCCCACCAATGGATTCCTCGTTCGGAGAACAATCCATTGGAAGGGTCATACGTTCGGTTCGAGTTGTTTTTAGCGACCCCAGAGGTCAGAATGCGTCTGTAACTTTGACCACGCCCACTGTGCGCCTACGACGTCGGGCCGGGCGCCTGCAGCGTAGGCAGTCCCGCTGAACTCGCGCGTCCCCGTGGTTGCCTACCCTGGACTTGGCAGGCGCCCCATTGCACTATTATTAGCCACGCACCCACTGATGTTCTTGTTGGGTTGTTCTTGTTTGTGTTGTTTCCGTGGGGAAAACTAAAGCTTGTCGTTCGCATAAAATGTGACTGCTTTTACGGCGCGCTCCGCATGATGAGAAACCCAACTAATAGAACCGCGGCCCAGAGTGGCGGCGGCGGCAGCGGCCTGCTGGTCGCTCCGTCTCTCTCGCATCCACGGAGCACAGTGGGACAGAAGACCGGCGCAGGCGGCCAAAACTCTTTGCGCGTTTTGAGCTCCAGAGTCGCGTAACAGGACTCGAATCGAACGTGAGGCCCCACCAATGAATTCCTCGTTCGGGGAGCAATCCATTGGTGGCGCCACACGTTCGGTTCGAGCCCTGTTCAGCGACTGTGGAGCTCAAGACACGTGTAGAGTTGTGGCCGCGTGCGCCGGTCCTCTGGCCCACTGTGGGGCGCGGCCCGCAAGGGTGCGAGAGAGACAGAGCGACGGAGCGGCGGCCAGGGCGGGAGCCGTAAATCCGTTTAACGGCCTTTGCCTTCTCCGCATTAGTAAGCGATCAAAGTTGTGGTGCCGTTAGCGAAGCGTTAGCGGGAAAAATGTCTCAGCCGCTAATGACTTTAGGGGACCCGGCCGCGCTGTTGTTGTTGTTGGCGCGCGCCTGGCCGGTGGCTTGGCATGTCACTGGCACGTCACTGGTGCACAGTGGGCCAGGAGACCGGTGGGGAGGCGGTCCAAAGTCCCGGACGGGCTTATAGCTCCAGAGTCGCTAAATGGGACTCGAACCGAACGTGTGACTCCACCAATGGATTGCTCTCCGAACGAGGAATCCATCGGTGGGGTCACACGTTTGGGGGGGGGGGGGATGAATCCTGCTGCGCAACTCTGGAGCTCATTACGTGTCCAGAGTTTTGGCCGCATGCACCGGTCCTCTGGCCCACTGTGCACTGGTGTGTCACTGGGTCACCGGCCCGACCGTGGGGCGCTGCGTCCAGTGGTCGACCTCCGGGTGCTGTTGTAAGTACCGATACAAGACGTGGCTGAGTGGGGAGTGATTTCTGGATGACAACCGCCATGAATAAAAGTGCGAATCCCAAAAAAAGTTGATGAAATATAATAATTTTTGTTGTTGTGATTTTAAGTATTAAAAGGCACAGTATGTTTCGTCACTTTTTGACAAAATAGTGGACGAAGTTGTCCCTTTGAAATGGTGACAATTTCGTCAAACCTCCCATACTGACTGCATAGGCGTGATGTCATCCTTGTCAGAAAAATTAATTAGTTTTGAAATTGTCATCAAGTGACAATCAAAACTTTCACAGTGTGCAGCTGGGCACTGCCGGGTCGCGCGTTCTTCTGTTTTCCTTTAACGAAGGGAAGACTTGGAGGTTTCCGCGTGCTGCTGCCGCTGCTGCTGCACTCGTTTGTTGTGCTTTTGCTGCCTTTGCCGCCGCACCGCCGGCCTTCCCAAGGTCACGTGGCCTGCCGCGGGCTGCTTGCTCTTTGTTCCCTTGCTTTGCTCCGCTCTATTGGGATTGCGTGGCGTGGCGCGGTCCGGGCCGGAGTGAGCCGGAGTTATCGCAAAACAATTTGGCAGCCTCGGTTCGCGGCGCGGCGCACAGTGGGCCAGAGGACCGGCGCAGGCGGCCGCGCAACTCCAGCGACGCGTTTGGAGCTCCAGAGTCGCTGAATGGGACTCGAACCGAACGTGTGGCCCAACCGATGGATTGCCATCCGAACGAGGAATCCATTGGTGGGGTCACCCGCTCGGTTCGAGTCCCGTTTAGCGACTCTGGAGCTCAAAACGCGTCTAAGAGTTTCGGCCGCCGCTGCGCCGTTCTTCTGGCCCACTGCGCGGCGCGGCGTGGCGGCCATGCCCCTGGCGGTGCTGATCCGTTTCTCATTGTTCCCAACCTTCATCGCCTCGGTGCGGTGCGGTGCGGGGCCAGATTAATGAACCTGAGATAAACGTCGGCGCGTGGCTCCGCGTGCGGCGTCGCGGCTCTTGCGAGTATCGGATCTCGGCGGGGTTTGGGCTGGACCTCGCCACCGCCGGAGAGAGAGAGAGAGAGAGAGAGAGAGAGAGAGAGAGAGAGAGAGAGAGAGAGAGAGAGAGAGAGAGAGAGAGAGAGAGAGAGAGAAGACTGAGAGAGAGAGAGAAGGGGTTCGTTGGGGCCTCGAGTGGGTGGTGGCAGTGGACGGTGCAGTGCAGCTTGGCACCGAGTGCAGCGATTCGGCTGCACGCAGTAACGCACGCAGCAAGGCATGACCAGTAAAAGTGGAAGGACTTTACGAAATGGTTCAGTGCGATAATTGCGAGGGCGGGGCGGGGCCCGCGGCCGGCCGGGGCCTCGTTCGTTTCGGTCCGGCCCCAGCCAGCCCAGTCGGCCGATGCCGAGAGTCGTTGCCGTCGCTCTGTCTCTCTCGCACTCATGGGGCGTCCAGTACAGGTGCAATAGAGACAGAGCGACGAGGACGACTTTCGGAACCGGTCTGCTGCCAATAGCGCCCTCGGCCGGCGGCGCCTTGGGTTTTACTGAGTTGGCGCGTTGGACCGCCGCGCGCTACGCCGCACTACGCCGCGGTGCACCCTGGCCGCGAACACCGACCCATGCCTCGCGCAGGCCCTTAACGTTCAAGTTATGCAACGCGCTGTGCAGACGCAGTGCTATCTCGAGGAAGGTGAGGCTGCCAAAGAAAAAAAAAATGAAAAAAAAGAGAGAGAGAGAGAGAGAGAGAGAGAGAGAGAGAGAGAGAGAGAGAGAGAGAGAGAGAGAGAGAGAGAGAGAGAGAGGGAGGAAAAGGGAAAAACAAAAGAAAGATAAAAATAAGTTTGACGTTGGAATGCCCAGAGGCTCCAAAAGGGGGATAGAAGAAATACCACACAGAAAAAATGCTTGGTTGTGATGACTAACTTTGATCAATAGGCTTAATTCAATAGCTGCCATGGACTAGTTGATAGGTGTAACCGAAAGCTGGTTGCTACGACCGCACAATTGTATGATCACCATCAAGCTGGGGTTAGTTGTCCTCTTGAAACAATTATGCACACCGTCGCCTCAATAAATGAAATTTAAAATAATCCAAAAACTCAGTTTCAAAATTAAACTGTTTGTCTGTGTTTCTACCTGTCTGTCTGTCTGTCTGTCTGTCTGTCTGTCTGTCTGTCTGCATGGTTGTTAAAACAAAATTCAGCACTGTTGTTCATCAACCTAATATAATTGTAAATTTCAAATCCCCCAACAAAGACATATAAATTGAACTGTCCGACTGCCTGTTCGTCTCTGTGTGTGTGTGTGTGTGTGTGTGTGTGTGTGTGTGTGTGTGTGTGTGTGTGTGCGCGCGCGCGCGCGCGCGCGTCTGTCTGTCCGCGGCCAGGGTAGCGGCAAGGGCGGCTGGGTGACGCCTTGAGGGGTTGTCTCGCTGCCGATAGTCTTGTCCGCGATCGACACAGTGGGCCCGGCTCGGCCCGGCCCTCGGCGGCGCCACGCCCCTCGGGGGCCCTGCCACACCCGCCTGGCCTGCTGCCCCTCCGGGGGCCCCGCGGCCGGCCCTCGTGCCACCGCCGGTCTATCAGATTGCCGCTGTCTTGATTGCTTATCTGACATGGGAGGAGGACTCGCGGAGCCCGCACGGTGTCTGGCGGGGCCCCGCGCGGGGCATGGCGGGGCGGGGCGGGGCGGGGCGTGGCGGAGTGTCGCGGGGCGCGGCCGCATGTTGCCTAATGTGCTAGGGTCGCCATGGCACCGCCATTGTCTCAATGTGTCAAACGTGTCTAATGAGAGCTAGTGCCGCCACGCCTATGCACAGTGGGCCAGAAGACCGGCAGGCGGCCAAAACTCTGGTCGCGTTTTGGCCGCCTGCGCCGGCGTCCTCTGGCCCACTGTTACTTCCGCGCGAAACGCGATATCGCCTTCTCCTTCTCTCTTGCCCTTCTTTCTTCTTTTTCTTCTTCAAGCGTCAGTCTGGACCGTTTTGCACTCTTGTTCCTGACTCCCCCCCCCCCAAGAAAAATTGAACCCGAAGGGAGGAGTTTTAAAAGAATCAAGCCGGAGGGGCATAGCGGCAGCAGCAGTCGAGATGGGGCAGGGTGATATCCCAGACGGATTACAAATGACAGAACAATAAGGGAAATAACAGCTCAACTGGCAAGGACTTGATTTACAATCTGGAGTGCTGGTCTGCTGGGCCTCTCAAGGCTTCCCCATAGCCGGTGCGGTCCGGCCCAAGTGGAGTACGTTTCGGCTCATACAGATGGCTCTTGTTGGGCACCGTATGAACCGCGGCGGGCCGCACCGCCGCGCCCCGCTGGACCTCATATCCCGCCGACGGAATCCACTTAACGGGTCGCGGCGTAAGGAACCGAGAGAGAGAGAGAGAGAGAGAGAGAGAGAGAGAGAGAGAGAGAGAGAGAGAGAGAGAGGGGAGAGGAGGCGCCGACTGATCCTGTGTGGCACCTGTCAGGAGCGCTTCATGACCTAATTGATTCATTTCCCTTTTGGTGCTGGCCATGCTGGCCTACATCCACGCCTACGCCTCTGTGCGGTGCGCACTGCGCACGTGGAGCACCGCGCCGGCAGCACTGCTGTGCTATGATTGAGCGCATTGTCCACATCGGTTGGATAAGGCAGTGTTCACCGCCACACAGTGCGCCAGACGACGGGCGCCAGGCGGCCGCAACTCGAGAATCGTTTTGAGCTCCACAGTGGCGGCCGAATGGGACTCGAACCGAACGTGTGACCCCACCAATGGATTGTTCTCCGATCCCAACGAGGAATCCATTGGTGGGGTCACACGTTCGGCTCGAGTCCCATTTACACTGAAAAAAGTGGGTTCTTAATCTGAGAACATTTGCATTACTATGATGGAATGCTCTCAGATAATCCGAGAGCAATCCATCAGTGATGCAAATGTTCTCAGATTAAGAACCCTTTTTTTTTTTTTTTTTTTTTTTTAAAACCCCCTTCCCTGTGTAGTGACTCTTGAGCTCCTTCGCTAGTCCTCTGGCCCACTGTGCACCGTAGCCGCGTGGTCCGAGGCGTCAACAACTCGCCAGGGCCGAAGTCGTGCGTTCGAGACCCCCCCCCCCCTTGCCCTGCGCAGGTCAAGGAATCTTCCCTCCTTTTCGCGCCAGTTAACGGCGGAGTCGCGGCGGCGCGGCGCTCTCGGCGCGTCTGCACGTAAGGGCGACCAGGCCGCCGCCGCGTTCCTAGAGAAATCCGGTTTCAACTTTGCGTCCAATATTTCTCGCCGTGCAGAGGGTCTAGGAGAGCGTCGTGACGGATGGTCAGGGCCAGGGCAAGCAGATCATGGCGTCGGCGTGGCGCGGCGTGGCGCGGCGCGGCGCGGGCCGAGCGAGCAATCTGCGAGAAAAAGATGAGACCAGGACCTTGACTTGAGAGAAAAGTCATTCGCCGGCGCCGGGGCTCGAACCCCGGCCGGGCTCGACAGGCACCGCACCACCACTCTACTTTCTCTCGATGTGCTTGATGTGTGTGTGTGTGTGTCTGTGTGTGTGTGTGTGACTCCCAACGGCGGCAGGGCGGCCGCATGCTGGAATTAGGATGGAATAGGATATTACGGGCTTTGCCATGACAGCCGGGCGTCCAGCAGACAGACACGCGAGGGCAAAGAAAAGGCCCCTGGTAACAACGTCAAGTGGTGGTAGTACCGAGCACGAGAGAGAGAGAGAGAGAGAGAGAGAGAGAGAGAGAGAGAGAGAGAGAGAGAGAGAGAGAGAGAGAGAGAGAGAGAGAAGGTTTCAAAAACCGACTACACGGAATGTGTTTGTTAGTAAGTGTTGGTCGGCTTGGGAACCTTTTTACCTTATGGCAACTCAATCCGTAAGGCCGTGGGCAGCCGAGAGGTCAAAAGTCTGCTTGCTTTCAAGAGGAACAGATTTTTGTTCCGGTTGAAGAGGAAACGTCGAAGAAATATGGGTTTCGGCAATGAAACCTCTCTCTCTCTCTCTCTCTCTCTCTCTCTCTCTCTCTCTCTCTCTCTCACACTCACACTCACACTCACTCTCTCTCTATCTCTATCTCTCACTCACACACACACACGTCACGGGTCTTCTTTCTTTGCGGAACTGACTCTTCTCACATTCTACTTGTTTTTGTTTCAACGTGTGTTTTTTTTTTTTTTTTTTTTTTTTTTTTTTGCAGTGTGGCACGACCTAGGCCCCTCCGCAGTGCTCGGCATGGCCATCAAGCGCCGCGATGCGCGGTCCACCAGGAGACAGGCCGGGGTGGGTTGGGGGGGGGGGGGCTCCCGTATCATTATCGATTATCGGAGTGGCCGTTTCGGCCGGCGTTTGTGCCTGCTTCCCCCGTTCTCAGGCCGACCGGGCCGCGACCGGCAGGGAAGGCGACAGTCAGGAATCTGCCACCTATAGCCTCTGACACCCGGCGGCTTTGCGTGTGTTTTCAACGAGGGGTTACCCACTTCCTAGTTCGGTGTACCCTTGATTCCGGATTTCCACGATTCCTGAACAAATCCCGTCGGAAGAGTGAGGATATTGAAATTCCTTTGTTTCTCGGTGCTTTTGGACACTATTGGAAGATTAAGACGATATACTATTGAAATCATATGGATTTTCGATAAAATTTCCAAAAAAAATACGAATGATTCCCAGGTTTAGTGTACACAGGATTCCCGGAGTGGGCAACCCCTCGGTTTTCAAGGGGTTCACAAGCCTATCTAAACACTCAAAAAAGAGTTTGATAGTCGCAGCAAATCGTGTGGCCCTGACAACCACACTGAGGCCAACTGTTAAAATGTAACTGAGGCAATATAAAACTTACCGATACCGAGAAGTGGATATCGCACAGCCCTATGCCTAGTTTCCTCCCTCCGTGGCGGCCGGGGTCAGAAGGACGACCGACGGAGACGGAGCGCCGTGCGCGGTGACTCGACACATCCACAGACCAATTACTGCACCGCCTCTCGCGGCGCGCCATTACACGTTAATTTCGACGACAATTATTATGCACATGACGTGTGGTAATCGCCGATGAAGTTATTAAGCGGGGGCACCTTTGGGGGCGGCCGCCCCTCGCCCCTCACCGCCCCGCAGTGGGCCAGACGACCGGCGCAGGCGGCCGAAACTCTGGACGCGTTTTGAGCTCCCAGAGTCGCTAAATGGGACTCGAATCGAACGCATGGCCCCACCGATGGATTCCTCGTTAGGAGAGCAATCCATTGGTGGGGTCACACGTTCGGTTCGAGTCACATTTTGGGACTCTGGCGCTCGAAACCCCGGCCGGGATTTTGATTACCTCCACCGGTCTTCGAGCCCACTGTGCTCCGCCTCCCCCCCGCCGCCCCCCGCCGCCCCCACATAAGGCGCAAGGCCACTTACGATCGCCGCGCGCAGCTATTAAGGCACCGGAATAATTAAATTGACATCTTCAAAAGTGCTTCCCGACGGCGCTGTGCCGCTGCAGCTGTTTGACGGCCTGCTTGGGACGGCCGTGAAATCACAACTCCGGCTGTGGGTTTATGCTCTCAAGCTGTGTCCAGCATAGGTGCGATTCACGTTTTATTTTCTGCTTTGTTTTAAAACAATTTTTTTTAAAAACAATTTTTTTTTTGGTATTAAAATACATTTCTATGCTTTTTTAAAAACGTTTCAAAGCATTATTGAGAAATCTGGGCTTACACACTCTAGATCAAATCCTATTGAAAATATTGATTGTGTTCTAAAGCTATTTTTGAGGTTTTCCGCGTGCGGAGTCCCCGCGCCGCCCCCCCCGGCGGCTGCTGCCTTAATTTTTTTTTTTTTTTTTTTTCCCCTTCCGTTTGGTCGGGGGCAGGAGCAGACTATTTTATCCCTTGTGGCAAATGTTTTTACAGGGAGTAGGTAATATATGGCTTCTCGGTATCGGAACCCAATTTTCGATCTCTGCCCCGTCTGGACTTTGGCTGTGGATCGGTCGTCCGACCCGACAGGCTAATAGAATTCCTCGACCCCTTTCGCGCGCCTGTATCGGAGAGATAGAGAGAGAGAGAGAGAGAGAGAGAGAGAGAGAGAGAAGAGAGAGAGAGAGAGAGAGAGAGTAGCGCCAGGAATTAGCGCGGCCCGCGTGTTTTGATAAGGACGAGCGCGGGACCGCCACACAGTGGGCCAGAAGATCGACTGAGGCGGCCAAAATTCTACACGCGTTATAAGCTCCAAGTCCTTAAACAGACTCGAACCAAACGTGTGACCCCACCAATGGATCCCTCGTTTGGGGAGCAGTCCAGAGGTGGGGGTCACACGTTCGGTCCGAGTCCTATGTAGCGACTCTGGAGCTCTGAATGCGCGTAGAATTTAGGCCACACGCGCTAGTCTTCTGGCCCACTGTGCGCCGGGGACAGCAGAGAAGGAGCTGAATTAGTGGCGGGCGAGAAGGATGAGCCGGGCAAGGCAGGCAAGTGAGCCTGCTGCCATGCCAACGGGCGTGGCGCGGCTGGCGTGGCGTGGCGGGCGGCGCGGCGTGGCGTGGCGGCGGCGGTGCCTGGCAGTGCGCAGCCACTAATAAGTTTGCTGCTTAGCTATTGGCTGCGAAACGACACGGGTGACGACAAGATAAAGTGTACCGTACGGAAGACTTTTCAACAACAACAACAACGACGACGACAACAACAAAATTGATGATGAGGATTGAAGAAAATGCAATCGGCTCGCGTTTTTGTCATTTGTACTTTGGGGAGGGGGAATGAGGGGGGCGTGCAATTCGTTGTGGGACATTGGCAGCAAGCTTGACCTGTTAGCCTGGATTCCTGCACCTAGAAAAATGATTTCTTGAATCGAGTAGAATTTACTTGATGCAAGTATTTCTTTTGCATTAATGTGCCTAAGTAAAATTCTGCTTTGAGTGAAGTAGAAATATTCTTGATATGGTTAGAGTTGAATAAATGCAAAGCCTATTAGTATTGATCTGACACTCAGTTTAGCTTGAATCAAGTATTTTCAATCAAGAAAAATATTTTACTTGGTTCAATAAATTATTTTTCGGGGAGTGGGTCGATTCCTTCCGTGACGTCGATGTGAAGCCGAACCTTGCACAAAAGTTGAGACTTAACTTACCAGAAACTCAGATTTTTTGTTTGGTAACAGTGTAGGTCACCGTCCCGGTGCTTTAATGTCGTTTGGCAGACGCGGTGGTCATCTTCGCGAATCGGATAGGCGGGCCTTGTGGGCCGCAGTTAGTGGCGCCAGATGGCGCCATTTTATGAATACTTTCACGAACGAGCCGCGGCCGCTGGGGCTTTCTCTGCGGGATAAATAATATCAATGCGGGAGTCGCTTTGACATTGGCGCCAAATTTAAAGCGCGCCGCAGATTCACGCGCGCGTGAGAGAGAGAGAGAGAGAGAGAGAGAGAGAGAGAGAGAGAGAGAGAGAGAGAGAGAGAGAGAGAGAGAGAGAGAGAGAGAGACGCGTCCCGCTCGCAATCGGCCTGCTGGCTCTCATGAGGCTGCTGATTGCTGATGAGGACGCTAGGCGCGACAGCCCCAAAGAGGCCGCGCTGCTACTGCTACTGAATGGGTCAATCCCTGGACGGACGGACGCACCCCGTCGGCGGGGCGGGGCGGGGCGAGGCGGGGCGGGGGGGGCGAGGGGTGGGCGAGGCGGGTGGGGGGCGGCGGGGCCGAGGGGCGGGGTGGGGCCGGGGCGG
>CM060089.1:16792654-16927654 GCA_030522485.1 Stenchaetothrips biformis
GAGAGAGAGGAGAGAGAGAGAGAGAGAGAGAGAGGAGAGGGGAGAGGAGGCGCCGACTGATCCTGTGTGGCACCTGTCAGGAGCGCTTCATGACCTAATTGATTCATTTCCCTTTTGGTGCTGGCCATGCTGGCCTACATCCACGCCTACGCCTCTGTGCACGTGCGCACTGCGCACGTGGAGCACCGCGCCGGCAGCACTGCTGTGCTATGATTGAGCGCATTGTCCACATCGGTGGGATAAGGAAGTGTTCACCGCCACACAGTGCGCCAGACGACGGGCGCCAGGCGGCCGCAACTCGAGAATCGTTTTGAGCTCCACAGTGGCGGCCGAATGGGACTCGAACCGAACGTGTGACCCACCAATGGATTGTTCTCGATCCCAACGAGGAATCCATTGGTGGGGTCACACGTTCGGCTCGAGTCCCATTTACACTGAAAAAAGTGGGTTCTTAATCTGAGAACATTTGCATTACTATGATGGAATGTTCTCAGATAATCCGAGAGCAATCCATCAGTGATGCAAATGTTCTCAGATTAAGAACCTTTTTTTTTTTTTTTTTTTTTTTTTTTTTTTTTTTTTAAAGCCCCCTTCCCTGTGTAGTGACTCTTGAGCTCCTTCGCTGGTCCTCTGGCCCACTGTGCACCGTAGCCGCGTGGTCCGAGGCGTCAACAACTCGCCAGGGCCGAAGTCGTGCGTTCGAGACCTCCCCCCCCCCCCGCCCCTTTGCCCTGCGCAGGTCAAGGAATCTTCCCTCCTTTTCGCGCCAGTTAACGGCGGAGTCGCGGCGGCGCGGCGCTCTCGGCGCGTCTGCACGTAAGGGCGACCAGGCCGCCGCCGCGTTCCTAGAGAAATCCGGTTTCAACTTTGCGTCCAATATTTCTCGCCGTGCAGAGGGTCTAGGAGAGCGTCGTGACGGATGGTCAGGGCCAGGGCAAGCAGATCATGGCGTCGGCGTGGCGCGGCGTGGCGTGGTGCGGCGTGGCGCGGCGCGGCGTGGCGTGGCGTGGCGCGGCGTGGCGTGGCGCGGCGCGGCGCGGGCCGAGCGAGCAATCTGCGAGAAAAAGATGAGACCAGGACCTTGACTTGAGAGAAAAGTCATTCGCCGGCGCCGGGGCTCGAACCCCGGCCGCGCTCGACAGGCACCGCACCACCACTCTACTTTCTCTCGATGTGCTTGATGTGTGTGTGTGTGTGTGTGTGTGTGTGTGTGTGACTCCCAACGGCGGCAGGGCGGCCGCATGCTGGAATTAGGATGGAATAGGATATTACGGGCTTTGCCATGACAGCCGGGCGTCCAGCAGTACAGACACGCGAGGGCAAAGAAAAGGCCCCCTGGTAACAACGTCAAGAGGTGGTTAGTACCGAGCACGAGGAGAGTAGAAGAGAGAGAGAGAGAAGAGGAGGAGAGAGAGGATAGAAGAGAGAGAGAGAGGTGAGAGAGAGAGAGAGAGAGAGAGAGAGAAGGTTTCAAAAACCGACTACACGGAATGTGTTTGTTAGTAAGTGTTGGTCGGCTTGGGAACCTTTTTACCTTATGGCAACTCAATCCGTAAGGCCGTGGGCAGCCGAGAGGTCAAAAGTCCTGCTTTGCTTTCAAGAGGAACAGATTTTTGTTCCGGTTGAAGAGGAAACGTCCAAGAAATGGGTTTCGGCAATGAAACCTCTCTCTCTCTCTCTCTATCTCTCTCTCTCTCTCTCTCTCTCTCTCTCTCTCTCTCTCACACTCTCTCTCTATCTCTATCTCTCACTCACTCACACACACACACACACACGTCACGGGTCTTCTTTCTTTGCGGAAACTGACTCTTCTCACATTCTACTTGTTTTTGTTTCAAACGTGTGTGTTTTTTTTTTTTTTTTTTTTTGCAGTGTGGCACGCCCTAGGCCCCTCCGCAGTGCTCGGCATGGCCATCAAGCGCCGCGATGCGCGGTCCACCAGGAGACAGGCCGGGGTGGGTTGGGGGGGGGGGGCTCCCGTATCATTATCGATTATCGGAGTGGCCGTTTAGGCCGGCGTTTGTGCCTGCTTCCCCCGTTCTCAGGCCGACCGGGCCGCGACCGGCAGGGAAGGCGACAGTCAGGAATCTGCCACCTATAGCCTCTGACACCCGGCGGCTTGGTGTGTGTTTTCAACGAGGGGTAACCCACTTCCTGGTTCGGTGTACCTTGATTCCGATTTCCACGATTCCTGAACAAATCCCGTCGGAAGAGTGAGGATGTTTAAAGAAATTCCTTTGTTTCTCGGTTGCTTTTTGACACTATTGGAAGATTACGACGATAAAATTTCAAAAAAAATTACGAATGATTCCCAGGTTTAGTGTACACAGGAATCCCGGAGTGGGCAACCCCTCGGTTTTCAAGGGGGTTCACAAGCCTATCTAAACACTCAAAAAAGAGTTTGTTAGTCGCAGCATAAATCGTGTGGCCCTGACAACCACACTGAGGCCAACTGTTAAAATGTAACTGAGGCAATATAATACTTACCGATTACCGAGAAGTGGATATCGCACAGCCCTATGCCTAGTTTCCTCCCTCCGTGGCGGCCGGGGTCAGAAGGACGACCGACGGAGACGGAGCGCCGTGCGCGGTGACTCGACACATCCACAGACCAATTACTGCACCGCCTCTCGCGGCGCGCCATTACACGTTAATTTCGACGACAATTATTATGCACATGACGTGTGGTAATCGCCGATGAAGTTATTAAGCGGGGGCACCTTTGGGGGCGGCCGCCCCTCGCCCCTCACCGCCCCACAGTGGGCCAGACGACCGGCGCAGGCGGCCGAAACTCTGGACGCGTTTTGAGCTCCCAGAGTCGCTAAATGGGACTCGAATCGAACGCATGGCCCCACCGATGGATTCCTCGTTAGGAGAGCAATCCCTTGGTGGGGTCACACGTTCGGTTCGAGTCACTTTTTGGGACTCTGGCGCTCGAAACCCCGGCCGGGATTTTGATTACCTCCACCGGTCTTCGAGCCCACTGTGCTCCGCCTCCCCCCCGCCGCCCCCCGCCGCCCCCCGCCGCCCCCACATAAGGCGCAAGGCCACTTACGATCGCCGCGCGCAGCTATTAAGGCACCGGAATAATTAAATTGACATCTTCAAAAGTGCTTCCCGACGGCGCTGTGCCGCTGCAGCTGTTTGACGGCCTGCTTGGGACGGCCGTGAAATCACAACTCCGGCTGTGGGTTTATGCTCTCAAGCTGTGTCCAGCATAGGTGCGATTGTCGTTTTATTTTCTGCTTTGTTTTAAAACAATTTTTTTTAAAAACAATTTTTTTTTTGGTATTAAAATACATTTCTATGCTGTTTTAAAACGTTTCAAAGCATTATTGAGAAATCTGGGCTTACACTCTAGATCAAAATACAATTTAAAATATTGATTGTTCTACTATTTTGAGTTTTCGGCGGAGTCCCGCGGCTGCCTTAATTTTTTTTCCCTTCGGCAGGAAGCAGATATTTTTCTTGTGCAAATTTTTTACAGTGAGTAGGATATATGGCTTCTCGGTATCGGAACCCAATTTTCGGATCTCTGACCCGTCTGGACTTTGGCTGTGGATCGGTCGTCCGACCCGACAGGCTAATAGAATTCCTCGACCCTTTCGCGCGCCTGTATCGGAGGAGAGAGAGAGAGAGAGAGAGAGAGAGAGAGAGAGAGAGAGAGAGAGAGAGAGAGAGAGAGTAGCGCCAGGAATTAGCGCGGCCCGCGTGTTTTGATAAGGACGAGCGCGGGACCGCCACACAGTGGGCCAGAAGATCGACTGAGGCGGCCAAAATTCTACACGCGTTTATAAGCTCGAACCAAACGTGTGACCCCACCAATGGATCCCTCGTTTGGGGAGCAGTCCAGAGGTGGGGTTCACACGTTCGGTCCGAGTCCTATGTAGCGACTCTGGAGCTCTGAATGCGCGTAGAATTTAGGCCACACGCGCTAGTCTTCTGGCCCACTGTGCGCCGGGGACAGCAGAGAAGGAGCTGAATTAGTGGCGGGCGAGAAGGATGAGCCGGGCAAGGCAGGCAAAGTGAGCCTGCTGCCATGCCAACGGGCGTTGGCGCGGCTTTGCGTGGCGTGGCGTGGCGCGGCGCGGCGTGGCGTGGCGCGGCGGTGCCTGGCAGTGCGATGCCACTAATAAGTTTGCTGCTTAGCTATTGGCTGCGAAACGACACGGGTGACGACAAGATAAAGTGGTACCGCCGAAGACTTTTCAACAACAACAAACTACGACGACGACAACAACAAAATTGATGATGAGGATTGAAGAAAATGCAATCGGCTCGCGTTTTTGTCATTTGTACTTTGGGGGAGGGGGAGATGAGGGGGGCGTGCAATTCGTTGTGGGACATTGGCAGCAAGCTTGACCTGTTAGCCTGGATTCCTGCACCTAGAAAAATGATTTCTTGAATCGAGTAGAATTTACTTGATGCAAGTATTTCTTTTGCATTAATGTGCCTAAGTAAAATTCTGCTTTGGAGTGAAGTAGAAAGATTCTTGATTTGGTTAGAGTTGAATAAATGCAAAGACCTATTAGTATTGATCTGACACTCAGTTTAGCTTTGAATCAAGTATTTTTAATCAAGAAAAATATTTTACTTGATTCAATAAATTATTTTCTGGGTGTGGATCGATTCCTTCTGTGACGTCGATGTGAAGCCGAACCTTGCACAAAAGTTGAGACTTAACTTACCAGAAACTCAGATTTTTTGTTTGGTAACAGTGTAGGTCACCGTCCCGGTGCTTTAATGTCGTTTGGCAGACGCGGTGGTCATCTTCGCGAATCGGATAGGCGGGCCTTGTGGGCCGCAGTTAGTGGCGCCAGATGGCGCCATTTTATGAATACTTTCACGAACGAGCCGCGGCCGCTGGGGCTTTCTCTGCGGGATAAATAATATCAATGCGGGAGTCGCTTTGACATTGGCGCCAAATTTAAAGCGCGCCGCAGATTCACGCGCGCGCCTCGCGAGGGAGAGGAGAGAGAGGAGAGAGAGAGAGAGAGAGAGGAGAGAGAGAGAGAGAGAGAGAGAGAGAGAGGAGAGAGAGAGAGAGAGAGAGGCGCGTCCCGCTCGCAATCGGCCTGCTGGCTCTCATGAGGCTGCTGATTGCTGATGAGGACGCTAGGCGCGACAGCCCCAAAGAGGCCGCGCTGCTACTGCTGAATGGGTCAATCCCTGGACAGACGGACGGCACCCCGTCGGCGGGCGAAAGGCGGGGCGAGGCGGGGCGGGCGGGGTGGGGCGGGGCGGGGCGAGGCGGGGTGGGGCGGGGCGGGGTTGCCGCTGCTTTCACTGCCGCGCCGATTAAAATCTTGGCCAATAGTAACGTGTCGGTGGCGGGCGGCGGCGGCGGCACGGCTGAAAAGCTAAAAAGGCAGGATGAACGTCGTGAACGACGTCGTGGACGTCCCGGCCTTACGCGTCGGCCTAGCTTGAGTTAGTTATGCCCTGCATGACCTATCGCCCTTTTTGCCGCGAGCCTCGCCGCCGCCTTGTGCCTGGCGCTCTGGCGGAGCTCTCGGGGAGCTCGGAGCGCTTGGCGCTCGGACACGCCGATTCACGTCGATTCCGCGGCATCGACACCGGCAGGCACACAGTGGGCCAGAGGACCGGCGCAGGCGACCCAAAACTCTAGACGCGTTTTGAGCTCCCCAGTGTCGCTGGAATTGGACTCGAACTGAACGCGTGAGCCCGCCAATGCGCCAATGGATGGCTCTCCGAACGAAGAATATATTGGTGGGGTCGCACGTTTAGTTCGAGTCCCGTTTAGCGACTCTGGGGCTCAAAAACGCGTGTGGAGTTTTGGACGCCCGCGCCGGTCTTCTGGTCCACTGTGCAGTATGCAAGTGGACTGTAAGGCCCGCTAGCGCGTGACGTGGAAAAAAGGTTAAAACCGTCAGGATCGTTTATTAAGGTGCTCGTTCGGCGCGGCAAATGGGATTTCTGAATAGTACGTGTCGCTGAAAGCGCCGCAGCCGCTTGTCAGGGGTGCGAGCCCCGACGTCCACATCGTGCTCTCTCTCTCTCTCTCTCTCTCTCTCTCTCTCTCTCTCTCTCTCTCCTCTCTCTCTCTCACCCTCTCTCCCTCCCTCCCTCTCCCTCTCCCTCTCTCTCTCTCTTCAACAGACGTTTGTGCACCTGACTTCCACATGCCGTCTGTCTCTCGTTTCACACTAGCTTCCACATGCATGAACCCCCCCTTTTTACACACACACACACACACACACACACACACACACACACTATGCACCATTACACACACCAAGGAGCGTGCTTCGCTCACGGCTTGCCGGGTAAAACGAGGGGAGGAAAATCTCATTGGTCTCCATTTTTTTTTTTTTTTTTCAAACCATAGTTGGTCATCGCTGACTCAGCTTTCTGAAGCGGGCGGCGGAACTTATAACTCGGCCGCGAGCGCAGAGGAAAGGAGAGCCGCTGCAAGCCTCCACCCAACAATCGCGTCGTCAATATTTCATTTATAAATTCACCCGCCCGTCATCCCCACTCGTGAGGTGGGTGGTGTGTGTGTGTGTGTGGTGTCTGCCTGCGTCTGCTTTTGTGTTTAGTGGTGTGCCTCGCGGCGTTGTGTGTGGGTGGTGTCTGCCTGAGTCTGAATTGTGTTTGTGTGGTGACACATACACACAGCTCGTGTGTGTGTGTGTGTGTTTTCTCATTATCGATATATTTCGGGCCGTCCAAATACTCCAACGGCTGCTGACAGAGGGGTGTCACAATAAAACGGACGGCGGACGTTATACTAGTGGCAAGCTGCCACAAAAGGGATGACCAAGGCTGCCCGAAGGCTGCCCGAAAGGCTTCCCGCATATTCCGAGCTCAGCGAGGGGAGTTAAGATGGCAGGGTTCGAAGTATTGCGGAGATTGGACTCCGTCCTCGTCGTCACAATGTTTGCGCGCTCGCGCGCTGGACTCACGCCGCCGCCGCCGCCGCCAGGACCCGATGCCGAAGTGGATCGTGTCGTGCACCGGCCTGTGTCTCTCTCGCCACTCATAGGGCGAACGCGTTGGGGTGTTTGGTATTGGTGAGGAGAGGAGACAGACAGAGGTAAAAGGCGACGGAGTGTAAAGTTCCTTCGGATTCGGAAAAAAGTGAGCAGAGAGGGCCCAGCACAGTGGGCTAGATGACCGGCCTCATCATCATCAATATCATAATTCATCATCATCTTCATCATCTTGTATCAAAAAAAAAAAAAAAAAAAAAATCTCATCATCATCTCATCATCATACTCATTAATCAATCTTCATCATCATCTCTCACCATCATCAGCTTCATCATCATCATCATTCATATCATATCATCAGCGCAGCAGCACATAATAATCATCATCAGCATCACTCTTCAATCATCAGGGCTTTTAGGTCCTCAAACAGGAGCCCCATAGCGTTCGAGTAAGCAACTATCAAACAGACTCGGAACGCAGGACTGCAAACCTCAAATGCAGGCAGCATCGGAGGAGCAGGGCAAAATCCCGTACGGGTTTTGAGCTCCAGTGTCGCTGAATGGGACTCGGAACCGGACGTTGTGAACCCAATTAATGGATTGCTCGCCGAACAAGGAATCCCATTGGTGTGGTCGCACGTTCCGATTCGAGTCCCATTTAGGCGATCACTGGAGCTCTAAAACCCGTACGGGATTTTGTCCTTCTCCGCCGGTCTTCTGGTTCTGGCACGCTGTGCGATGGGGGCCGATTTAGCTCCGAATGAATTTCCTCCCGTTTTCCGTTGTCTTCATTCCAGCCGAGTCGGCCCGGCGTGATGACCGGACCGCTGGATGCGGACAGCGCGCCGCGCCGGAATGAGTCGAATGTAATTGTAATGAATTGATTCTGCTAATGAATGAATGAATGATATGCGTGATGGACCGCGGGTGGTGTGGTTGTACCGCTAAGGGCAGAGCGGTTGAAGGAAGGACGGCGAGGCCACCGCGGTCCAACGAGGAAATGGAAAGGGGATAAAGGGAAAAAATGGACCTGTTGAACGAAGTTTTGGGCCTAATTAGTGCGGCGTGGGGGAGGGGGGCCACGCTGCACAGTGGGCCAGCAGGCCGGTGGCCGAGCAGGCGGTCGAAAATCCCGGAGAGTTTTGAGCTGAGGAATTTGCTAATTGGGATTCGATACTGAGCGTGTTGACCCCGCCAATGGATTGCTCTCCGGAACGAGGAATCCATTGGTAGGGTCACACCTAATTACGGCTTCGAATAGCATTGTACCTAAATAAGAGGTCAAAAACGCGTCTATAGTCTTGGCCGCCATGCGCTGATGATGACCCTGGTCATTCTGGCCCACTCGTGCGCCACGTGCCTTCCCTTCCGCCGAGGAGTGACGTGGAGTCGAGTCCTCTGCAGGAAAATGTCGGGAAAAATGCACTGCCTGCCCGCGGTCTATATGATGCCTGGCGGCCGGCCGGTGTCGGCTCGCTCGTTAAATGGAGTGCGAAAACAAACCATCATATCGACCCCGACTGGTAAACGGGCGCTGACGTGTGCAACATTTTCGGCGTGGCGCTCGTTGGCCAGGCCGCCCGCCCAACACAGTGGGCCAGAGGCAACCAGCCGCAGGCGGAATAAAACCCCAGACGCGTTTTGAGCTCCAGAGTCGCGAAATGTGACTCAAACCGAACGGATAGACCCCCACCAATGGGTGGCCCTCCGAAACGAGGAATCCACTGGTGGGGTCACACGTCCCGTTCGAGTCTCATTTAGCGACTCAAAACACGTCTCGAGTTTTGGCCGCCTGACGCTGATCTTTCTGGCCCACCGTGCGCCCAGGGCGTCAGCGTCCGTCTTCACGGACCGACTTTGTCGCTGAGACCCAGGCTGCAGACTGATGATTCCCGAGGCTCACGCCCTCGGTTCGCTCTGTCTCCTCTCGCTTCACGGCGTGGCCCAGCGACGGTGTGAGGAGAGAGAGAGGACAGGGTGCGACCGAGAAAAAAGACCGCCTCGGGGGCGACGGGGGCGCCGGACGGCGCGCAGGCCCTCCGCCTCCGGCCGTTTTGCATCGCGGGAGATAAACCGTTTGATTATCGCGGCGATGCTTGCTGCAGAGTGATTCCGAACAGTGCTGTTCGTCGTCGTCGTCGTCGTCGTCTCTCTCTCTCTCTCTCTCTCTCTCTCTCTCTCTCTCTCTCTCTCTCTCTCTCTCTCTCTCTCTCTCGCCTCTACCCCTCTCTTCTCCTCTCTCTCTCTCTCTCTCCTCCCCCCTCTCTCTCTGTCTCTCTACCCCACCCCTCTCTCTATCACTCTTCTTCTCTCTCTCTATCTCTCTCTCTCTCTTCTTCTCTCTCTCTCTCTCTCTATCAGACCCTGGACGTGGCGCCCCAAGTGCGCGCGAGAGAGAGACAGGGAGGGGCGGGGAGTCTGCCCACTCGGAATCAGTAGTAGTCTGTTGGCAGATACCGTTCGCTGAAAAAATACGGCCCGGCCCGCGCGTTCGAGAGGAAAACGAGATGAGCGCTGCCCGAATGCGGATGACCTCATTTTTTTAACTTTTGACACTCAACCACAACAACACACACACCACATCACACACACACCACCACACACACACACACACACACACACGTTTGGTTCGTGTCTTAGATTTATGCGGACTCATGCAGCTCAAAAATAGGCGCGTCCCGGGATTTTGGAACCGCCAGTCCTCTGGCCCTCTGTGCACCGCCATGCCCTAGGACTGGACTCTGGGTCACGCGGGCCGCATAGGGGCGTTTGTTTGAGGCGGTTGAGTGGGTCCACCGCTGGTCCTGCTTAGATAGGGCGGTGGATACTGGGCCTCCTGGGTGGTCGCGCACGTGTGTGTGTGTGTGTGTAGTGTACATTCGTTATCAGGCCTGGAGAACCACACTGCACTTTGCATATTATCAACGTGATGGCGTGCGCCCAGTGTTTGTGTTTGTGTGTGTGTGTGTGTGTGTGTGTGTGTGTGTGTGTGTGTGTGTGTGTGTGTGTGAATCACTACTCGGTGCTTTTGAAGTAGTGCAATACCTCTAAACGGAAAGACAAAAAAAAAACAAAAAAAAAAAAACGCACAAATTTTAAACAAATCAAACAAGCAAAATTACACAAAACAACAAGCACAACAAATCGAACAAAAAACAAAAAAAATAAATAAACCTGAAACAAAAAAATAAACAAAATGAAAACTAAACACCAAAAATTGAACGAAGAAGTTACAAAAAGGTGAATCCAAGGGTATTTGAAGCCGAGACCTTGCGTGGTGCGATTCTTCCGCGCAAAGGCGCGACTACGGTGGAGCGTTGCACAGTTACAGTGCACACTGCACCTGCCTGCCTGCCTGCCTGCCTGCATACCTCCTCTATTGCGGGTCGGTTTACAGGCCTGGGGCCAAGTAATGACGCCACGAACATTTGTCCGGCACGGCGATAGCATCGAGTACATTTCGCTGTATGTCTCCCTCGTTATGCGTGGCGCGGCACGGCACGGCTAGCGTGGCACCGTGGGTCAGAAGAAAGTTGAGGCGGCCAAAATTCTAGACGCGTTTTGAGCTCCAGGGCCGCTAAATCGGACTCGAATCGAACGCGTGACCCCACTGATGCATTCCACGTGAGGAGAGCAATCCATTGGTGTGGTCACACATTCGATTGGAGCCCCATTTAGCGACTCTGGAGCTCAAAACGCGGCTAGAATTTTGGCCGCCTGCGCCGGTCTTCTGATCCACTGTGCGCGGCAAGGCACGGAACGGCGTGGCACGGTCGGCGCGGATAGAATCAAACATATGACTGGCAGCGCTGTGCGCCGCCGCGAGCCGGGCGTGTCCAAGGAGCTTAGTAGTGTTGCCGCAAATTGCTCATCTCGGCAGGGAAAAAGGAAGAAAAAGAAAAATCAAGGTGAAATAGTCGAGTCGTGTTCGAACCCACGACGACGACAGGGAGATTAAAGGACTGACTGGCTTTTACCCACGCGTCCGCGCCGCGCACAGTGCGCCAGAAGACCGGCGCAGGCAGCGTGTACTTTCATGCAGGTGGTAACCAACCCTAGACGCGTTTTGGAGCTCGAGAGTCGCTATATGGGACTCGAACCGAACGTGTGACCCCACCAGTGGATTTCCTCGTTCAGAGAGAAATCCATTGGTGGGGTCGCATGTTCGGTTCGTTCCGATTGAGTGACTCTGGAGCTCAAAACGCGTCCAGCGTGTTGGTCATCTGCGCCGGTCATCGGCCCACTGTGCGACCCGCCGAGTCCCGCAAGACAGACCAGGCAGCATGCTTCCTCCACATTATCCTCCATACCACCTGTTCGCATGCGATTCCCACAGTGGGCTGCCCCCGATCGCTTTGGGTGCGACCGGTGGGTATCGGGACGACTCCCAGCCTCCAGCCCGACAAGGTGCACCGGCCGCGGTGCGCGCACGGACCGGACCCCACGGCGAGCCGGTCTCCCCGGCGAAACCGATTAAAATTGCATTAGATTTGACATTTGCTGAAGCCGGTGCGGCGCCCGGCTCGGTCTGAAAGTACCGGCGGTCCCGCGTCCATGCGCCACACAGTGGGCCGGAAGACCGGCGCTGGTAGCTAACACTCGAGAAGCGTTTTCTGCCTCACCGTCGCTAAATGGGACTGGAACCGAACGTGCGACCCCACCAATGGATTCCTCGTGCGGAGAGCAATCTATTGGCGGGTTCACACGTTCGGTTCGGGTCTCATTCAGCGACTGTAAGCTCAAAACCCGCGCGGTCTTCTGGCCCACTGTGCGGCACATCCGTCAATAAAGACGGTGTAGATGCGCGTAATGCGCGTTATAGCAGCCTGCACTGTAAATCGATAGAACGAAAATGAGTGCCGCCTTAAAGCCTAGCGCCGCCGGGCCGGCCGGGCCTCGCCTTATGGTCCCCCATGGACTATGCACACTTTATGCGCAGTAGATGCTTTACGGCACGTATTCAATTCGCTGCCCCTCCGCCTGACTATCAGTCCGCCTTGTGTCCGTCCGTCTGTCCGTCCCTCCGTCCGTCTGTCTCTCTCTCCGTCCGTCCGTCCGTATTCTGTCCGTCTGTCTGTCTGTCTGTCCGTCTGTCTTGCGTCCCTTGGGGTGATAGCTGATTGTTCTTCTTTGAGCAGATGGAATAGTACGTCACTTTCTGAAGTGGAGGTTCGTTTGGTCCTGGTTTTAACCATTTTGTATCCGCTCCGTGGTTTAGGGAGCAAAGGAGTCGATCCAGAGTTCTGAAAACTCGCGGTCAAATACAACCGATAGCATTAAAAAAAAAAGAAAAAAAAAAAAAGGAAAACAGACCTTTTTTTAGGATATTCTAAGGGATTCAAGCCCACCTAATAGATCGTAAAACCGACCACCATCTATCACACGTGTTGGCGGTAACTTTCCTAAAATCTACTAACTTATAATTTTTTTAGTTTTTCGTAAATATGCATGTGCGCGCGATAATGAATAAGTAGTTCGACGTGTACCGCGGCTCCATGCCTCTGCACTTGTGTTCCATGTCTAGCCGCTGGCTCTGTGTGTGTGTGGTGTGTGTGTGTGTGAGAGAGAGAGAGAGAGAGAGAGAGAGAGAGAGAGAGAGAGAGAGGAGAGAGTGAGATAGAGTGAAGAGGAAGATGAGAGAGAGAAGAGAGAGAAGGAGAGACCGTCCGTCCCGTCCCGAGAGATGCGCGGAATCAGTGACGCGTGTAAATTATTGTATGAAGAGCGCTCTAAGAGCCGCTGCTATGCTCAAATAGGAAAACAAGGAGGGCATAACCAAATGAGGAGGAGCGGCGGCGGTGCCTGTTCCTGGAAGCGACGCTAATTACCGTTCGAGGGCGATTTATAGAGCGAAGCGCGCCGTAAATCGCTCCCGGGCAGCGTAAGTAGGTTCCGGTAGCGTCAGTGTCGCGGCGCTCAAAAAATACGCGGTGCTCAAACAAAATACGCGCATAGTGCTCAAAGGCGGGGCAATTACGGCTCCATGTTGTTGCGCTGAGGAAGAACAACTTCCCTTATTCATTGTACGAAATTTGAGCACATTCCACATTCAGGAGGCAGAAACGCCTGAACACTCAATGTCTTCGGTGAAAGGCTGAACTATCATATTATGATGCAGATTTTCTCCATAATACAAGGAAAATTCCACAAAATCTCTATAAGGTACAAAGAATTTTCAAAGGTGTGTTACAAAGGCAGCTGCACCACCATATTATAGAGAATTTTCACCATAATGTATGGAGAATCTTCACTACAAGACATTTACGGTGAAGTAGGTAACATGGGTGGCCAATACGCCAGAAATCTTACACATTCTAGCACATGCCCACTATCGTTGTACACAAAATTTTACAGTTGGACACCTCTCGTGCTCACCCCACATTTAAAAAAATCTTGAAAATTCCCGCGGAGAACTTGATGGCAAAAAAAAAAAAAAAAAAAAATATTACCTCCACGATCTTTAAAAAATTCGAAAACCTCGTGTGAGTATCCGGCAGGTATTGCCAATCTTGCCGCCGCACAGTGAGCCAGAGGACCGGCGCAGGTGGATAAAACTCGCGTTTCGAGCTCCAGAGTCGCTGTATGGGACTCGTATCGAACGTGTGCCCCCACCAATGGATAGCTCTCCGCACGAGGAATCCATTGGTAGGGTCGCGCCTTCGGTTCGAGTCCTGTTCAGCGACTCTGGAGCTCAAAACGCGTCTGCGGCGTTGTGCCCGTCTTCACCGGTCTTCTGGCCAGCTGTTCGCCGTCGGCGCGACTCGTATACTCGTATACACTGGGAGTTGTTGAACCTCGCGTCCTTGGTGGTGCCGGGAGGATTGCTGCCGTTGCGGTTTGGAAGGGGTGGGGGGCGGCGCTGCACGGTGGCTGCACGGACACAGTGACAGCGCCGTGTGTGTGTGTGTGTGTGTGTGTGTGTGTGTGTGTGTGTGTTGGTGTTTGCACGTGTAAACAAGCGAAACCGAAGCACTCGACGGCTTGCGCAAGTCGATGAGCTTATTCCTGGCCGTGGCCGCGCGGACAGTGCCAGATCGATTCGCTGTATAACATTGTCTGCTGGCCAGGCGTCTGTCGTCGGTGTAAGGACCCCGATCCGGCGATACCCCGCGCACCCGTGGGGACTCGCGTCGATATATGAGGCGTGTCTCCATAGTGCGTGGAGTATCGACGACGTCGGGGTCACGACGGCGCCGCACCGTGGGCCAGGAGAACGGCGCAGTCGGTCACAAGTCAAGACGCGTTTTGAGCTCCAGAGTCGCGTAACAGGAGTCGAAACGAACGTGTGACCCCACCCACGGATTGCTATCCGAACGAGGAATCCGTTGGTGGGGTCACAACGTCCGGCTCGAGTCCTATTCAGCGACGCTATGGAGCTAACAACGCGTCTTCTGGCCCACTGTGCAGCGATCTGCAAGGGCACACTAGCTCTTTTTGCCTACTGAAGGTGCAAAGTTTAGCTGTTTTCCTGCCTTTCAGGCGGTCATCTACACGCTGAAAACCTTACGAAGTATTTTGAGCTCACATAGTACAAACTAATATACTTTGTTGTTATACAAAGAAATAGTTTGTAAATTACGCAGTATTTTCTTTGTAACCTCATCTATGCTCAAAATACTTTGTTATAACAAGCTGCTTTTCTTTGCAAGGCCTAAAATAGTTTGTAAGCTTTTCTCAGTGTACTTAGGGGCCAAGGGGTCTGGGAGGAGGGGGTCAAATGCCCTTTTGCCCCCCCCCCCCACTGGGTCCGCACCTGCCTGGCCGTCATTCGATGTGGGTCTTGGGAACCTTGTTGTCGCCGCGCTCGCGGCCGCCGCACGCCGCAGCCACCGCAACGGTTTCGTCACACAAAACATTTTGGGCCGCAAACCTCAGTCCTGTGTGCGAACGGCGCGGCGGAGCGCGGCGAGGCTCGCCATTATCAATAACGCCATTTGCATTCCCAGCTGGCAGACTGATCCCGAGAGCCGTTTTCGTCACTTCGCGCGCAGTGGGCCAGAAGACCGGCGCAGGTGGCCAAAACTCGACACGCACTCTCAAGATCCTACTGAGATTTTTCTTCGTAATGCAAACAAAAAGCTTAGTATTCTGACAGCGCAGCGAAGGTAGTAACCTATGGTGAAGGATTCCCAATAACTTATGACCGATTTCTTCGTAGTACGAATTTCGTACAATTTTGTACCAAAAGCACGTATGCGCAAAATTGTGTGAGACCACGTACAAAAAGTGTACAAAGGAATTCAGTGTGTACAAGATCGCGACCCGATGAGTGCGAGAGAGACAGAGCGACGAAACCACCGACTCTCGGCATCAGTCTGCAAGGCGTCCGCGAAGGCATTGTTTGCCTTATCATGTGCGCGGGATGCGGGGAGAGAAAAGAGTGAAAAATCGAACTCATTATTCACGGTAATAACGTGTCTAGTTAAACGGTGTTGTCTTGGCTGCGGGTTCATTAGAAAGAATATGTACACGTGTGCACGGCGGGGTGCGGTGGAGCGGGGCTGGGTGAGGCGGGGTGGGGCGGGGCGCGGCGCGGTGGACGTAGTTGAGGCCGGCGACCGCAGCGGGTGTGTTTCAGTGGCAGTCTGAACGTCCAATTAGCCTCGCGAGGGGTGTCCCTGGGATTACCGCAGGCCGTGCGCAGCGCGCTATGGACAGGAGGTAACAAAGAGACATAGGAGGGGGGGGGGGGGTTATCGCTGATTGACTTGGAAAAGTGCACCTCTTTCCCCGTTCCGTCCGACCCGCCGCTGTGTTATCATCTCTCTCTCTCTCTCTCTCCCCCCCTCTGTGCAAGCTGGCCGGGGCGTGGCGTGGCGCCGTCCCCTGTCACTGGGTGTTCCACTTACAAGGCGCTCCATGTACAGGGTCCACGTGCTAAGTGTGTGTCTGTGTGTGTGTGTGTGTGTGTGTGTGTGTGTGTGAAGGACACGTGGGGGTGGCTGACAGTGTCACCAAGGTAGAAGGGCCGCGACACTCACATTGTCCGTCCCGTGGTGTGTGTGTGTGTGTGTGTGTGTGTGTGTGTGTGTGTGCATGTGCGTGGACAGCGACACGGAGTACTACAAGTAGTGGTGCTTTTCGCTGTGCCGAGGGCGCGCGGCCGTCGTCTGCTCTGGCGCTGCACAGTGGGCCAGAAGATCGGCGCAGGCGGCGTGCACGCTAGACGCGGTTGGCGCTCCAAGAGTCGCTTATCAGGACTCGAACCGAACGTGTATGACCCCACCGACGGATTCCTTTCTTTTCGGAGAGCACTCCATTGGTGGGATCACACGTGTGGTTCAAGCCCAGTTTGGCGGCGACTGTGCGACTCTGGCACGAGACCGCCTTCACCGCGCCGCGTTGGAGGTCTCATACCCCCATGCTGTGTATGATTTGCCGCTCGCGTGTCTCGGCGCGAAAATGGGAAACTATACTAATGGTTGTGGATCAGTTAAGGTGTCTGAGTGGCGGGGGCGGGGCGGGGCGGAGCGGGGGCGGGGCGGGGCGAGGGCGAGGGCGAGGGCGTTTGCAGAATGTGCTACCGTTGCGCTGCCGGCCGACGCTGTGCCGACGGCGATTGTTTTCGCCTCAACCTTCGGCATAATATCGGAATCGCTTACCCTTGGGGCGGTGCGGTGTTCCTGCCGTCGCTGATAGGTCGCTCCGTCTCTCTCGCCCCTCTGCGGAGCGCCCCGTGGGTGCGAGAGAGACAGAGCGACGCCCGAACGGCCCTTCGGAGGCGGACCGCAGTGTGCTGGGTGGGGTGGCGTGCGCGATCGAGCGAAAAACGGCTCGAAAAGTAGTGAGGTAAGGCCGGGCGCTGAGGGGCGCAGCGGGGAGGGGGTGCTTTATGAAAAGCAAAACGAGACTCACGGAGATGGAGATCTCGGGAGTAGAACTTTGATTATATACCCATCAAACACACGAGGCCAGTGCCTGCCACCTAGTTTGTAAATGTCAATGCGTTCGTCGAATAAATCTAAGTCTTAATGACTGGACGAGATTTTAGAGACTATTGTCACTATTGTCACATTGTGAATTTTTCGTTATTGATGGAGAAATAATGCATGTTAACGTTATTGATTTGAAAAATTCAGAAAGATGCACGTTACATACACACACACCCACACACACACACCCACGCACACGTCTAAAACGGTTCTTCGTTGCTCTTTTTTCCCCCAGGAACTCACTGAGAATGGCTATATCTTGACTACCCTACAGGCTACCTGGTGAAACCAGAAAACGATTTCGCAGTGCACATATGCGAAACGTTTTAATTTGTTTCGAGTTGAGTGATTTGCGTTTTAACACGTGTGTCTGTGTCTGCCCACCCACACCCACGCTCGCCACGTAATTGACTCCCTGACACGGCCTTCGCCCTGATTATCTGGGGCAGCAGTCCAGAGTAGGTCAGATAGACCGTGAGGCGGACCAAAATTCTACACGCTTTTTGAGTTCCAGAATCGCTAAATGGGGCTTTGAATCGGACGTGTGACCCCACCAATGGATTGCTCTCGAAACGAGAAATCTATTGGTGGGGTCGCACGTTTGTTTAGAGTCCCATTTAGCGACTCTGGAGCTCAAAACGGGTCTAATATTTTGGCCCGCCTCAACGGTCTTCTGACCCACTGTGCAGCCCAGTGTATCCCCGTGTCGTCGCGTCGTGGCCGCCGGGGGGCTTATTGTAGTCTTCATAATCCAGTTTCGAAACGGGAGCGGTGCGGTGGCGGCGCGCGCTCGGTCAGGCGCGCTGTCAGGCTCACGCGCTGACACGTCCCGGCTCGTTAAAGCCGCCACCCTCACCGCCGCTCTCTCTCTCTCTCTCTCTCTCTCTCTCTCTCTCTCTCTCTCTCTCTCTCTCTCTCTCTCTCTCTCCGTGTGTGTGTGTCATTGTCAGTCAGTGTCAGTTCTGTTTGCCTGTTTGACTTCAGTCGTCTAGACTTTCCACCGCCGGCGCCGGTCTTCTGGCTCACTGTGCGTGGGAGAGCCGAGTAATTGTTCGCAACCTGCCTTTTCGCGTGTCGCATTCCTCGGCCCGATCCCCACCCCTCGCGGATTCCACTTGACGCCTTTACGACTTTGCTTGCTCGAACCGCATTGTTTGAAATGCCGTTTTATAAAAGTCACGTCTGCAAAGGAAGCGGCCGCGGGCAGCTGTGCTGTGACCTTGACACGGCTGTAAAAATATGAAGAGACACCGCGGCCGGCCGCAAAGGTTTACACATACTCAGAGGGAGGGAGAGAGAGAGAGAGAGAGAGAGAGAGAGAGAGAGAGAGAGAGAGAGAGAGAGAGAGAGAGAGAGAGAGAGAGAGAGAGAACAGACAGACATACAGAGAGACACACACGCACGCACACACACTCACACACTCAGGCGGACAGACAGGCCGACATGCCTTCGTGACATTAAAATAAATTGTAGAGCGAGGCGTTTTCCGGGTAGATCATGATTATTGTCCACGCGGCTCACGCACGGGGCGAAAATATCTCCGGCCGCCGGCCTGCAAAAGCGCGGCGACCTTCTTGCCAACTGCAAAGCAGCAAATCTGCATCGTGATAATGCAGCGCTGTGTCCACGTGAGGCGACGCCGTTGCACCGCGGCGCCGCGGCGGCCCGCTTCCCTGACCTTGCGCCGCCGAGCCCACCGCGCCCCGCGCCCCGCGCCAAGGCCGTGCTCCCTCTCGGCCGCCGCTCTCGGCGTCGTCTTCTTCCTTATCTTCCTCGTCTCTTCTCTGCGTTGCGGCCTTTCGCAAGTGATTTCGTTAGGCCGGCAGTGGAAGGTTCAAAACGGCCTATTGCCAATTTCGTACACGGGAAAAAGGAGTGGGTCTTTACGATCAGAATGGGTCGGTTGATGGAATCCGGCTTTGGCAACCATTTTTTTTCTGATTGTGGTTACCAACCATTCTGATCGGGGTGATTAAGCATCGGTAGTGATGATCGAGGGTCGATCGTGCCAACCGTAAGTTCGTCGGGGGCATAGCCTTTGGACCAAGTAGATCCCTACGACCGAATCCTGACTCCATCGACGAACTTTTTTTTCCGTGTAGCCACTGGCTGTGCACTCTCAAGATCCTACTGAGCTTTTTCTTCGTAATACAAACAAAAAGCTTCGTAATATGACAGCACAGCGAACGTAGTAACCTATAGTGAAGGATTCTCCGTAACTTATGACCCATTTCTTCGTATTACGAACAAATTTCTCTGTATTATGATACATTTGCGTCGTAGACTACAGAGAATCAGCTTCGTATTATAACAGCACGGCACTTCTCAGTAGGAAATTGAGAGTGTGCACCGTGATGTTTATATTGTGTAATCTCTGTCACAGAAGTGGTCTCCTTCGTGAGCGCCTGGCAGCGGCAGCGTAGGCTAAGTGCAGCAGTGCCGTGGCCCAGGCTGCCTATGCGGGGCACTGCAGGCGCTCGTCCGTGTACACAGTGGGCCAGGCGGTCACAATGCCGGACGCGTTTTTAGCTCCAGAGTCGCTAAATGGGACTCGAACCGAACGTGTGACGCCACCGACGGATTCCTTGTTCGGACCAGGGTTCGGAGAGGAATCCACGGGTGGGATCACGCGTTCGGTTCGAGTTGTCCCATTCAGCGACTCTATTGCTCAAAACGCGCCTTGCATTTTGGCCGCCTGCGCGGTCTTTTGGCCCACGGTGCTGTGTCTTGACTAATTGTCGGCTCGATACCGGCGAGCGGGGCTTTGACGGAAGGCAATAGCTTTATACGACACCGCGTTCAGGAAGACGGCCATGTAGTTTATTGAGGACGGAGCAGGCCGAGAAGGCGGGAAGCTGGCGGCGCGGCAGCCTGGCTGGCACTGGCACCCCGCCGCACAGTGGACTAGACCAGTTATTTAGAAACAGGATCAGTGGATGAATGAATATCCCAATGGGCGCGTTCGCAGAGTGATTCCGGATGGTTCGTCGCCCGTCCCCCTCGCGTGTCTTCGAGAAGCTCGTTAACCACACTGTGAAACAAATATATAGGAAATTCCTGGACACTTGTTGGGGACCGGCGGAGGCGGTAAAAATCTCGGACGGGTTTTCAGCGCCAGTGTCGCTAAATGGGACTCGAACCGAATGTGTGACCCCACCAATAGATTGCTCGTTCGGAGAGCAATCCATTGGTGGGGTTACCGTATTCAGTTCAAGTCCTGCTTAGCGACTGGGAAGCTAAATGTGTTCACAGTTTTCGTCACCTATGCGCCGCCACTGATGGTCTGGTTAATTTTTTAGATGGACCGTCCGTACCACTGAGGTTCTGTACATGTTTTCTGTAGCAGTTTACATGACATCCTTATGGGGACCACTGAGAACCAGTACGGAAGGTCCGTACCTTTTCTGTACCCCATTTTCTGTACATTTTCCGTACCAAAACACGGAATTTTTTTGCAGTGCGATCTTCTGGCCCACTGTGGGCCCGCCTCAGAATCGGGCCGAATGATTAAATTGGACGACATCTAAAACAAAGGAGCGCCATGCGGTGGCCGACCGGTAGTGGCAGAGCAGGAATGCGTGGCACGCTGGAAACGGGTGTTGGAACGGGCCGAATAACAAGAAGTCGAATCGGCTTTTACACGGATTGACACCGGCCGGGGCCCCGGCCCGCCATCCCTCACGCCGCACGCACGCAGCACAGTGGGCCAGAAGACCGGCCCGCCGCCATCCCTCACACGCCGCACGCATCGCATCGCCAAATGGGTCGGTCGGGCTCATCGGCTCCATCACTCAGCCGCGGCAGCGCAGCGCCGGACAGTCCGACACAAAAACCAGTGCCGCCTCCGGGAGCTACGCGCTCCACGCCACGGTGGGCCAGAGGACCGGCGCAGGCTGCCGAAACCGAAGACGCGTTTGGAACTCCAGAGTCGCTTAATAGAACTCGTGTGAGCCCACGAATGGATTTTTCGTTCGGAGAGCAATCCATTGGTGGGGTCACACGCTCGGTTCGAGTCCCATTTAGCGACTCCGGCGCTCAAAACGCGTCTAGTGTTTCGGCCGCGCGCGCCGGGGTCTTCTGGCCCACCGTGCGGGCGCTCCGCCCACGGATTCCCAGAAGTGGAACCAGCCGTGTTTTGCTTTATGGCGGAGTGGCTCGGTGCAGGCATTGCACGTGCACACAGTGTGCGCCCGGCGGCCCCACCTTGACGAACCTGTTCAATTCCGCTCCGAATGCGCCAGCGATGATGCCTTGACGAGCGGAGCCGCGGAGCTGCAGAGCTGTGCACGCCCCGGCTGGGGCCGAGCCGAGCCGGCTCCTGGATAACCGTGCAAAGAATGCCTCCAAGGGCCCTACGCTTTATGCCCTGGGTTTGGGCGAGAACGGCTTTACGGCGCCCTTCCTGCACAACGATTCCGAAGGGTCGCTCTGTCTCTCTCGCACCCACACGGGACGCGCCGTGAGTGCGAGAGAGACAGCGCGGACGAGGACGACGACGCTCAGTCTGCCGCACGCACAGTGGGCCTCAGCGCACAGTGCGTCAGAAGACCGTTCAGGCGGCCAAAATTCTTGACGCGTTTCGAGCTCCAGGGAGTCGAATCGAACGTGTGACCCCACCAATGGATCGCTCTCCAAAACAAGGAATCGATTGGTGGGGTCACACGCTCGGTTCGAGTCCCATTTAGCGACTCTGGAGCTCAAAACGCGTCTAGAAGTTCCGCACGACCTCCACGGCTCTTCTGACCACTGTGCGGCCCTCTATCGGCCGCCCTCGGCCCGGTCCCGCGTTGCAGTCTCCAAAAGGAGGCACTACTTTGTCGCCGCGGGGGGCACCGGTGGCAACGCGGGCGCGGCGTGGGCCGCCATGGCAGAATGATTCTCCGAGAGTCGTTTTCGTCGCTCCGTCTCTCTCGCACCCGTACGGGACGCCCCACGAGTGCAAGGAGAGAGACAGAGCGACGGATAAGCGACTCTCGGAATCAGTCTCCACCGGCTCGCCGTTCGCGCCCACCTCAAGGGAAATGGTGGACGATAGCGGTCGCCGCCGCGCCGACGAGACGTCGTCGCGGAACGATGGCCAGATGGATGGGCGGCGGGCAGGGGCTGGGCGGCCAACACGCGGAAGCGCGCGCACACACACAGTGAGCCAGAAGACCGGTGGAGGCGCGGTCGAAATCCCGACGCGTTTTGAGCTTGCAGCGTCGCTGAAATGGGCCTCGAACCGAGCGTGTGACCCCACCAAAGGATACCTCTCCACTCTCAGACGACAATGACTTTTTGTACATGGTATTGACATTTTGTTAGGAGCACCTCCAGTAATTTGTGCAAACAATATTGAAGTACTTTTCGCTTTTGTGATCAATTATTTACATTTGTAAGTACTTATTGACTAAAAAAATTCCCAAATAATAACAGTTAGTAAACAGTGCGTATCTAAGAAGAAAACATTAAATATTATTGTTGTAGGCTATAGTACCTGGTTACTGACAATAAAGTCAGTATGATGCTGAGACTTGTCCGAACGAGGAATCCATTGGTGGGGTCACACGTTTGATTCGAGTCACCATTTAGCGACTCAGGAGCTCCAAAACCCGTTCGGGGATTGTGACCGCCTTCCACCGGTGTTCTGGCCCACTGTGACGCGGACGGCCACGGCGCGCTCTCCATGAAAATTTCGTCTGTCACTTGATGAAGACAAAATTTCAAAGCAGATTTTCCTCAGGATCGGTTTGGGTAGATGAGCAACAAACAGTTATAAAAAGTAAGAAAATTTTCAAAGTTCATGGTGATTTGAACCCGTGACGTTACCCTCGGCGGCGCGGCGCGCAGTCCACGGTGCTACACGAGACCCGTCCGGCGGCGGCGATACGCGCCGCGTGAAGGAATCAGAGGAATTCCGCGCGCTGTCCGCTCCAGTGTTCGCGCTATCTCCCAGCCATCGCCTAAAACCGCGCGTACATGCATGCGCGCGGCGCGCAGTAAAAAATGATGTCCAGGATTTCGCCGTCTGGAGGCTGTTGCTGGAGGCGGCCGGCCGATGCGACGCGCGAATCGCGCGAGTGCTCTGTCTCTGTCGCACTCGTGTGGCGCTCCGTCTGGGTGCGAGAGAGACAGAGCGACGAGACGTCCTTCGGGATCGGCCCGCTTTAGAGGCGGTGGCGGCGGCTGCTGCTACTTTCTTGCAATGCGTATGCGGAACAGGCACTCCCTCGCCACCTCACCGCCGCCGCGCCCCGTCGATGACAGAATATTAATCGATTCGAAATTCTAGCCGCTCGCGCACCGCTCCGCTGCACTAGTTCAATTTCTTTGCTAAAGTATTTCCCCCGTTGCGGAGGAATGCCGGCTCGTTTGAGGCCCCGGCAGCGGCGGGGAAACGGAAAGGTCGCGGCCGGACGGCGCACAGTGGGCCAGACGACCGGCGCAGACGGCGCCGAAATTGTGAACGCGTTTTGAGCTACCGATTCAGTCGCTGAATGTGGCATTGGAAACGAACGTGTGGCCCTAACGATATATTGTTCTCCGAACGAGGAATACATTGGTGCGGTCACACGTTCGGTTCGAGTACCATTTAGCGACTCTGGAGCTCGAAACGTGGCTGTGTCCGCCTGCACCGGTCCTCTGGCCCACTGTGCGGCGCTGCGGCTGCGGCTGCGGCCCCCAGGCGGAGCCTCGGAGGCCTCCGAAAGCACCCGAAGGCGCTCGGTGACGTTCGCAGGCACTCCGGAGACACCCCTAAGGCACTTTTAACACACTTGAAGACGGGTAAAAGAACGCAAAGGCAGCCTATAGATATGTATGATGATTCCAAGGGCTCATTTCGTCTTGTCTAAAGCCTTGAATTACGCACGGCCAAAACTGTACCTAGTGTCCCTTGGTTGCCTCAAGTACTCTACAAACTGAAGTGTGTACTCAGTACGCATCTACACATGCATACTTGGCTGAGTCCACACCTACGATGTATGCATCTGTAGATGTGTACTGAGCCAAGTAAGCACCTGAACTTGTGTACTTGTAGGTATGCATCTGTAGATGCAAACTGAGTACACACTTCAGTTTGTAGAGTAAAGGTAAAGGTGATTTGGCGATTCCCAAGGAGTTCCTGAAAAAAAAAAAAGAAACAGAAACGATTTTGGCCGTGTGTGGGATCGTTTTCGTCTTCCCAGCTTGGTTGAAACAGCATAAACGTCCTACAGCACTGGGACTAACGTCACACCACTGCCTGCCAACGCAAACTCACACCTCCTAGTCTGTCTCTCTCTCTCTCTCTCTCTCTCTCTCTCTCTCTCTCTCTCTCTCTCTCTCTCTCTCTCTCTCTCTCTCTCTCTCTCTCTCTCTCTCACACACACACACACATACACACGAGACAAACAATGCCGCGATAGCAGCTTCCACACTTACGCACCACCGAGTCCATCACCGTCTTGTTTGATCGCCACATCTCCCGGCGCCATCAGCAGCAGCTGCCCCGCACTGCACAATTCTCTACCTCTTTTTCTCCTTTTCCTACGCACTCTCTCTCTCTCCCTCTCTCTCTCTCTCTCTCTCTCTCTCTCTCTCTCTCTCTCTCTCTCTCTCTCTCTCTCTCTCTCTCTCTCTCTCTCTCTCTCTTCTCTCTTCTCTCTCTCTCTCACACACACACTGACGCACGCACTGCTTGCACTTTCGTGCCTTTGATCATCGCAACATGGGTTCCATACTCCTTTCCGCAACCTATTTTTTTTTTTTTTTTTTTTTTTTTTTGCGTGGGGCTCACCTGCCTTGGATGCGCTGTGGTGCCCGCAACCCCCCGCGGACTGTGTGCCACCGCCAGGCAGGCCAGGTCGACTGGACTGCTTTCCATCAGGAGAAGACAACTTACAAGGCCTATCGATACATCGACATATCGAATCGATAATTGGCCGACCTCCTAGCAGCAGCAGCGCTTTTCCAAAACGGTTTTTACTCGGCGCCGCGCCGTTTAGAAACGACACGCACTCCCTGGGGAGGGATAAACAGGGATATATGATTGCCCGTCTGCCAACGCGGGAAACGCCGAAAAAAAAATAAGAAATCTGTAATTCTCTTAGTAAACGTCCTATGCTGTGTGTGAACACTGAACCTCTGAACAGGCTCCATGAACGCGGACACGACATGAGCGTGTAAGCAAAGGTCGCACACCCCATTTAGGGGCAGGCGACACACACACACACACACACACACACACACACACACACACACACACACACACACACACACACTCACTCACTAACTCTGCGACGCCAGCTGACTGGTTTCACGGCTGTCTTTTCGCCTCAGATGGGTATGAATAGGGTGCGTTCAGGAAACCGTTATGTTGTCAGCATTTCTCTTCACTTTTTATAGGAAACTTCTGGGGCAAAGGCTCGGGTCAAAGGGGGCTGCTGCTGTACAGAGACATCAGACTCCCTCCCCGCACACATACACACACGCGGCCACACACACACTCACACACACACACACACATACACACACACACACACACACACACGCGCGTGACGCAACGCCTCATACACGCGGCGACGACGACGCGTGTTGCGTGTGATCGGAAACGAACGCGACATGACACGGTGACACGGACACACTCGTGTACAGGATTTATGTCAAAAGACGCGGACGGACATCGCCGCTTGCTGCCACTTGGGGCAGGCTGGCGACGACGGGGGCGTCTCGCCGGAGCCTAGCCGCCTGTTATTCCGAAGGCGCGACTCGTCGCCCTGTCTCTGTCGTATTCATGGGGCGTTCTCGCTTACGGTGCGGGAGGGGATTGGAAAAAAAGAGGGAGCAAGGGAGCATGAAGAGGATCATCATCATCATCATCATCGTCATCATCATCATCATCATCGCTGCTAGGTCTCTTCAGACCTTTAGCGGTTCGAGTCAGCAGGACACTTATTATCATCATCATCTTCATCATCATCATCATCATCATCATCATCACCACCATCTTCATCATCATCATCATCATGATTATCATCATCTTCATCATTATCATCATATTCATCATCATCATCATCATCTTGATCATATCTTGATCATCATCATCATCATCACCACCATCATCATCATCATCATCACCATCACCACCATCTTCATCATCGTCATCGTCATCATCATCATAATCATCATCATCGCTGATAGGTCTCTTCAGACTTTTATCGGTTCGAGTCAGCGGGACACTCCGACCTCGAGCTGCCTGTCCGCAACCTCAGATGGGGTAGGGTAGGGTTTATCATCAACCTTCGTATTTATTAAACTAAGTAGAAGCCGAACCATGGAGAGCAGCCGAAGATGGGAGTCGAACGCGCGGCGCGCTGCCACCCCCCCGTGGTGCGTCTCACTCGGCCAGCTCGTTACTGGCTCCTCGGCTACTCCTAGGAGAGGACACGCGTCTCGTCCTGAGCGGTTCACACCATGTTCATACCGTGGGGCCGCGGCGGCCTGGGCACCAGCAAGTGCGGCAAGCATGTGGCCACCCGTCAGAACATGTAGAGCGGCGCCCGTGCATGAGAAGGAGAGAGAGAGAGAGAGAGAGAGAGAGAGAGAGAGAGAGAGAGAGAGAGAGAGAGAGAGAGAGAGAGAGAGAGAGAGAGAGAGAGGGGCATTGCGAAATGGAATGAGCATAAATCTGGTGTGCATCCAGAGCGTGTGACATGTCGCCGTCCTTGGGGTGGCCAAAAAAAATAAAATAAGGAATACAGTCGCCCTATGCACACCCACGCCGCTGCCACCACCACACAGTGGGCCAGAAGAACCGGCGCAGGCGGGCAAAACTCCAGACGCGTTTTGAGCGCCTGATTCGCTAATTGGCACTCGAACCGAACGCGTGACCCCACCAATGGATTCCTCGTTCGAAGAGCGGGGGTCACACGTTCGGTTCGAGTCCCATTCAGCAGCTCTGGAGCTCAAAACGCGTCTAGAGTTTTGGCCGCCTCCACCGGTCTTCTGGCCCACTGTGCGCCATCACGGCCACCACCGTGGTCGCCACCGAGGCTGCCAGGCCACTGACTTTGATACATAACTCAATTCAGGAGAACGTGGCGACGCCATGTACGGCCCCCCGACGACCGAGTTTGATTCAATAAAGTACCTCATTAGCAAGTGCGCATGCGCGTTATGCAAACCGACTCTTTTTCTCTTCGCTGTCTGTCCGAGTCTGGTTGGATGGACGTATACGCAGGAAAGGAAAAGGAGAGCGCTTGAAATGCGTTCACAATCTTTTTCTTTCTTTCAATTAACCTTTTTCTTTCTGCTGTTCTTTAATTTTGTTTTACTGTGTGTGCTCGAGCTGATTTAACGTTTCGTCACGGAGAAAGTGATGAGCATTTGGATGGCTGGTTCGGTTTGGCCTGATGCGGCGCTCGCTGACCGAAGAACATATGTTTGTGCCTTCGCAATAAGCAGCGGGTTATTTTTTTTCTTTTTTTTTTTCCGTTTTTTAGCTTGTTTGCGCCCTGTTGGCTTAATGAGGAGGCCGAGCAGACGACGCGCGCGGGACAACTTTTGGAATGGAATCACTTCGGTGTGTGTGTGTGTGTGTGTGTGAGAGAGAGAGAGAGAGAGAGAGAGAGAGAGAGAGAGAGAGAGAGAGAGAGAGAGAGAGAGAGAGAGAGAGAGAGAGAGAGAGAGAGAGAGAGAGAGAGAGAGTAAGTGAGTATGTACTACGAAAGAGCGGCGCTGTGAGTGCCGGTCCATTTTAACAGTCGACCGGCCGGCGGTACGAATTTTGTTCCTCGTCGGTGATGCAAGCAAGCGGCTAGTTGTTCTGCCTTCTCATCCTCGTCCCGGCCTCGCTGGACGTCTGCCAATCAGCAGGCATCGCGAAACTGTTGACCTTTGTCCGTGCGCGTTGTCAATCTAATTTTTTTTTCTCTTCTCGTTTGTCCGCAGGTAAGAGACCCACATGTCGTACCGGCACACTGTACATGGCGGCGGCGCACGGGTGGCTACAGGGCAGAGTGGGCCAGAAGACCATCGCATGCGGCAGACTGCGCCATGACCCTAGATGCGTATTGAGCTCCAGAGTCGCTAAATGGCACTCGAACCGAACGTGTGACTCCATCAATGGATTTCTCGTTCGGAGAGCAATCCATTGGTCGGGGGTCAGACGTTCGGTTCGAGTCCCCTGGAGCTCGAAGCGCGTCTAGAGTTTTGTCCGTCTGCGCCGATCTTCTGGCCCACTGTACACGGACAACTACTAGGACCGCCGTCGTCACTGCGTGAGTCTGCGAAGGAATTTTCCCCCGCGACAATAATAACTTTGCGAATTTTGTCCGGTTGTTATTTTCTCGTTGGGTTGGCGCGGCGAACGGGAAACGCCGCGCGACACTATTTAATGCACGCGATTTAACGGTCCGCGTCGTTATCTCAATGATAATGATAATGAATTGGCTTTATTGATTTGCTCGTTTTATAGCGCCTGTTGCGAAAACAGCCGTTATTATTTCGACGTGCTGACGCTGTTCTTAAGCCGGATTGTGTTCCTTGCTGGATAGTTTGGACCGGTGCTCGAGCGGGGTGGTGGTGGTGGTGGTAGTAGTGGTGGTGGTAGTGGTGGTAGGCATGGATCAGCCTTTTAGATTCGGGCCACGCCGCTGCGTCTAGAAAGGAGTTACAACTAAATCACGAATAAGAATTAACGGACCTGCAATCGTGTTGAATCGTCAATATTTAGATTTGGAACCTGGTAGTGGTTCCTCACACGGCTATGTGGGGCTGTGTGTGATCTGGGGGAAGTTGTTGTTGGATGTGTTCAATAATTAATTGTTTTCGCTTCACTATCACAACAAATTTTTGCGATGAAACCAAGTTTGCAACTACAACGACGCATGACACTCTGAGTGCGCAGTTTTCGCTTTAAAACTCTGTATTGAATTCTTGGCGGCATTGCAAAACAGGGCAATGAAACTTTTAATGCAAAATAAAGGTTGTGGGCGTTGTAACTTTAATGGCAGTATTAGCTGGTCGAGTATCCTTCAGAAGCAATATCGCCTCAGTACTATTTTTCCAGATTTTTTTTCGTACTTTTCCGAACGATTTTACTGGTATTGAAACAATGACAGAATAGTAAAAGTCCTATAGGGCTCAGACCGAGACTGTAACCACTACGACGTGCACCAAACGGATAGATTTTTTTTTTGGCGGGAAGTTTTTGAAACTACCTGGCCGGCGGCATTCTGGTAGTGGCAGGACAGGCAGGGCGCAGGGCACTATAGGCCGGCACACAGTGGGCCAGAAGACCAGCGCAGGCGGCCAAAACTCAAGTCAAGACGCGTTTTGAGTTCCAGAGTCGCTAAACGGGACTCGAACCGAACGCGTGGTGCGGTCACACGTTCAGTTCGAGTCCCATTTAGCGACTCTGGAGCTCAAAAAGGGATTTTGACCGCCGCCACTGGTCGTCTGGCCCACTGTGCGGCGGAGGCCCTGGCCGGCGCACTGGTGGATCTGGCGTTGGATCTGCAGCCGTCTTAACCTTTGACGTAACCTGTGCGTGGATGTCACTCGGTGGGACGGGGGCGCCCCGAAGGACTCCGACGGCACCCGAAGGGCCCCGAACCCAGATGGCATCGGCGATAGAGTTGCGACAACAGTGGACGGACGGACGGCTGAATGGGTAGCGGATTGGCACCGCGCGCGCGCGCGCACACACACACACACACACACACACACACACACACACGCACACACGCACGCACACATACACACGCACGCACACTCGCCCGTTTTGCACGCCATTAATTAACGTTTTTTTCCCCTGCCTCGCTAATTGGTCGGTCGGTGTGTGTAAGTGCGCGCCGTCGGGGAGATGGCCACCCTATCGCCCGGATCAATCACCACTACCACCACCACCAGGCGCGCAGCACAGACAAGGGGATTAGTCCGAGACACGGCGCGGAGGAGGAGGAGGAGGTCGAGGAGGTGGCCTAGTTTGCGACAAAGTCGGACAAAGTGCTGCAGCCGCGTGCGCTGTTTCCGGATCAGGTTGCTGTTGTTGTTTATGGGATGCCCCGGGGCGCTGCAGGCGCAGCTCGCGCCGCGGCAGCAAAAAACAACAACAACAACAACAGCCGGCCGGCACGAGCCAGCCAGCCCGATAATGACGCGAACGCGTTTTCTTTCCAACACACTCCTTAATCGCAGCCTTGGCAGCCTCTGCACCGCAGCAGCGGCTCCGAACGCCACCCCGGTTGTGGTTGACACGGAGCACAGTGGGCCAGAAGACCGGTGGAGGCGGTTGTCGAAATCCCGGACGTGTTTTGAGAGCTCCAGAGTCGCTGAATGGGACTCGAACCGAGCGTGTGACCCTCACCAATGGATTGCTCTCCGGACGAGGAATCCATTGGTGGGGTCACACGTTTTGTTCGAGTCCCATTTAGCGACTTTGGATCTCAAATCGCGTCTAGAGTTTTGGCCGCCTGCACCGGTCCTCTGGCCCTCTGTGTGGTGCTTGACGGCTCGGCGCACCAAAGTCAGTGCCCTCTCTCTCTCTCTCTCTCTCTCTCTCTCTCTCTCTCTCTCTCTCTCTCTCTCTCTCTCTCTCTCTCTCTCTCTCTCTCTCTCTCTCTCTCTCTCTCTCTCTCTCCTTCTCTCTCTCCCTCCCTCCCTCCCTCTCCCTCTTCCTCTCCACGGGGCTTGCCCGGTCCGCGCGGTGTGGGGTACCCGCTGGGGTAAAATGGTGATAATTGCGTCGACCAATCGGTGATAAATTACCTCAATAGCCCGGGACGGCGGCGACAAAGAAGTCATAAAATTCTGCTAAGTGGCTGTCTGGCTGCTGCAGCAGCGCTGCGGCCGGCCGGCCCTGCAGCCGCAGACTGAACGGCGCTCTCGTCGAGAGAGAGAGCGAGCGAGAGAGAGAGAGAGAGAGAGAGAGAGAGAGAGAGAGAGAGAGAGAGAGAGAGAGAGAGAGAGAGAGAGAGAGAGACAGACAGACAGAGAGAAAGACAGACAGAGAGAGAGAGAGAGAGAGAGAGAGAGAGACAGAGAGACAGAGAGAGAGAGGGACAGAGAGAGAGAGAGACAGAGAGAGAGAGAGAGAGAGAGAGAGAGAGAGAGAGAGAGAGAGAGCGCCTGCAGGGAGTGCTAGGGTGGTGGCGGCGGTCGCGGTAGGAATTTCCTTCCCTGCCGGGAGGAAAACTGTTAACAACAACACGCCGAGATGACGAGTGCGGCGGCGTGCTTGCAGTGCGGGCAGCCAGCTGCACGGCCTCCTCGGCCTTGAACGTGAATCGCAATGCAAATCAGACTTATTACCGGTCACCACTTTTCTCCGACGACGCCCCGCGACGCCACGCCGCGCCACGCCGCGCCACGCCGCGCAGCCGTTCGTCCGTTCCTATTCCGCCTCTGAGATCGCTGCCGGCGATAGCAACCGACCGACCGCCGCCTAGGCAAAGTGAGCCAGAAGACCAGCGAAGGCGGCCAAAATTCTCGGCGGTAAATGGGGCTCGAACCATACGTGGGACCCCACCAACGGATTTCTCGTTCGTAGAGCAATCCATTGGTGGGGTCATACGTTCGGTTGGAATCCCAATCAGCGACTCTGAAGCTCTAAACGCGTCTTGAGTTTTGGCCCCCTGCGCCGGTCTTCTGGCACACTCTGCGCCACGCGGGTATTTTTCTTTTTTTGTGACGAACTTTCGTCGACGGCCGCGTTGGTTCGCCGCGCGTCGTCGGAGAAGACTGGTCTTGGGATTGCAGAGACGCTCTGCATACAAGTCGCTAAGGCGCGGGGGGTATTCGAACCAGGAATCGTCGATGAACAATTGATGCCGTTAAAAGTTGTCCAGTGGCATGGCGACTTAATTAACTGTCGGCGGTGTCGGCCTGCGAGGCCTGCGACCGTGACCCTACGGGGTTGGCATTCATCGGCTGCATAAGACACAAAGGCCGCCCCGCCCGGCGCCGTGCCGCCGCACAGGGGGCCAGAAGACCGGCGTAGACGGCCAATACCCTAGACGCATTTTGAGTTCCACAGTTGTCGCTAAATGGGACTCGAACCGAACGTGTGACCCCACCAATGGATTGCTCTCGGAACGAGGAATCCGTTGGTGGGGTCACACGTTCGGTTCGAGTCCCATTTAGCGACTCCAGAGCTCAAAACGCGTCCGGCATTCTGACCGCCTGCCTCGGTCTTCTAGCCCACTGTGCGCCCCGCCTCGCGCCGCCGCCGTCGGCACCGCCGGCCGGGCCGCACCTAGTTGCGCGGTGCCACCATTGTCTGCGGCGGGGGCCCCGGCCGCCGGTCGGTGGGGCCCAGGCGGTGTGAATCCAGTTAACGTGACGCGGGCCCCGTTCAGTTACGGATTCCAGGCAACAACACATGCGCCCGGTATATCGATTTATCTCGCGTTCCCATGCAAGCTGAGTCGATTTTCTCTCAGCCCCGCGAGTCCGGCGGGACGTGAAAATGAGCCCGCTTGTCTCCGTCGATGTGGTGTTGTCACGCAGCAGCGTTTGGAAAGAGGGGGCGTCGGGAAATTGTCGCGTTGCTTGTGCATCTTTGAGGGTAAGTTGTTGCAGGGAAAAGAAAAAAAAATAGGTGGACGGAGGGAATCGATCTCAGGCCTGCTGATTCGTGGGCAGACGTCCTAGACCACGCGGCTACGGTGACGACAATCCACGACAAACTCGGGCCGCGCCGCCGCCTTGCATATATAGTCTCCTTGCGCATGACGTAGAGGAAGGTGCGGCGGCCGCCGGCCAGCCCGAGCAGGCAGCCAGCCCGCCACCGCCGCGCTGATTTCTTTTCCATTCTTGTGCGATCCGTATTCAAGTAGGGCGGCGCGGCTCGCCAGGAGTCGGCTCGCGCGTCATTTGTTTGAAATCACACTCTCACCCGCTCGGGCGCCGCTTTGCCTGACTCCGCTTTCGTGCCGTAAGGAGGCAATGAGCGAACGGCCGGTGGTCTGCACAGTGGAACAGCCAGAAGACCGGCGCACGCGGTCAAAATTTATACCGCGTTTTGAGCTCTAGAGTCGCTGAATGGGATTCGAACCAAACGTGTGACCCCACCGATGGATTGCTCTCCGAACGAGGAATCCATTGGTAGGGTCACGCGTTCGGTTCGAGACTAATCAAGCAACCCTGGAGCTCAAAACGCATCCGGGATTTTGACGCCGCCTCCATCGCACCCTTACAGTGAAGATTCTCCATATTATGGAGAAAATTCTCTTTCATGTGGCGGTGCAGCTGCCTTTGTAGCATACCTTTGAATTTTCTTTGTACCTGATAGATATTTTGCGGAATTTTCCTTATGTTATGGAGAAAATCTGCATCATAATATGTTGGTGCAGCCCTTCACCGTTAAGACATTTAGAGTGCGGTCTCCTGGCCCAGTGTGCGGTGGTCTGCCGTCGTCCGACGCGCATGTCCCTCGTCGTCGTTGTCTGCGCGTTCGGCGCGCGGAAACAAAGAACGCAGCGGCAGCAGCGCGCTCGGTGGTTGGTCGGCGACGACGACGATTCAGGCGCCCTTTTGTGAGCCCTCTCGCCAAAAGGGAGAAAGCCAGCCGGTCCTGCTGCCCCTGTGGCCCCCGTCCGTGGCCCCCGCGTCTGTGGGCCCCGCGTCTGTGGGCCCCCTCCGTGGCCGCCGTCGTCCGTGGCCGCGGTGAATGCATTCGAGAGCCCTCCGGCCACAATGCAGGACTCAATAAGGACAGCGCGTTGTTCGGCAGCGTCACGCGTGGAAATACGAAAATTGTTACGGCGGCGGCGGCGGCAGGCTGGCTCGGAGCAGTGTGCTTTCGTCGCTGTCTCTCTCACAACGCGTGCGGCGCACAGTGGGCCAGAGGACCGGCGCATGCGGCCAGAACTCTGGACGCGTTTTGAGCTCCAGAGTCGCTAAATGCGACTCGAAGCGAACGTGCGACCCCCACCCAATGGACTCTTCGAACGAGAAATCCGTTGGTGGGGTCACCCGTGAGGTTCGAGTCCCATTTAGCGACTCTTCTGGAACTCGTAACGCGTCTGGAGTGTTGGCCGCCTGCGCCGGTCCTCTGGCCCACTGTGAGGTGCCCGGCCGGGGTGCGAGAGAGACAGAGTGACGAAGGCGGTGTTCGACATCAGCCTGCAGCCGGCCAGAACACCGTGGCGGACACGACCATGGCACGTTTTGAGCTGTATATCCCTCAACCGGGGCCGAAGCCAAGCACACATGCCGCTCCGATGGATCGCCCTCGGGAGGCACCTTTCCCAGCCGACGATTCATTTATGGATCGCCCTAAGAAGGCGACTTTCCCAGCCGAAAATTCATTTACATTCTGGGTTCGAATCGACGTCAATCTGGAAAGAAATAAATTCCTCGATTTGACAGCGATTTCATACAGCGCTCTAAACGTATCCAGCAGTCAGCTTAGCGGTTTGGTAAGGGACCCACTATATACCCCTTTTTTCTGCCTGCACTGCAAGGACTCGTGTCCCTTTGTCTGTACGGGCCTCCTCTCGTCGTCCGCAGGCGACTCACAGTGGGCCAGAAGACAGGCGCAGACGGCCAAACAAAACTTCAGACGCGTTTTGAGCTCCTGAGTCGCTGAACGGAACTCGAATCGAACGTGTGACCCCACCAATGGATTCCTTGTTCGGAGAGCAATCCATCGGTGGGGTCACTGATTCGATTCGAGTCCCGTTCAGCGACTCTGGGTCCGGGATTCTGACGGCCACCACCGCGCTCTTCTGGCCCACTGTGCGACTCCCGCAGGACTCGTCCAGGACTCGCCCTCGCGATCAGCGCGGCCATCATTACCGGTGCTCCTTTCATGGTGTTCATCAGCCGGTGTGACGACGCCGAGGACGCCGCGACTTGTTATCACTCGACAGCCGTTGCCAACCTTACGAGGCGAGTGGAATGGCGGCTGGCCGCGCCGGCCGGCGCGCGGTGTGAAATTGCAGGTTGGCTGCCCTGCCTGCGCGCCGCCCTGCCAGGCCCCGCGCCCATAGCAGCGCTCAGCGGCGCTCAGCCCCGCGCGCTCCAATAAGCGTTTTGAAATGCGCGCGCGCTCTGTTGCTGAGCGAGCGATTCGTCGCTCTGTCTCCGTCGCACTCATGGGGATCTCTGTGAGGGTGCGAGAGAGACAGAGCGACAAGGCGCTCGTCTGGTATCGCTGTGTCCTTTTCGGGGTCCGCGCACATCGGACTACTCGCAGCCCTGCTCCGCGACATCAAGGGTGTACACTGTTATTCAACGAATGTGACGTCACATTCGTTCGAATGTGAATTTTGTCACGTTCGTTTGAATATGACGTCACATTCGTTTGAATGTTGACCCACGTTCAAACGAATGGGCCACCCTAATTTAACGGCCGTGTCACGTTCAAACGAATGTGACACCGTAATCAAACGAATGTGACACCGTAATCAAACGAATGTGACAAAATTCACATTCTAACGAATGTGACGTCACATTCGTTGAATACCAGTGAAGTGGGAGAGAAACGTGAGCCCTGTCCTTATCGGATGGTGCTCGCCCGAGCGGCGAACTTCTCATACTTTGGCCAAAACGGGAAAAAGAGTTGCGTGTAGTTCTTCATCCAGGCTCATCGTGGCCTAGACGCGGGGCAAGGTTTTGGCCACAGTAAGAGAAAATAAGCGTAACTTTTCCCCGTTTTGGCCAAAGTATGAGAAATAGTAAAGAGTGTATACGTGAAAAAAAAAAAAAGTTTGGCCCAAGAAAATGTTTCTTGAAGAAACCAAGAAAAGTTAATGTTTCCTTCATCCAAGAAATCATTTTTTTGCGGTAGTAGACTGCTGCTTTGCTATGGAAAGGATAGGACGTCTTCAACAGGTGCACTTGTCGGGCACGCTTCAGGTGGAGTGTACATGCGCTTCAACCGGAAGCGTGGTTCAGTAGTACACTCACAACACGAGTTCTTTTAGTGCACCCTGTGAGTGCGACAGAAACAGAGCGACGAGCTCACGACCCTTCGAGATAGATGGCTCTACCGACGGCGAAACTCGTTTTTTTGCTTCGCCTTAGTGGTTGTTTGCACCCCGGACTTCAGACACACACTAACCGGGTCGGGTTTTACAGTAGCGGCAACATTACAACTATGTTGGGCAACACACCACACTTCGTGATGCGATGCGATCAGGCGCGCGCGCACACAGGGAAATTTAACGCGTGCAGTTGGCAGCATCGCGTCGGGGCGTGGCGCGCGCGCCCGCGTTCGCGGAGCCAACGCTATTAAATTGATCGAGAGCAGAAGGCTAATACATTCCGAAACAGTTTGTTTGGAACGGATTTACGGACTGCGCGGGCGCGCGGCACGCGGCGGATTATTATGATTATTGCCCGAAACAGCAAAACGCTTTTCATCGTGACTGCACAACCATTAGGCACAGGTGAAATATATTGGCGCCCGCAAACGGCGAAAAAGCGAAAAATCCAGACAGGATAATTTCGCTGAGATTCGTTCCACATTCAGTTTCGTGTGTGTGTGTGTGTGTGTGTGTGTGTTTGTGTGTACCGCCCCCAACGCTGATCGAATCGTGATTCATTAAAGAATGTTCTGTTTCCCGTGTGCAGGTGTGTGTGTGAGTGTGCCTGAATGCACATATGCACACTCGTTTGGCCGCCGCTTACTGGAAGTCTGCTAAATCCGCTCTTGACGGGCGACTATTAAATCACTCCCTCTTTTACTCCTTGGTCCATTTCATTCGCGCCTATAAAGACAATCTGCTTTTTCACCCACTCAAACGACGATACGACCAAAGTAAGATGCTACCCCCTCCCCCCCATTCGGATATCGGCGCTGAAATTGCGTCGTTAACGTAAGGGACTTGTGCGAATAATCAAGGATTCGTTAGTCGTCTTGTACAATGACCATACCGGCCCGCTGTGGGCCGGGGGCCGCTAAGGGGGCCCTCTGCATGATCCTATTTGCATTTATAGGCGCTATACGTGCCAGACCGCCTTGCCCGCGCGATCGCGTCTCTCTGTTTGGGACCAAACTCGGGAATTAAGTGGCCACCACTGGGTGGCATGTCGTCTGTGTGTGTGTGTGTGTGAGAGAGAGAGAGAGAGAGAGAGAGAGAGAGAGAGAGAGAGAGAGAGAGAGAGAGAGAGAGAGAGAGAGAGAGAGAGAGAGTATTTGTTTGCGTTTGTGTCTGTCTTTGTGCGGTTTTGTCCGTGTTTTTTATTTTTTTAGTATACCACCGCAATTTTTTTGTTGCGTACACTCAATGTGACTCCCTGATTCAAGAAACAATTACTACGAATATTTACCGATAAAAAAATTAATCCTGTAGTTTTCAAGTTGCTTTATCTACAAGTAATGAGAATTCGAAGAAAAATTTATTTCATTGTGATTTATTTAAAAAATGGTGCGATAACCTGAGGAGTGAATCACTCAGATTTCTGGCGAACACGTAAGTCTACAAGAGTACATGTGAGAACACCTCTCAAAACTCAACAATTTCAAACACCTTTTTTTCACGTTTTTAGGCTTTACTGAGCGTCTTAGACGACACTTAGCGCTAAATCGTGCCAAAACTGAGCAAATTTTGCTCTTTTTAAACTTGTGAGGACACTGAGTACAGGCCAATTTGTACACACACTGTTATTCAGCGAATGTGGCGTCATATTTGTTTGAACGTGAGTTTTGTCACGTTCGTTTGAATGTCGACCCACGTTCAAACGAATGTGCTCCCTAAATTAACGGCCGTGTCACGTTCAAATGAATGTGACACATATTCAAACGAACATGACAGAGTTCACATTCTAAACGAATACACTGGTAAAACTAAAGCGTAGTATTACCCTCTGTTTTCAAGCGTAATCAGTTTACGCTTGAAATCAAGCGTAACAGGCTCATCCGCCAAGATTTCCCCTATCTAAATGCATGGGGGAATTTCCAGAGCATGCTTCATTTCAAGCGTAACGTCTTCAAGCGTAACTCTATGCTTGACCCAAGCATAGAGTTACGCTTTAGTTTTACCAGTGTATGACGTCACATTCGTTGAATAACAGTTCACGAGTACACTAGTGGTCCACCCTCTCGCAGCAATAACCCGCCAGGTGTCACGCATGACACAGTGCACATGTTCAAGAAAATGTACACTTTGCGGGTTCAAATAGCGGACACCGTCGGACGCGCTGCGGCCGGCCGCTTCTACTCAAGGCGGACGACGGCGCGCCGATCCAGGGCATTTGGCACTTGTCTTTCCCCACGCATGCATCGACACACACACACACACACACACACACACACACACACACACACACACACACGTTGTGTATCATTAAACAGCAATCTGAGCCTCCGTACAGTGCAGGGAGTCAATTAGAGAATTCGTCCGGTGGCCCCGCTCGGCGCGGCGGCCGGTGCGGCGTGCACAGTGTACGACCTCCCGGTCACGACTCGGCCGTGTTAACAGTAACCGGCGTGGAATCGAATCGGCGAGGAAGTGTGGCCATGCCTGTCGGTCAGACGGTATGAGCTCACTCAGCGAACGACTCCAACTCTTCATTAATGGCGCCGTCTGGTGCCTGGGCCGGGGACTGGGATGGGTGTTTGTCAAGGGGTCCCCCCACTTCAACAATCTGTGTACGCTTGGAGGAGACAATCCCACAATCTTGCCTCAAAAACGCCTGGAAGTAGGCAAATAGCGCGACAAAATCATTTAAAATGCCACACAATCTAACACAATCAAACAATCTGTGTACACCGAAATTCTGAGTGAAGGACCCCTCGGTGTTGGTTGGGGGCGGAAGGGGCTTGGCACCGTGGGTCAGAAGACCAGCCCGGGTGCGGCCAAAAGTCTAGACACGGTTTGAGCTGCCATTCGGCAAATGGGACTACTCGAACCAAACATGTGACCCCACCAATGGATTCTTCATTCGGAGAGCAATCCATTGGTGGGATCAGACTTTCGGTTTGCGTCCCATTTAGCGACTCCGGAGCACAAAACGCGTCTAGAGTTTTTGCCGTTTGAGCCGGTCTTTCAGCCCACTGTGCTTGGTCCACTCTTTCTGGTTTCATAAAACGTTTACCGATTCGTGGGTTTGCAACTATTTTCAAAATAATTGATTTTTCGCTCTTTTTCTTTATTTTAAACCGCGCGCGTATTAATCGTGAGCTTTTATTTTTTTTTCTTCTTTTTACTCTTTGTATACTTCAACAATTTTTCTAAAAGGTTAGTTAACTTTCCTCGATTGGGAGTCAGACAGCATGGTAAGATTTACCAAGAATCTGGTAATTTTTACTACACAGAGATCGACAGAGATTAACTAGGCCGTCTGGTATTTGTAACTATATACCTGGTTGGTGCCTATTTAATGAGACTGTCTGGTATTTGGCACAAAAAAAAATCCTTGCTGTAACTAGACATTATTTTTTTTAGTGTAGATAGTTTAAACGCCGTGCGCTGCGTAATTTTAGCGCACGCTGATGCAGCGCTTTCGAGCCCAGCATTATCGTCACGTCGACAGGCGCGGCACGGCGCGGCAGCCGATGGCAGGCGGTACACGGATCAATTGGCGGTGCAAACATCGCATAATTCAATCGGCTTATCGCGGCGCCGACAATTCCACCGGCGATTGCATCGAAAAAGCGTTCGTCTAGAGCAGACCTTGTCGACGGCGACTTGGCGGGGATGATGGGGCAGTGTTCACTGCGTAGCTCCCCCACTTAGCGGGCCAGAAGACCGCCGGAGGCGGTCGAAATCCCGGACGGGCTTTGAGCTTCCGAGTCGCTAAATTAGACTCGAACTGAAAGTGTGACCCCACCAGTGAATGGATTGCTCGCCGAACGAGGAATCCATCGGTGGGGTCACACTTTCGGTTCGAGTCCTGTTTAGCGACACTGAGACGGCGCAAAGCGCGTCTAGAGTTTTGGCCACCTGTGCCGGTCTTCTGGCCCACTGTGCGTCCCAAGAATTTTTCTGGGAGCATTGCGAACGCGTAAGTTGGACGATGCCTGATCGAATAACCCAATGCATAGCGTCACCTGCTGCCTTGTTGCACGCGCACAGCTTCGCACGCACATTCTTCCACCCACTCACACCTACACACCTACATACATACATACATACACACACTCACACACACGCACGCACCGCTCGCTCACAATCACCGCACGACGACTGCACTCGGGATGACCGCGACGCATTTGTCCGCGCCTGCCATCAGGAAGTAGTGGTTCTTTGGGTCGGCGAGACACGCAGCGAGACAGCTTCGCAGCCCCTCCCTCGCGCGGTGCGGACCGCGGCGGCCTTGGTGCGGGGTGGGGCGGGGCGGGGCGGGGCGAGGCGGGGCGGGGGAGGGTGAGAGACGCGGGGCGGGTGACGGCGGCGGCGTACCCGGGTGTGCTTGCGCGGGTGTGTCCGTCTGTAGCTGTCGGTTGTATTCTTGACATTGGAACAAGGCCTCTCGCCCGATACAATCTGCACACACGCGCGCGCGTCTGCGAGTGACTCTGCGTGTGTGTGCGTGTGTGTGTGTGTGTGTGTGTGTGTGTGTGTGTGTGTGTGTGTGTGTGTGTGTGTGTGTGTGTGTGTGTGTGTTTGTGGTTGTGTTGGCGTGTGTGTGTTTAGGGCGCTGCAGGCGCGGGCAGCGGTGCACGGTGGGCCAGAGGACCGGTGGAGGCGGTCGTCGAAATCCCGGATGCGTTTTGAGCTCCAAAGTCGCTAAATGTGACTCGAACTGAATGTGTGACCCAACGAATGGGTTGCTCTCCGAACGAGGAATTCATTGTGTGAGGTCACACGTTCGGTTCGAATATCCCGTTCAGCGACTCTGGAGCTACAAAACGCGTCAAAAGTTTTGGCCGGCCGCGCCAGTCTTCGGGCCCACTGTACTCCGGCGACGCGGCGGCGACGCGGCGGCGACAGCAGCAGCGCCGTTTTGATGCCAAACAGGCAGTCTGCCGGCGAATAACGACAGTTTTATCGATTCAGCGAACTCGCTGCCTCTCGACGACCGGATATCAGTCGCATTATTAATCGCACCATAATCGGTGTCGTAAACAGGGAGCGGTCCCGAGTCCCACGCACGGCAGCCGGCCGGCCTGGCATCGCAGGACCCGGGCGACAAAGTGTGCTGTCAGACCGCGCCGCGCTGCGCCTCAGGAAGCAGCCTGCGCCGTGTCCTGCCTCGTGTCCTGCAACGCGACTGTCGATTGTCGTCGCCGCGTCGTTGTCATGAGTTATGGCGCGGCTACGCACTCACACACACACACGTAGACACACACACACATCAACACGCACATATGTACACACAAACACACACACACACACACACACACACACACACGCAAAGGCATACATATATACAAGCACGCGCCCAAGACATGTATAAAGTCGTTGGGGACTCACAACAATAGCTAGTCCCGTGCTTTTTTGTTGTTTTTTTTGTTTCACAGTTTTGAGATTGAAGGTTTGAAATCAACACTTTCAAATGTCTGTAAACCATTTGATAAGTATGGAAAACATAGCTTTTTTTGTTGGGGGGGGGACTTTCCAATTTGATAATAACATTGAAGGTTTTGAGGGTGCGCGGCGTGCGCTCGATGGTGTTAAAGGGCCCCCGCTGGCAATGTCACGGACACTGCTAAAATGGATGGCGCACCGTGGGCCAGAAGACCGGTGGAGGCGGTCGAAATCCCGGACGGCTCACTAAATGGAACTCGAATACGAAACGTATGATTCCGCCAGTGGATTATTGTCCGAGCGAGGAATCCATTAGTGCGGTCCAAGTCCGATAATTTGTCGACTCCGGAGCTCCAAAACGCGTCTCCATTGAGTTTCGGCCGCCTGCGCCGGTCTTCTGGCCCACTGTGCGGCGCCCCGCTGCGCCGAGGTGCCCGGAACCACGCACGTGCCCCGCGCGCCCGGGGCGGTGCACACGCACACACGTCCACGCGCGCACACCGACACGCGCGCAGGCGCCAGTGGCACGCGTTGTTCGGCCGCACCGCACGCACCGCCCTCGGCAAGGCTCTGGGTCCCTTCCGCGCACCCAGGAACGCGGCGTACACTGCTAGAAACTTAAAGCAACGTTGAAAAAAAATAAAAGTTAAAAAAAAATAATTCTGCAGAAGCCGTGGAAAAAAAACGCAAAATTAAGGATGCTACTTTATTACGATTTTAATGGTACTTGTTCTTCTAAGAATGTCACCAGTCGAGGGGCGACCCACTAAAATTTTGTGCACAATGAATGTGGGAATGAACCAGAATTTGCGAAACTTCAGGCGTATTTGCCACACATGCCTCTTACTTCCAGGCGTTTTTGCCACCTGACTGTGGAATGTGTTCAAATTTTGTCGAGTGAATATGTGGGGAGATGTTCCTTCTCGAACCTACTTTACGACTTTATTGACATGCCCACGCCATTTTGAAGTAGCTTTTGTTTTCTCTGTCATCAGGTTGTGACGACAATCGTGTCGTCATGTTCCAAGCGTTGAGAAATGTCAACCATGACTTTGTCATAATTGACAACAATTTCCGACAGTGTAATGCGGATCAGGCGAGTGACACAGCAGCTGGCCGGTTGGTGCGGGCCCACTGCGTCCGTCGCCTCGCCGATGTGTCACATTCCTCCCGATCCCTTAACTGACGGCGTCGCCGCCGGACGCGCGTTTCACTTTTGGCGACACTTTTTGGAGCACGCCCAGGACTGGCGTCCAGGACTAACGTCACAAGACTCGCAACACAGTGGGCCAAAAGACCGGCGGAGGCGGCTAAGACTCTAGACGCGTTTTGATCTCCGAGTCGAGCAACAGGACTCCAACCGAAAGTGTGACCCCCCCCCCCACCACCACCACCAATGGATTCTTCGCTCGGAGAGCAATCCATTGGTGGGGTCACACGTCCAGTTCAAGCCCTGTGTTCAGCGACTCAGGAGCTCGAAACGCGTCTTGAGTTTTGGCCACCTGGTCTTCTGGCCCACTGTGCGCAGCCACTCGTCCCGCAGGAGGACGTGATCCGACAGGACCCGAGAGGCTTATCGTACCGACGGTGAAGCTCGGAAGCTCTTTTGGAAAGCTGTGGCGCGCTTTTGTTCGGACAGACCGTGTGAGCTCCACAGCGTTCGCCTCCCGGTTGGGTCGGCCCGGGCGCCTGCAAGGTAGGCCGGCCCGCCGAACGCGCGTTCGTTACAGGACAGCCTAGCTGACAGGCGCTATCGCCTGCTTGTGAGTTCGGCCGGCCGGTGGTTTGGCCCGCCTCCGCCAACGAGGCCAGAGCCAACACCGTCAAACAGTTCCGTGCTGCTGGGTTCAGCACCACCACAATGTGGTGACCACATTAGCATATTGGCCTTCCGGAAACGCGCCTGTCCGTCCGCTGTCTGTCTGTCTGTCCGCCCCTCCGCTGCGAAGTCGCCGGTAATTGAAAGCCGCGACCCCCTGGCGTGCCGTGCGGGCGGCCCGAGGCTGTGGCGGCCGAGTCTAGTCGAGCTCCTGCTAGCCAGTGGCCACCGCCGACATAATCAACACATGGCCTGGGACGCCAGCAGACAGACACTCTGTCTCTCTCGCACTCGTGGGGCGTCCCGTGCGGGTGCGAGAGAGACAGAGCGACGGAAAGACGACTCTCTTGGACACTCCACCGGACGAACCGGACCCAAAACAAACAGGATGGTTCGGATCTTTTGCGGCTCCGGTGATGAACTGGTGTGCTGGTGCTGCTGTTGTTGTGCTAGCTCCGGCTGCCGGGTGGCTTCGAGGGACCCCGGACGGAACAGCGTTGGCGCTCGGCGCACATTGGGCCGGATGACCGGCGCATGCGGCCAGTACTCTGGACGCGTCTCGAGCTCCAGAGTCGCTGAATGAGACTCGAACCAAATGAGGGATCCCACCAATGGATTCCTTGATCGGAGAGCAATCACTTGGTGGGGTCACACGTTTGGTTCGAGTCCCATTGAGCGACTTTAGAGCTCAAAACGCGTCCGGGATTTGGACTGCCTTCGCCCGTCTTCTGGCCCACTGTGCGGTGCAGCTTTGGCAGGTACGCCGTTGTGTTCTCGGCGACCAGCCACTTGTCGATGTGCCTAATGCGTCTCATCAACTACCTGCGCCTCACCTGTATGGGCCTCAGTGTTGCTCAATTGGCGACTCGTACGCAGGCTGACCAACTCTTATAAAGCGATTTGTTTGCTCATCCATTTCACTCGCCACGCTCCACCCCGCCCCGCCACGCCCCGCCACGCTCCACCCCGCCCCGCCACGCCCCGCCACGCCCCGCGACCTGCCACTACTTTAGGCCCTCGCGGTGTAAAACACGTTTTTAGTGGTCGCGGCTTCACGCCGGCTGCACCTGACATGACCCTGCGCTGGCATTTTCTATGTCGATTTATCTTTGTAAACGGTCTCCGCGTGCCGTACACGACGCGTCGCCGGACCGTTAATTTAGTGATGGTTGGGTAGGGTAGTGGTTAGCGTGCCAGAGTCCCGCGCCGCAGGTCGCGGGTTCGACGCACGATTTTTCCCCCGTTTTTATTTTTAAGGGTTTTAAGGGTTAAATGGTTTTGCAGTGTAGGCTCTTAGCGGCTTCCTCGTGTCCTCAAAATGCAGCGCAGGACAGCGAGCGGCGAGGCGCTCAAGGCAGGCATTGGTATCGGCGTGCATTTACGCCCTGTATTATTGCACTTTGTCATAAAGCGTGTCTGGGCGCACAGTGGGCCAGAAGACCGGTGGAGTTGGCGGTCGAAATACCGGACAGGTTTTGAGCTCTAGAGTCGCTGAACCGAGCAAGTGACCCCATCAATGGATTCCTCATTTCGAGAGCAGTTCACTGGTGGGATCACACGTTTGGTTCGAGTCTCATTGAGCGGCCCTGGAGCTAAAAACGCGTCTATACTTTTGGCCGCGTGCGCTGGTCTTCTGGCCCGCTGTGCGGCGGGGCGTGGCGTAGCGGGGTGGGTATTCGTCGTCAATTTATATGGCAGCGCGGTCCTAATGCTCGCCGTGCCCAGCTCTGCGATATTACCAGCACCGCTCCGCCCCGCCTGATAGGCCATCCAGCCTGCTTGTTCGACATTCCGCGCCGTGGTCGCGGGTTCGCATACCGTCCAAGGCGCGCGCGAGCTGAACTTTTTTTTTTCTATTCAATTTTTCCGTCGCATGCGATTGCTCTCGGTGACCCTTGTCGGCGTGTGTGGTGCCCCCCGAGGGGATCCGGGGGAAGGGAGGGGGGCGTTTTATAGGCTGATTGTTTGAGCCCCCCGCGGGGCCGCGGGGCGGCATCGGACTAAGTATGCTAATGGCTGCCCCATTGAGGGATCGGCCGGGGTGGCGGGGCGCGGGGTGTGCACAGTGGGCCAGAAGACCGGTGAGGGCGGTCAAAATACCGGACGCGTTTTTAGCTTTAGGGTCCGCTACATAGGACTTGAACCAATCGCGCTACCCCACCAATGAATTGCTTTTCGAACGAGGAATCGCTTGGTGAGGTCACAAGTTCGGTTTGAGTCCCATTATTCAACGACTGTGGAGCTCAAAACGCGTCTCGAGTTTCAGTCGCCTGCACGGGTCTTCTGGCCCACTGTGTGCGGACGGGCTGTATCCGTGAAATGAGCAGGTTGTGTGTGGCGCCCCGCCCCGCCCCGCCCCACCCCGCCCCGCCCCGCCCCGCCACGCGCGGCGTCCTCTTCATTATGATCGGAAACACGACTCCCCGAGTGTCGCCCGCTGCATCATGCACCGCGCCATGGCGCGCTTCATTAAAATTAGCATCATCGGCTTTGCATGAGACTTCTTCGTACTGCGACCCGGCGCACGAACGGCGAACAACTCACCCCGCCATGCAATCAAAATTCGATTAAAAAAAAAAAAAAGTCAAAAAGACCACGCCAAGTGTTTTTGATGCATGATTTTAAACCTACGGAACGTTTTTCATAAAATTTCACTCAAATTTGCATACATTCATGTATTTTTACGCATGATATTATCGTTAATTTCACGCATGCACAAAATCGTGGGAGTTTCACATATAAAGTTGTACATAAACATTAAGTGTGATCCGAAAAAAAAAAGAAGAAAAAAAAACGGAAAAGGCGGGTTGCTTTGCTTTGTTCTCACTTCGGCCAAATATTGGCAAGCCGATGGAGGAGATTTCAGGTCAAGGCTTTGCCAAATGTTTTCTCACTCAAAACGGCTGGCCAACTTTGTGGCCAGCAAACTTACTATTGCCACCGGATTTACAGCGGTGCCGCCGCCCCTCTTCAATTCTAATTGCTCCGGGAAGCCAATAAGAATGCAAATACCAGCGACACAATAAATGTCATCGGCGGCGACCATCCGCGGACATCACACACGTCGTGGAGCCAGGAGTGCCGGCACGCCGGGTGGTGGTGAGGCCCCAGTGGGCCGGTCGGTGGTAGTCGGTGGGGTGAGAGGGGGGGAGGGGGGGGGAGGGGGGGCTGGGTTCCTTGTCTGGGGCGGTCACGACGGATCCCAGAGGGGGCCTAGGGCCAACCTGTACCGGGACCACCAAGCGGCTTACCGCCTGCACACGTGCCTCTGTGTGTGTGTGTGTGTGTGTGTGTGTGTGTGTGTGTGTGTGTGTGTGTGTGTGTGTGTGTGTGTTTATATTGTGTGGCAGGTGTGTCGTGCCCTGTCGCGCGCGTGTACAGAGAGAGAGAGAGAGAGAGAGAGAGAGAGAGAGAGAGAGAGAGAGAGAGAGAGAGAGAGAGAGAGAGAGAGAGAGAGAGAGAGAGAGAGAGAGAGAGAGAGAGAGAGAGAGAGAGAGAGAGAGAGAGAGAGAGAGAGAGAGAGAGAGAGAGAGAGAGAGAGAGAGAGAGAGAGAGAGAGAGAGAGAGAGAGAGAAGCGCACACACGGTGCAACTTTGTGTGCAAAACCGGCAGAGAAGAATTGAGTAAAGTGGGGAAAGGAAGACAGCAGCAAACGGCGAATAACTTTCGTTCCGGCGGGATCGCCTGTCGACGTCGTCGTCGTGTGTTCCCGAAATTTTCGGTGTCCCGTTTGGCGCAGCCGGCGTGGCTGAGATGCCGCAGGCGCCCCGTTCCCAGGGGACCCGCCTTGCCTGCCGCCTGCACAGTGGACCAGAAGACCGGTGAAGTCGGCCGAAACTCGGGACGCGTTTTGAGCTCTAGTGTCGCTAAACGGGACTCGAAACGATCGTGTGACCCTACTAATGTATTGTTCTTCGAACGAGGTATCGATTGGTGGGGTCGCGCGTTCGGTTCGACTCCCGTTTTAGCGACACGGGAGCTCAAAACGCGTCTAGCGTTGAGGGCGCCAGCGTCGGTCTTCTGGCCCACTGTGGCCTGGTCTGACCGCCTCGCTTTGGGCTCCTCTGTGTCGCGTAATAATTGCTTCTTCGGAACGAGGCGGGCCAAAACGCGCGTGCATTGAGAAATGCACTCGTTCTCTCGTGTGCTTGTGTGTGTGTGTGTGTCTGTGTGTTTTTCCTCCTCCGCTGCCCCTCCCCTCCGCTCGGCTCCAATCACGCATTGTTGGCCTCATTATCAGAGCACTCCTGGCCGACGCCGGAAGCTTTTGTAGGCCATTGTACGTGGAACAATTGTATCTCGAGGCGGCGGCGGGACAGCCAGCAGAAGGGGGCAGCGGCAGGAGGCGGCGGCGCGCTGTGCGGTGGCCGAACTGATAGGGGGTGCACTCATAAATCAGCGCACGGGCCCGGCCCGGCCCGGCCCGGCGGTCGGGTGCACGGCGGGCTGAGCGACGGACAGTGCTGCCGCTGGCTGCAGCTCCCAGCGCCGCCGCCTATTCAGGGTTGTTAAAGTTAATTTCGAAATTATCGGCGATAATCGGATAACGATAAGTTAATTTTATCGTTAACGTTAACTTGATAACTTTTCCTGAAACGTTATCGTTATCAAGTTATCGTTAACACAGCCCAATTTAACTTATCGATCGATAAGTTAACTTTTTTTAGTGACAGTAGATAAAAACGCTCATAATGCATCAATACGTTCCGACATTTTTTGAATCCCGCGCCGCCCGGCCGCCCAACCCCACCACCACTCGGAGCGCTCGTCATCTGTTTGTTGTTGACCGTAAAGACCTTTAATTATTGTTCATTTTTTTGAATTTATTTTATATAATATTGAACTGATTTTTCCCGTCCAGGAGTGTAATTATGACACCTAGTCCTTGAAATTAAGCGTTAATTGCGAAATTGGCATTTTGTTTTCCGGTTTTTTAATGGATCCTTTCAACTACGTTAACTTATCGAATCCGATAAGTTAAACTTATCGTTAACTTGATAAGACTTTCACGGCCGTTATCGTTATCAAGTTAACGATAACGAGGGTCAGAAATTAACTTATCGCTAACTTGATAACGAAAAGAATTAACTTTAACAACCCTGCGCCTATTAGCAAGTGTGTGCAAAAGTGAGCCACCCGCTTCACTGTAGAAAAAATCCACAGGAAATAGTACGGTACAAAGCTGGTAGACAATTTGCCTGGTTGCACCATTCCTCAGTCAGCACAGTTTTGGGGGTACGGAATACGGTTTTAGTAACATGGGCTCTTACGGGAAGCACGGTTTTTTGGTACGGTTTTACTGTACGCCGAGGTTACGGAATGACCGTACCTTTTCCCTGTGAAAAGTACGGCTTTTTTAACAGTGTTCGCTATTTGAACAAACCCAAGGGGTTCCCGTTCCCCACTTCGTATTTGGGTGTACACACGGTTCCGGATTCCTAACGATTCCTGAAGAGATCCCATTGAAAAAGTCAGGATATTTAAAGACATTTCTTTGTTTCTCAGTGTTTTGCGACACTATTGCAAGATGAAGACGACACTCTAAAAAAAATGCTTCTGAAATTTCATAACCTGGTTTTGGACCTATTTGTAGAACTATTGCTCTTAAATTTCATATCCAAAAAGTTCTTAAGTATCATAAGCAGCTGTTCTGAAATATTATAGGTGGTTTATGAAATCTCACAACCCGCTTTCTTAATTTTCAGAAGCAATATGTAATAAAAACTTATATCACGTTCTGATTAATCATGATGCTTTTCCTTATTTTCTTGAAGTTGTTCTATATTCATCCTTTGATACCGTAGACGTGGTGAAGCCATGCATATTAGGCAACCTTGCCTGTAGAACAGCAAACTAGAAAATTATGGCGGGATAGGGACCAGTTCAGGTCTTCATCCCTGTCACTTGAGATAGTGGACATCCTAACTGCCGCAGTGTACACAGTCCAGTCACAATTGTTGGGCGGATCTTGCGTGCACCCAACCTAATGGCTGACCGAAGACGCCAGCGAGTGGCAACATGGAAATGTGTTTTTCTCGACCTCAGTGGGATATTTCGTTCAAAACTTATAGCTAAAGGCTAGAGCTGATATTTACGAAGGCAATAGATGGTATGATTGGCGAAAATTACTTGCTTTAACGACATAAATTGCAAAGACTAATTGAAGAACGGTCACGGCGCTCCAAGCGCCACCTAGCGGCAGATCTGTGAAACCTGACTAGGGCGGCTGTTTATCTGACCAGATGTGGATTGTTCACAGATTGCGTTTTGTTTTTAGAATCACCCACGGAATTTTCGTTTCTCATACCGAAGTTGGCACTTTTACCATACAAAGGAACAGTGGAAATTAATGTGATTATTTTTTTTAGAGAGCAATGACCAGCATCACACACTATTTTGGTAATTTTTGGGTAAATACGTCCAAGGATGCCCTGTCCACCCACTAAGTTTGGAACCCTCACCCAACCCAAAAAATCGGCCTGTCTTCAGGTGCTGCCACCCCATTCTTAAAATTTAGAATTGGTTTATGAATTAAGCTACAGTTTTGAAATATAAGAGCGACAATCTTAATTTTCATAACTTCTGTTCTGAATGTAACTCGTTCTAAACTTTTATAACCGTATTTCTAAAATTTTATGGCCGAAATCTTAAATTTGATTACCAGATCTTAAGTTTCAGAAGAATGTTATGAAAGTTGACTTTTAGAACGTGTTTATGAAAAGTTATAGTTTTTTCGATATTAAATTTCATAACTTTTTTTAGAGTGGACATACCACTAAAATTATAGGGATTATTTTAATAAAATTTCGAAAAAATTACGAACGATTCCTAGGTTGAGTGTTCCGGAGTGGGTAACCCCTCGAACAAACCTCACTTTTACCAGGCAGAGGCACGACCAGACCGTTCTATTTTACAGAGTTAATTGCCTAATTTTTCTATTCCGAAACTTCTTTAAAGGACATATGTACTATCACTCGCAAAAGAATTGAGCCGTAGATACCCCATGCGCAAGAGACTTTCAATGCTGGATGTATGGGAGATCTCTTGGGCATGGAGTATCTAAGGCTCAATTTTTTTGCGAGTGATTACCCGAGCACCAAATTTTGAGTGCGCTTTCAATATGAGTGAAGCAACTCAAAAAAGATGTGGAATGAATTTAGAGTGTGCGGCCAGAATATGTTTTCCTGTTAGAAAAACCGGGGTATCCGAAAATCGTGTTTCCCGCGTCATGGTTTACGTTAGTGAAAATACAAAAATAACGTTATGTGTGCCGAGGTATGGGCTTTGTAACCAAGTAGTAAATTGTCTGCCAGCTTTGTACACCGTACCATTTTTTTAATTATTTTTTTTTAAACAAAATCCGATCCTTTTTGGCCAGGAGGCATTTCAATTAACTATGGTCCTTACGAGGCACCGACCTAAAAAAACTGGAATCAAATTGAAGCTCCGGTGCTGAAACATCTTAGTTGACACAGGGATTCTTGCCCGTGCATGGAAATGCATTTAATAACTTTTGTTGTTGTTGTTGTTGTTGTTGTTGTTGTTGTTTGTCCGGAGCCGCTGTGCCTCTCGCCGAGTCGCCGTCCGCCTTATCAGGCTGCGGTACGTGCGACGACGAGTCCGCGCGACGCAGGGCGCCGCTGTATTATTTATCTCTCCGCGCGCGGAGCAATGCGGCGCACCCCCTCCTCCCCCGCAGTGGGCCAGAAGATCGGCGCTGGCGGACAAAACCTCTAGACGCGTTTAGAGCTCCAAAGCCTTTAAATTGGGTTCGTACCGAACACCGAACGTGTTACCCCACCGATGGAGAGAGAAATCCATTGGTGAGGGTCAAACGTTCGGTTCGAGGCCTCATGTAGCGACTACTATGGAGCTCAAAACGCGTCGATAGTTTTCAACCGCCGCCTGTTACGGTAACGGTGGGGGGGGGGGCAGCCTCCGTTGTGGTTAGGGGAACCTTCTTCACTGGTAACCTGAACACTCAGGGTTACTCTGCGTACTCGATGAATTTATTATCGTTCACACTTGACACGCTGCCGTCCATGCTGCCGCTCGCTCTCTAACCTCACCCGCACACCCGTCCCCGATAAGCGCGAGGCTCGCACTCCCGCCCCGTCCGACTCCTCCCAGCGTCCGCGCTAGCCTCGCGACACGTGCTGCTGATCTTGCACTTTCGTGTCGCGTTCCGTCCGCGCCTGGCCGCTGGGTGGGTATAGTCGACCCACCTAGCATCCCACAACACGCCTTCGCCGGTCTTCAGGCCCACTGTGCCTCCCCCCCCCTTCCCCTTCCCTTCACACCCACCAGCCCCCTCCTCCGTCCCCTCCCCCCTTCCCTTCACACCCACAGCCCCCCCCCCCTTTGTCCCCTCCCCCCCGGAAGTGCAAGTGAGTTGGAGCCCCACTAGGCCAGGCTGCTCGGCCGGCGTCGGCGTGACTTTGGTGACCGTGGCGCCGGCTCACGACCACCACAATCTCCACGGTATCACGCCTAGACAAAAAAAAAAATGCAGTTTACGGCCCTGGGAAATGTTGTGCAACAACGACGCGGTGACGGCGACGCGGTACGGTGGTTTTCGCCGCGTGAACGTGAATCCGATTCCATCAGCCCTTCTTTTTCAAGGGGTGTGTTTGGGTGGGTGTTAGTTGTGCGCGGTCGGTATGAAAAACTCATGAGTGCGGTTGTGTTTCTGTGGCGAGGCGGAGCGGAGGGTTTTGGCGCGGAGCAGCAGCCGTTTCGACGGTGCACAGTGGGCCAGAAGACCGATTCGATTCGAGTCCCATATTTTAGCGACTGTGGGGCTCAAAACACGTTCACAGTTTTGCCCACCTGCGCTGGTCTTCTGGCCCACTGTGCGGTGCGAGGGCGGCGTCCAGCCTCGTGTCCCCTGCGTCCTTGGCGGACGGGCGAACAGACGGACGGACGGATGGGCGGACAGACAGACTGGGGAAAGAAACACGATGCCCGCTCGACTCTCTTTGCGAGCGTCCTTCGACCGGGCCGCTTCTGCTGTCGTGCAACACGTGTTGTTGTGCTCGGTGCGGCGCTCGGCTGGGGACCTAAACGCCCGGCCGAACGAGAGCGCCGGAGCATCTTCTTTCTTTTTCTGTTCCTTTCTTTCATCAGTCCTTTTCTTTTCTCATTTCTTTACCTTAATTTTCATTTCTTTCTTTCTTTCTTTCTTTCTTTCTTTCTTTCTTTCTTTCTTTCTTTCTTTCTCTCTCTCTCTCTCTCTCTCTCTCTCTCTCTCTCTCTCTCTCTCTCTCTCTCTCTCTCTCTCCCTCACTCTCTCTCTCTCTCTCTCTCTCTCTCTCTCTCTCTCTCTCTCTCTCTCTCTCTCTCTCTCTCTCTCTCTCTCTCTCTCTCTCTCTCTCTCTCTCTCGTGAAGCGTGACGCGCACTCGCGCGAAATGTGCGTCCAGCATACTCGCGCGAATAGCTCGAGTTGCTGTTCTCACGAGGATATACTACTTAAAATTTCTCCTATGACAAATGTGTCATTCCTTTTTTTTGTTTTTGTTTTCCCATCGAGAGGTGAGACTAGTGTCTGTGGGCACGTCTGCCTTGCTCCTTCTCTTAATCCACTACCTGCGCTGCTGTCGCCTCGGCCGCGTTCGAATATAAGGTGGGAAGAAAAAAAAATAGACACAAGCACGAAGACGGTGCACAGTGGGCCTGAAGACCGGTGCAGGCGGCCAGAGCTCTAGACGCGTTTTAAGCTCCAGAGTCACTAACCAGGACTCGAACCGAACGCGTGTGACCCCACCAACAGACTCCTCATTCGGAGAGCAAATCAATTGGTGGGGTCTCACGTTCGGTTCGAGTTCCTTTGAGCGACTCCGGAGCTCAGAACCCGCACGGGATTTTGACCGCCTCCACCGGTCTCCTGGCCCACTGTGAGGTGCTTCAAGTAGAGGGGAATAGAGTGGGTAGAAAAGGAAACTCGGACGGTTCCCCGTTTGGGCTGGCCTGGCCTGGCTGGCCGCGGGGTCCTGTTGTCACTTGGCAGTCCGGACTTCTCAACCGGCCCGCCCAGAATACTATCACGTCTGCTTGTGTGTGTGTGTGTGTCGAAGATAAGTGGGAAAGCGAATGCCACACGCGCCGCTGTGATGCGCTAATTAACATCTTCACGGTCACTGACACTATCTCGCCGCGCGCGCACACTTTTTGTTTCCGTTTATTATTTATTCCGACCCTCTTTTCTTTATGGTATTTATCTCTCTGTCTGACACACGGACGAGCAGAACCCCACTGTGTGTGTGTGTGTGTGTGTGTGTGTGTGTGTGGGGGGGGGGGGGCTCCCAGGGACACATTCCGTTACGTTTGCTGATGATTCAGTTTGTGGGATGATGTATGGTGTGGTGACTTGCGGGGACGGCTGTTGTGAAAGCGTCAGAGCTGGCCGGTGGGATGCACCTATAGGTATATATACCTCTGCTTCCTCAAGCGTTAGAAGAGCGATTCCGAACAACATCACTCCGCCTCCGATCTTGTACTATTTTGTACAATAAATGCTGCATAACTCATAAAAAATGAAATCACCGGAGGTTTCGGACCTTTCCGGAGATCGGTGGCAAATTTTTTCCCAACAACTTGTCCCGGTATTTTTTTTTTTAAATGCACAGTGCATATTTTTGCAGCTTCGGGAGCACAGTGGGCGCGCAGACGGACAAAGTATACACGCGTTTTCTTCAGCTCCAGATAGTCGCTAAATGGGACTCGAAAACCAAACGTCTGACCCCACCGATGGATTGCTCTCCGAACGAGGAATCCATCAGTGGTGTCATACGTTCGGTTCGCGTCTCATTTACCGACTCTGGAGCTCAAAACGCGCGTTAAGTGCTGACCGCCTGCGCCGGCCTTCTGGCCCACTGTGGGGCGGGAGAGAGACAGTGAGTCCACGGAGAGTGAGCCGTGAGCGGGTCCGGGCCAGCGACCCGGTCGCCTTGACTGGGGGCCGCTGGGGGCCTTGGCCAACCTTGGCCCTGACTTCCACCAGGGCAATGGAGCGGCCCGGCGGGGCGTGGCTGGGCTTGGAGTGGGGGCGCTGCTGCTGCCGCGGTCGCCCGCCAGCTGACAGCGCGAGCGTGCCGTGTCAGCGAATCTGGTGCATCGCCGCGATGCCGCTGTCTAGATTACGTCGCGTTGCGTCCGGAATGAATATCGCGGACGAAAAGAGGCGATTGTTTTTGGTCCGCAAGATTTATTTTTGTTCTGTTTTAATTTTTAGACATTGTTATTCAACGAATGTGACGTCACATCCGTTCGAATATGAATTTTGTCGCGTTCGTTTGAAGATGACGTCACATTCGTTTGATTATGACGTCACATTCATTTGAATGTTGACCCACGTTCAAACGCATGCGACACCCTAATTCAACGGCCGTGTCACGTTCAAACGAATGTGACTTTCGTATTGAAACGAACGTGATAAAATTGACATTGAAACGAACATGGCGTCACATTCGTTGAATAACAGTGGAGTGAGTGCACATATTTATCACGTTTTTTTCTTTCTGTCTGCTTTCAGAACGATACCTTGCTGCATGTGGTGCCCGCCGGACCCTCATCTGAGGGATCAGTTCCAGGTAAATGCGTTGTCCTTATTTATGATTTGTTGGTTCTAACTTTGCAGAATGAATAGGGTTCGTGTTAGGTAGACACATAGTACGAAAAATGACAACCACAAAAACACGCACACACTTACACATTTAAGGTTCAAGATGATTACAGTTATAGACTATCTCTTTGACAGCATAATAAATAAATAAATTTGTCCAATATCGGCGTTCCCACAGCACTGGGTTGTATTTATTGCTTTGGCACGTGGAGTCCTTAACGGCGCTCGAGGGCACTGCAGGCTGGTTCCGGGGTCGTCGCTCTGTCTCTCTCGCACGCGAGCCACGCGCCGAGGACGTGCGAGAGAGACAGAGCGACGAAAGCGCTTATCGTAGGCAGCCTGCCGACGCCGCGAATAAGTAAGCAGCCTGATGAAGGATCGCCAGCCACGTCCATAGTGCACCTGGGTTGCGTGCCGCCTGCCCGGCGCACAGTGGGCCAGAAGAACGGCGGCGCACACTAAAATCTTGTGGAGTTTTTAATGCATAATTATGCATGCACAGAAACGTACGTAAGGTGTGTATAATATTATGCATCACTGTGTACATTTTATGCAAGAAGATGCACAAAATGTACACAATGATGCATAATATCATACACACCTTACGTATGTATCTGTGCATGCATAACTATGCATAAAAAGTGCATAATTATGCATTTAAAAAGTCCACAAGAGTTTAGTGTGCGCTCAAAACTCTGGACGCGTTTTGAGCCCCAGAGTCGCTCAAAGGGACTCGAACCGAACGTCGTTGTGACCCCACCAATGGATGCCTCGTCCTGAGATCAATCCATTGGTGGGCCCACTCGTTCGGTTCGGGTCCTGATTAGCGAGTCTGTGGCTCAAAACGCGTCCAGAGTTATGGCCGACTGTGCCGGTCTTCTGGCCCACTGTGCGGCGCAGCCCAGCGCATGCGCCCTCTGCCCACCGCCAATCGGGCAGATCATCGCCTCTCTATCGGAACCGGCAAGGAACCAGTCGGGTCGTTGGCCTCGAAATTTTTCATCCTCGATTCGGCGGCTTTGCGGCGAGGAAGACGATGCTGGAGACACCCTCATTCCAGGAACGTGACGTCACGTTCGTTTGAATGTGGATTGTGACACGTTCGTCTGAGAACTGCTACACATTTGTTTGAATGTGAATCGAGGCCTCATTGTTCCCGGTTTAACTCGTTGAGTAGACGATTCACAGTGACACGAATGTGACAAAGTGATGTCACGTTCGTGGAATGAGACTGGAGACACTAAGCGTCCGTCTGAACGACACTAAAAGACTCTCTGAGACTCATTGCGTCCCACTGGACCATGCTGGAGAGACTTTGAGTCTCTAGACCGTGCTGGAGGAGAGACTTTGAGTCACTGGAACATGCTTGAGAGACGTGGACGGAGTCCCCTGGGACCACGCAGGAGAGACTTTGAGTCACTAGAACATGCTGGAGAGTGGAGAGACGTGGACGGAGTTTCCTTGGACCATGCAGGAAAAACTTCGAGTCTCTGCACCGTGTTGGAGGAGAGTTGGAGGAGAGTCCCCGGACCATGCTGGAGAGACGCGGGTGACGTCTCCTTGGACCAAGCAGGAGAGACAACCCTGGGCCACGCTAGAGAGACTCCGAGTCTCTCTAAACGACGCCGGAGAGACCCAGCCCCGTCCCCTCGGACGACACTGGCCACAGCGTCCCCTATGTGCCGGCCGCCAGCGCGGCGAAGGCGCGCTGGATTTATCTGCGTTTACGTAAACAGCCTTATGGGTCAGTAGTCCATCATCGCGGCCGTAAAAGAGGGGCGAAGTGTGGCGCGCGGCGCGCAAGGCTGGCCTCGCCTCACCGTTCGCGCTGCGCGCATTGCTTCGCGCTTTGCGTTCGGTGAGCGCGGCGCAGTGATTTGCGTCGAGGAAAAGTGATACCGCGCGCGCCGGCCGACAGTGGGCCAGAAGACCGGCGAAGGCGGCCGAGCCAAAACTCTAGACACGTTTCGAGCTCCATAGCTGTCGCTAAAAACAGGACTCGAACCGAACGTGTGAACCGACCAATGGACTCCTCGTCCGGAGAGCTATCCATTGGTGGTGTCACGCGTTCTGTTCAAGTCCCATATAGGGACTCTGGAGCTCAACGCTTCGAGAGTTTTGGTCGCCATCAGCGGTCTTCTAGCCCACTGTGCGGCCCTCCGACGTGGACGGCGGGAGTGAGTGCGCGACTGTACTGTACAGTCTCGCGAAACGCAAATCCCGATGAAAACGTCAACGCGCGGCAACGCGACTGCAAGGCGATGGTGGCGTGTCGAGTTGCAGGCGGCGCGCAGTGGGCTAGACAACCGGTGGAGGCGGTCAAAATCCCGGTCGCGTTTTTAGCTCCAGAGTCGCTGAACAGGGATCGAACAGTGACCCCACCTACGGATTCCTCCTTCGCAGAGCAATCTATTGATGGGTCTCACACGTTAGGTGCGAGTCCCATGCAGCGACCCTTGAGCTCAAAACGCGACCGGGATTTCGACCGCCTGCAGCGGTCTTCTGGCCCACTGTGCGCCCGACAGCTTTCAGGAACGGAATTATTATTCGGCTGATTGACAGAGGGCGGCACAGTCCGTCGATAGCAGGCAGAGAGAGAGACAGGCAGAGTGCCGGCACGCGCGGCCGTGCCGTCCTCGCCCGGGGCAGTTGCAGCGGGACAGCTCTCTGTCTCTCTCGTACTCAAGGCGCTGTCCTTTGGGGTGCGAGAGGGACAGAGTGGCGGCAGTGTTCGGACTTGTTTGGCAGCGCCACGCCCCCGTCTGTGATAGGTGTTTCGTGCGGTGCACTGAGTTGCGTACCAGTGGGCCGGTATAAAGGAAGGGACAAAAATGGCGATCTGGGGGCTGCGTGGCGCTCATCTCTCATTTGACATAAGGGGGCCAAAGTCACACCTTTGTTTTTTGGCATAATTTCCTATGATCCCTTGGGCTTCTGATAAGGGAAACGGCAAAGACTCTACGAGGAACTTTGACACCCAAATTTCGGTCTTATCCCTGAAACGTGGACAAGACAGAACGCCCTTTACGGGATTCATTTTCATTTTTCATGTCATTTTCATTTTTAACAGTGCTCGATTTAAAAAAAATAAATTAAAAAAATGACATTTTATTTTTGGAAATATCTAACCCAGCTCTCTGCTGTAAGTAAGGCTGTGCGTGCTGGCGGCTTGTCGAACGTTGCGATCCAGCAAAACTGATTCCGAGAGTCGTTTTCGTCGCGCTCCGTCTCTCTCGCACGCTTGGGGCGCGTCGCGTCTTGGCGTGAGAGAGACAGAGCGACGAAGATCGCCACTCTCGGAATGAGCGGCGAGCAAGGCGAAACCGAGCCAAGCACGCCGCGGGGGAGGGCGAGCGGCCGCAGTGCGCGGGAAACAAGCAGCGGCAGCGCATGCCGTTGCAACCGGAAAAAGGTCCCCGCCGGACAGGAGGCGGGTGCGGGTGCGGCGGCAGCGGCACCGACCAGCGTGCTGACCCATATCTCGCATTATCAGCACGGCGGCAGCGAGCAGTGGGCCACACCACTGCTAAACAGAGTCCTTGTTTACGCGCGGCCTTTTTGCGGCGGGACTGTTTTCCTTGGCCTTGACAGCAGCGGTCTCTCTCTCTCTCTCTCTCTCTCTCTCTCTCTCTCTCTCTCTCTCTCTCTCTCTCTCTCTCTCTCTCTCTCTCTCTCTCTCTCTCTCTCTCCCTCTCTCCCTCTCTGTCTCTCTCTCTCTCTCTCTCTCTCTCTCTCTCTCTCTCTCTCTCTCTCTCTCTCTCTCTCTCTCTCTCTCTCTGTGTCTGTCTCTCTGTGTCTCTGTGTGTGTCTCTCTCTCTCTCTCTCTCTCTCTCTCTCTCTCACTCTCTCACTCTCTCTCTCTCTCTCTCTCTCTCTCTCTCTCTCTCTCTCTCTCTCTCTCTCTCTCTCTCTCTCTCTCTCTCTCTCTCTCTCTCTCTCACACACACACACACACACACACACACACACACACAGTGTGTCCTGATTGGTCGCCGCGCTCCGATTTATGGTGCGATTGAAGAGCGTTCAGATTAATAACGCGTGTGCCACTAAGTGATTTACAAAGCGGCATTGCGGTGTGGCTCCGCCGGGCTCCGCTCCTCCGCTGTCGCTGCTGCTCCGCGGCGGCAGTGTGCCGTGGGAGGGAAAAAGAGAAAGAAAAAAAAGATCGCCGGTTTTACGCGGTTTTACGACGCGCCACTGCAAAGTGCCGCGGCTCCGTCCGGCGCTCTCGGCATTCCCTGGCGTTCTGCTGCAGCGCGCTTTCCGATTTGACAGTGGCAGGGAGCTTTCAACGACGCTCACCTTCCTGGATCCTTGAACTGGAGCCTCCAGTCTGGAGAGGCCTTCGCTGGTGATGCATTTAAATATGAGATGTCAGACCCTCGCTGGAGCCTTTCTCAAGCAGAGAATACATCATTTTTTTAAGTGATAATTTTCGATAAATTTGGATGTGAAGTTGGAAGTTCACACATAATTTCACCCTCGTGGATGCCAAACAAGCCTGTAAGAACTCTGCAAGAGCAAAATAAAACGATAAAAACGTCTAGATATTTTGAGTTTCTCGGAAACCTCGGCAGATGGCACCACGGATCGTCGATTACCGTATTTCGGGCGTGACCAACCAACAGTGTCATCAATCGTTTTGACGCCTTGAGTCTTGTAAGAATTCTTACTCTCAGCGCGCTACTGACTTTTTGGTCAATTTGTCAATAGTTATCTAAGTAGTTTGTGCAACCATAATACATACTTTCCGTTTCTTAAGGAACTACTTATGAATTGTTAAGTAGTGTACTGACAATTTGGTTTTTTTAAAATAATTTTACAAAGCAAATTGGTCATACTTACTTAAAAAATACTAAGTATTATGGTTGCTTAAACGAGTACGTAGTTCATGAGGCAAAATTCAGTAACGCGCTGAGAGTAAAAAATAAAATAACAACCAAATTTTTTATTTTTTTCACGGTGTGATTGCTTTTCTCGGTGTGCTGAAGTCTGTGCGGTGCAGTGCTTGCAGCCTGCGACTTGACGCGTCGTCCGTGTCCGCGGACGTGCCTGCCATCGGGGGCGTGCAGTTTAGGACCGTGGGTTCCGCGCGACATTCACGCGGGGACATCGCGGCGACGGGCCGGACGACGGAACACGCACCAAGCGCCGTTTTAACGCCGCCGTGGGTTCGAGACCCGCCGACGCGACCGGACGCAACGCGGCGTTTCACTCTTTTAAAAGGTTCGCCGCTCATCAGTGTGTGTGTGTGTGTGTGAGAGAGAGAGAGAGAGAGAGAGAGAGAGAGAGAGAGAGAGAGAGAGAGAGAGAGGGAGAGAGAGAGAGAGAGAGAGAGAGAGAGAGAGAGAGAGAGAGAGAGAGAGAGAGAGAGAGAGAGAGAGAGAGAGAGAGAGAGAGAGAGAGAGAGACCACCAACCTCAGCCTGCTGCCTTGCTGCCTATACCAGGCAACCTCTCTGAATAGTGACGTCATCAAGATACTGCCTGGTTGGCGTCCCTTTCGACACTGACGCACAGTGGGAAGTTTTGCTTCTCATGGCGCAGCACTGATTGAAATACAACGTAGTAGTGTTGCGCATTTTTGACACTCCCCTCGGACGCGGAGAACGAGACCGCAGCACAGTGGGCCGGGTGCTCGGGTGCTGGAATTAGCGCGGTGCGGGCTTTGGAGCCATCTTTACTGCTCTTTATTTGGCGGCACCAATCAAGCGAGAAGGCCAGGCGCGCAACCCGCTTTACGTACGCGGCATATTTGGGTTAATGGCCGACCAGGACGCGCTGCTGAATCGGACCGCAACGGGCATAAATATTGAAGAAGCATCTGCCAAACGGTCAAGTTTGTTTTGCGCGCGCTCAAGGATTTTGACCTGGATTCGAATCGAATCTGCTTGGAACACTGGTAAAACTAAGGCGAAAACGATACGTCGGTCGTGAAGGATCCACTCTCGTGAATTTTGTCAGAATTTCACAAACCTGTCTGAAATCCTGATGAAAATTCGCGGACCTCTGAAAGCTGCAAACTTATTATGACCTTCAGCAGAACTCAGGCCATCAATATCAGCATAAGTTTCCAGAATCTCAGCATTCAGAGGTGCGCTTGTTTTGAACTGGATTTCATACATGTTTCTGACGTTCTGACAAAATTTACACGAGTGGATAGTCTGTACACCCTTCTTGAAGCTTACCAGAGCTCCTGCGCGTATTTCTTCCTATCTAAATGCATGGTGGAAATATCCTTGAAGCTTAGTTGAACGCTTCAATAAGGACGTAAGATCTTCTTCAAGCGTAGCTCTATGCTTTGAATGAAGCGTAGAACTACGAACTACGTAGAACAACAAACTCAATTTCTCAGCTTTTTCAGGCAAAATGGGCGTTTTGCGATTTTAAGTCGGAAGACGAAGTGCTGCGGACAGTAAACCACGCTGTCGGTAACGTTTTGATTTTGTTTCCTGTTGTTGTTTTTTGCCGTGTCTCAAGCAAGGCGGACGCAACGTTGAGGCCCGCTGTCGGCCAGGCCGGGCGGGGCGCGGCGGGTCCACTTATTAATTTGAAAAATGTGCCGCTGGAATCAAACTAGTCGGCGTTTGATCCGCCGGACTCCCAGTGCGTTCCCATGTCACGGCGAGAATGGCACCGCTTCGACATTAATCACGGCCTGCCCCGCTCCCGTACGTTTCCCCCAGTAGTGCGGAAAATAACTGCAGAGAGCACGCGCAAAGAAATAAAGCGAAAAGAAATATTTTTTAAAAAAGGTTGCTTGTTTGGAAAATTGCTTTGAGTACTTGTTTTATGTTTGTTTTTCTATTTGTTTGTTGTTTGTTTGATTATTTGTTAGTTGGTTTGTATGTTTGTTTGTTGCTTTTCTGATTACTTTTTTTAAAAGGACTTTGCTAGATTAACATACTTATAAATATCGCTGAATGTTTAAAAGAAATATTACAACAAACGTCCCATTTTAAAAGAGCGCAAAAATTCAAATGAATGCGAAGTTTTACGAGAACGCTGTGTACTAAAGGTTCAAAATTTCAACAAAAAACATTTTTTTTTTTAAATAAATTTTTAAATTTAAATATCCAAATAGATGATCGAACCTTCAATTTCCAGTTATGTAGTTCCAACACGAAAATAGTATCTGTTAAGTCGGTGACCTAAAAACTTTTCCAAACAGGGGCAAGTATAACCCACACGTAGAAGCGAAAAATTATGAAAGGTAATTTATTTTTGGCAGTAAACGGTCTTCTGGGCGTGTGGGATACCGCACCTGAGGGCGGCTTGTCCCAACGGATGATTATCGACGAGGCGGCCAATTAAAGCACTATAAAAGAAGGCATTACTTTAACGATTCTCGATTTGGGCGCCACGGTCATTCCGAACAGACCTTCGTCGCTCTGTCTCTCTCGCACCCGTCCGGGACGACCCGTGAGTGCGAGGGATACGGAGCGAGACTGTTCGGAATGAGTCTGCAGGCACAGCGAGAGGCCAGCCCGGTAGCGCGCATACGTAGTGCCTGCTTACGAGGGCGCGGCACTGGCCCGGCTGCACAGTGGGCCAGAAGACCGGTGGAGGCGGTCAAAGGCCCGGATGCGTTTTTTAGCTCCAGTGTCGCTAAATGGGACTCGAACCAGACGTGTGACCTCACCCATGGGTTCCTCGTTCGGAGAGCGATCCATTGGTGGGGTCACACGTTCGTTTCGAGTCCCATTCAGTGACTCTGGAGCTCAAAAAGGGACTCCGGGATTTGGACTGACTCCACCGGTCTTCTGGCCCACTGTGCAGCAGTGCCGCGCCACTGTGGGCCGGGCGCCGGGCGCACACAGAATGGATCCCGACCCACATCAGTTTGAACGACGCAGACCAGCGTATGTTCTGTGGGAAGCGCATGGGACATCGGCGGGCACATCTGCGTCGACGACTCATAAATTGTTGTGGGCACTACATAGCCTCTTGGAGGTTAACTCTTTAACTAAGGCAAAAAGCAACGACCTCGTGGGAAAGAAGCTCGGATTTTGGACGCCTCTCGCGGAGCGCTCAGCACACACTAAATTCCTACCCTCGAACAATTTTACGCATACACGTATACATATGCTTTTCGCACAAATTCTGCTTACAAATTTGTACTGAAAAGTTCGTACGCTTACGAAGTATTTTGAGCATGGTACAAACTATTTAGTTTGTTATACGAAGACAGAGTCTGTAAATTACGTACACACTGAATTCCTTTGCACAATTTTTTACGTGTCCTCACAGAATTTCGCGCATACGTGCTTTTCGTACAAAATTGTACGAAATTTCGTACAAATTTGTGCGATTCTGCGTAAAAATTTGTACGCAAAAGTTCGAACGCATGTTGAAAATTATGCAAAGCCACGTACAACACTGTGCAAATACATTTAGTGTGTATGTAGTATTTTCTTTGTAAGCTCATGTACGCTCAAAAAAACTTGGTTGTAACAAGCTACTTTTCTTCGTAAGGACCGAAATAGTTTGTAAGGTTTTCTCAGTGCGCATGTTGAAAATTGTGTGAGACGACGTACGCAAGATTGTACAAATACATTTAGCGTGCTTGTCGCAGCCTAGGCCGCGAGTTGCGACGTTTCTGCTGCAACAAAGTTTGCAAGTTGTCGAAGCCCGCAGCACGTTCGAGCGGTGCATGGCCGTTGCAGCGCGGCTCAGCCCAGTGCAGCCCAGCAGCCCAACAAGGCCGTTACGTCGGTGGCGTTCGCGGCCGCGCGCCAGACGTGCACCGATACGATGAATTGTGGCGACGCACGGACAGACAGACAGGCAGACGAACAGTCCGAGAACAGTCAGACGGACAAAGCCGAGGGGTCGACAACTCCATATATTACCTCGTACGCGGTGGCAATATTACCTGCATGTTACCTGTATATTACCATGAAATATATGTATATAACTACAATTTTGCCTCTATATTACCCCTTTATTACTGGTAATATACGTATACTCCCTCGTACGCAGCTAAGGGGAGTTGACGAACCCGCGGACAAAGCACGCTAAATGCTGATGGACTTTTTGTACGATGGTCTGGCTGCGTTGTGGGCACAAAACTCTGAGATTTGTACTGCGCGGCGCAAGACGCGAGCATGGTGGCCCAGCACATTGAGCCAGAAGACCGGCGCAGGTGGCCGAAAGTCGAGACGCGTTTTGAGCTCCAGAGTCGGTTAATGGGATCAGAACCGAGCGCGTGTGACCCCGTCATTGGATTCCTCTTTCGGAAAGCAATCCATTAATGGGGTAAGACGTTCGGTTTGAGTTCAATTTAGCGCCAATGGAACCCAAAACGCGTGTGCAGATGGCCGCCTCCGCCGGTCTTCTGGCCCACTGTGCCCTGCCCTACAGTGCGCAGGGTCATCCAGCGCAACGGTCCATTAAACACACGCTTTTTAGCGACGGGAAAATTCCGCGTCGCGGCACTGTGGCAGCCGTTTCACGATTATTTTATGGGGCGTCTACATGGTTTCCTTTTTTTGGTCTCCAAATAAGTTTTTTGCCCTCCCGGGTCGCGGTTTGGTATTCAGGACGAGGAGTTGGAGACTTAGCCGAAACGAGTCGATGCGATCCTGAAACCAATCACCGGCAACATCGACCGCTTTTGCAGATTATCCATCGACACCTGGGAGGGACGCGCGCCGCTGTTTTTGCTATTTCGGGACGAGGGAACTCGCCTCATAACCGGGCAGAGGCGAGAGAGAGAGAGAGAGAGAGAGAGAGAGAGAGAGAGAGAGAGAGAGAGAGAGAGAGAGAGAGAGAGAGAGAGAGAGAGAGAGAGAGAGAGAGAGAGACTCTGTTCTCTTCTCCGCGACCTGCCCACTGTGAGTGACTGTCGACAGTGTGCTGATATGATGCACGCTCGGCCGAATTCATATTTTGGAACGGAAGGGGGGAATGAAAGGAAATAATGTATGTGGCTATTAGGCGGCAGATGTGCCACGATGCGGGCCCGCTCCTAGTGGGCCGGCCGACACACTGCTAGCTAGACCCGAACGGAGCCGAAGCCGAGCCGAAGAGCAGCACCAACATAAACTGGCCGAGCTATCAGTTACACACACTCCGAAGCCCGCGGCACCGCAGGCCCCAACACCGCTTTCGTCGCTCTGTCTCTCTTGCACTTGTGGGGCGTCCCGCTGGGGTGCGAGAGAGACAGGGCGACGGGGCGCCGTTCGGAATGAGCCCACGGGCAGGCACAAGTCGCGGTGAAGTGGCAAAACCGGACGCGGCCGCGACCACGGCTCGACAGGCCGCCAAAATATTTCTGCATTTTTGTCTACTCTCGGACGGGCGGACGTGATGCATTAAAAGGCGGAGGGAGCGTGCGAAGCGCCGCCGAGCCCCGGCGGGGAGAGGCGGCCCGCTACGTGTCGCTCCGTCTCTCTCGCACTCATGGGGTAGGTGGCGCCGTGCGGAAGGGACTGAAGGAGCGTGACGATATCGGCTGCACCTTAACAAGACGTTTCGTGAACGAACGGAGCATCTTTTCTTGCAATAAGTTAATTTACCAAAAACATTTTTAAGAAGACTTACTTGCAATAAGAAAGGTTACCTGTAAATTTTTTCAAGAAGACTTACCTGTAATAAGTAAAGTTGCCATTTAAAATTACAAAGCAATTTACAAGATTTTAAGTTACTTGAGGCATTCAAGTATTTACTTCATTCAAGTAGTTATTTAAGACATTCAAGTAGTTATTTAAGACATTCAAGTAGTTACTTATGACATTCAAGTAGTTACTTATGACATTCAAGTAGTTACTTGAAACATTCAAGTAGTTACTTGAGACATTCAAGAGGTAACTTGAGACATTCAAGTTAATTTACTTGTTTCAAGTGTATTGTCGCGGTTCAAAAGGCGACGTTTGGGGTGTGAGTCGCAATTGTGAGGCCAGCACAAGGCAAGGCACAAGAGTCAGCTCAAGTCAGAGGTCGGGCTTCAGACCTCAGAGAGGCCGGGCAAGAAGCTGAACGGGGACCCGACGCCTTTTCGGCGCAGTCACGTTCAGGATCGAAATCCAGCCCTGCTTCCCCGTCGCGTGAGCAGAGCGACCTTGACAGACAGCCGCCGCGCCCCACTGTGTCCCACCACACCTTGCCGCACCCCACCGCGCCCCACCGCGCCCCACCGCACCCCCCACACCGCACCCCACCGCACCCCGCCGCGGCCCTGACATTCGCGAACCCCAGCAAGGGTCAGCGGCGACCATGCTCCAGGGACAGAGGTTCAAAAGCCCACCCAATTCTCATTTATGCGGACTTCCACAACCCTTAGATGGACTCAAACACCTTTTCAGTCATCACGATATGTCCTTGTTTTTTTTTTTTCCTTTTTCAAACAAAATTAGTGGACTAAAAGAAAGTTATAGTTTTTGGTATTCGAACCATGATCTCTGCCCCTGTGGGGCCGTAACTCTTCCCACTCGGCCATGAGAACCTGCCGCAGATCTCCCACGCCAATAAGGGACCTGAAAACTGCGCGACAAGTTGCCGCGCGCTGCGTTCGCTGGCACTGCTACACTCGGCGCGCCGTGCGGGACGGCGGCTGTGCGAACCGCACACTGCCGCTGTGATAAAATAAATGGTGCGGTCTGCATAAATAGGCTTCCGTCAGGCACCATCCTGTCGCCGGCGCGAAGTAAAGAGTGCTCCCCCGTGTGCGTCTGTGTGTGGTGTGTGTGTGTGTGTGTGTGTTGTGCAACGAGCTAATTACGTACAGGCATGTGCACCGTTGGGCTCGAGCATATACAGATGCAAAATCACGTCTCCACACACACACACACATACACAGGGACACGGAGAAAGAGAGAGAGAGAGAGAGAGAGAGAGAGAGAGAGAGAGAGAGAGAGAGAGAGAGAGAGCGCTGCGACTGCATGACGTGGAATGAGCGGGCAATCCAATGCAATCCTACGCACTTGCTTGCGAGCACTTTGCCGAAAAAGCGCCTGTCAACCGACGGGTAGACTGCCACGCTAGACGGCCCTGCGTTGCGGGACTGCCTACCCTTCACTTCGCAGGCGCTCCGCTCACACCTTCACAACAGGAAGGTCTCTCTCTCTCTCTCCCTCCCTCCCTCCCTCCCTGGAGCACGCACCTGCCTCGCCGAGTCGCTATTGTTTCTTTTTTTGCCGAGTTTTATTAGGCTGTGACTGCATAAGCTCCCTCAGTAGCCCCGGTCGAAGCAGGCAGCAGCTGCCCCTTTGTTGTCAGGGCTGTCATTGGGTTGCCAACCTTTCGCCGCTGATGAGCGCCGCTGCGGCCGCATGGTGGGCCAGAAGACCGGCGCAGGCGCGGTCAAAACCCCGGACGCGTTTTGATCTCCAGAGTCGCTAAATGGGACTCGAACCGACCATGTGACCCCACCAATGATTCCTCGTTCGGAGAGAAATCGAATGGCGGGTCACACTTCCGGTTCGAGTCCCAATTAACGACCCTGGAGCTCAAAACGCGTCTGGGATTCTGACCGCCTCCACCGGTCTTCTGGCCCAGTGCGCGCGCCGCGCGCCTCGACCGACAACGACGTTTCGCTGGACGTAAAACAGTTGCACCACTAGCAAGCAGGCAGACAATGCGGATGAGGGGCAACAATAACAACAAACTTTTCCCTTTTTTTTTGTTTCGTTTTCAGCTTGCGAAGCGTGGCGGACAAAAGGGGAGAAAACGATGCCGCGCGTCGCACACAGCAGCAGCACGGCGAGCGCGTCGACGCGTGAAAGAGGCGTGTTTAATTGCTCCTCCTCCTGCCTTATTTCGCCTCTCGGAGGAGACAAACCGCGAGATTTATCCTTCTTTGGGACCACCCGGCTGGCCGTGTGAACACGCTCTTGTTGTTGTTGATGTTGTTGTTGTTATTGCAACGCGCACTCGCTCATTACGCGCCGGGGTGTGTCCCTGCCATTAATGAGTCCCCGGCGGACACGGCGCGGACACGTGTTCGGAATGCGCGCGGACGCGGCGATGGCGCCCCTCCGGGCGGGCCATGTTATAGTTGCAATCAAAAAAATTAGGTTAGGTTAGGACTGGAAAGCAGCAGTGGCGAACTCGCGCTGTGGTTTGCCGCTAGGCTGTGGAAAGTGTTGTTCCAGCGCAGAATAACACTCACGGACTAAAAGTACGACACGTAAATAAAATGTAGAAATGAAGAAGAAGAAGAAGAAGAAGAAGAAGAAGAAGAAGAAGAATGTTTTAAAAATTTTTTTTTTAATTTTTTTAGAATTATGTGGAAATTTTAAAGATAACAAACAGAAAAATTTCAAAAATCAATACTTATGAGAGTGCCAAAACTTTAGAAAAAGTTATAAGTAATTTGAAAATTGTCCGAAAGGAAATGAGAGACAGGCAGCGACGAATCACACCAAGGTGTGTACCCACCAGAGAAGAGTCAAATTAGTTTTCCCCTTCGATCCGCGGTTGTTGTTTCTTCTCCGCTCCTCCCGATCGGTCCGTCGTTTCGACTCGGCTGCCGCCCAGTGGGTCGTAAGACAGTCACAGGCAGATAAAGTCCTCGGGAGCGTTCTGAGCTCCAGAGTCGCTAAATGGGACTCGCATCGGACGTATGGCACCACCGATAGACTGCACTTCGAACGAGGATTCAGTTGGTGGGTCACACGTTCGGTTCGAGTCCCATTGAGCGACTCTACAGCGCAAAACGCGTCTTCAGTTTGACCGCCTGCGCCGGTCGTCTGGCCCACTGTGTGCCGAGTGCCTCATTGGTTAATTAACGGGGTCCCGACTTTAAAGCGCCAAACTTGGAGGGAAACCTCGCGGTGCTCGTCGCAGAGGCACCCTGTAACTACCGCTACTTTGAATAGCTTGATGGCCGCGGCCCAGGCACACGGCTCCAGTATGGCTCCGGCGAACTGCTTCGAAGGAGATATTATCGTCTCACTTGACGTTAATCATCGGTCACTAACATTTGCCGGGAGTACTTCCGGACAGACGGATGGATGGACAGACGGACGGACGTACGTACGACTGCAGTGCAGAGCTTACTCCGGACGGGCTGTGGATAGCTGCAGCCGCAGCTGACAGTGTCGCGAGTACTTCTGGACGGACGGCGGCAGAGCTTACTCCGGACGAGCTGTAGATAGCTGCAGCCGCAGCTGACAGTGCCGGGATTACTTCTGGACGGACGGCGGCAGAGCTTACTCCGAACGAGCTGTGGATAGCTGCAGCCGCTGCAGACAGTGTCGCGAGTACTTCTGGACGGACGGCGGCAGAGCTTACTCCGGACGAGCTGTAGATAGCTTCAGCCACTGCAGACAGTGCCGAGAGTACCTCTTGACTGACAGACGCCTGGACGGCGCTGCAGTGCAGAGCTTACTCCGGACGAGCTGTGGATAGCTGCAGCCACTGCAGTGCAGGACAGTGGCGCGTTGACGCGCGCTATTGTTCAGGCGCTAGTGCTTACTCCTGACGAGCCATGCACAGTGGGCCGCCAGAAGACCGGTGCAGGTGGCGCCGAAACTCTAGACGCGTTCTGAGCTGCAAAGCCGCGAAATGGGACTCGAACCGAACGTGTGACCCCACCAATGGATTGCTTGCTCCGAACGAGGAATCAATTGGTGGGGGTCACACGTTCAGTGCAAGTCCGTTTCAGTGACTCTGAGCTCGAAACGCGGTTACAGCTTTGGCCGCCTGCGCCCGTCCTCTGGCGTACTGTGCCATGGATAGCTGCAGTCGCTGCAGACACTGGTGGCGATAGGCGCGCTTCTTCAGGTGCTTGTGCTCACTCCATGAGGCGCTGTGCATCCAGAGCAGAACAGTGGTTGCCATGGCGGCGGATGCAAATCCCCTTGTTATCGCGTTTTTCCCTCCTTCACATAAACTACGCCCCCTTCCTAATTGCGCCTGTTTTATCCCAGTTTACGCAGTCTAGTCATTGCATTTTCTCGTTCCTCTTTTTCTGCACTCGAAATGTCTCACAATGAAATTGAAGCTATGTACAGTGAATTTGCCTCAATCAAAATCTCTTCATAACACGAATTGTTTTTGGATTCCCCGAGGGGGAAACAACTTGAATTCAAGTGTTCTTTTTCCTCGATTTAACGTTGAAATAACGTTGAAGTAACTTTGAAATAACGTGAAATACTAATGTGAATTTGAAGTAATGGCGTGCAAAATGTTTCAAAGTTTTTCCCTGTCGGGATTTTTATGGTGAAATGCAAAGAAAATCATCCTTGACACGAAGTAAAACTACGTTCGTATAATTGCTTGCACGCTTTTCTTCGTAGTAAGGGAAACTTCTTACTTCGTACTCATGACATTTAATTTAAAGCGCGTTTTTTTCTCGTAGTTAGGATGGCGGTCCGGGTCCGGCCGACCATTTGTCGCCGTGTCCGACCCGTCAGCAGGCCGGACGGCATGAATGGGACGGCGGCGATGCCGAGCTGGCCGTCAGGGCTGGCCGTCAAGGAACACTCCCTCGTCCTTGAGGTCCCCCTGTGCCACGCCCCGCCGCACTAATTGATCGCGTTCATTACCCTTTAATTGACTTCAACGTCGGCCGTGTTGCGGAAATGTAGGCGCGCCAAGATTGAGAAATCTTTTTTTTTTTTTTTTTTTTTTTTTTTTTTTTTTAAAACCCGGGAGGCTTTAGTGTGTCAGTCCGTTAGGTTGAGCCACCACACGCAGCCGCGGCCGCTCCAAGTGATAAACCCTTCGGAGTCCTTTGGCCAGCGCAGACTGATTCCGAGAGTGCTTTTCGTCGCGTCTTGGCTCTTCTCTCGCACCTGCACGGAACTCCCCATGATCGCGTAGAGAGAGAGCGCGACGAAAGAGACCTCTCGGAATGAGCCTGCAGCGCAGACCAGCCTTGCCTCGGCAGGGCGCGGCCGGCGCTCAGCATGGGTGCTCGGCCCGCGGTGTAGTTGATGCCCATAGTCACCCGCGCGGACTCACGAGCCCCGGGACGCACAGTGGGCCAGAGATCGGCGCAGCGGCCAACATCTCTAGACGCCGTTTTTGAGCTTCGAAAGTCGCTGGATGGAGACTCGAACCGAAACGTGTGACCCCACCAATGGATTCCTCGTTCGAAGACCAATCCACTGATGAGTCAAACGATCGCATCGAGTCCTATACAAACGGCTCTGAAAGCACGAAATACACGTACCGGAATCCTTGACTGCCCTCTGCAGGTCTTCGTGGCCCACTGTGGTACGGGAGACCCCAAGCTTGCGAAAATCTATAACAGCAGAGGAGTCTGCCTCGTAAACAAAGAGTCGGACGTTTCTCATTATGCCGGCGACGTTGAATGTCGTCCTGAATATAACCGTTGGCATTTGTCCACGTGACGTGCCGCGGTAAGGGTCCAGTGGGTAAACGTGGCGAGGCGCGGATATTCCTGACTAGGCTTCGAGTCCCAGCAGATGCGCCCCCCTCTTTTTTGCGTGAGACAGTTTTTTTTTATTTTTTTTTTTTTTTTTTCGCTTCATCATAAATTTGCTGTATTCCACCTGGACTCAGATTATCGCCTTTGATCTAGCCGAAGGACCGTTTAATAAAACGAAACGAAAAGTGTTCCTTTTGGCCTGAGCATATTGTCCGAGGCATAAGCAAAGTGGGCCAGAAGACCAGCGTTTTTAAGCTCCATTATTGTCGCTAACATATTTGGAACTCGAACTCGAACGTGTGTTGAGGACCACCGGAACAAAATGGAATTATTACCTCGTTCGGAGAGTAAATCCATTGGTGGGGTCCCACCTTGGGTCTGGAGTCCCAACTCAGCGACTCCTGGAGTTCAAAACGCGTCCAGCAGCTTTAGCCGACTGGCGCCGGTCGCCTGGCCCCCTGTGCGTATTACCTCCGCCAGTGGAATGGAGCGCGCGGCGGAAGTCCCGCAGCAAACGCACGCTGACTGCTCCAACTCGCTCCCTTATTTTACTGGCAGCGCGTCTCCTTTTCTGTCTGTTTGTATTTCCAATTTCTTCCTCCCGCGAGTCAGGACCGACTGGTCGGCCCTGCCACCCGGCAACCGCGCAATAATTGGCCATCCACGTATAAGCTCTATCAGCATTGCGGTGTGATGCGTGTCCGCATATGTGTGTGTGGTGTGGTTGTGGGGGGTGTGTGTTGTTGGGCGCGCGTGCGTGTGCGTGTGCTTGTGTGGCATGATGTTGTGTGTGAGAAGAGTGAGTGAACTGTGTGAGCACGCATGTGTTAGTGAGTGAGTGTGTGTGCAATGTATGTGCATGTGTGTGGTGTGTGTTGTGTGTGTGTGTGTTTTGCGCGGCACGCTGCACTCTCCGTGTGTGTAATGTACTTTAGGCGGAGTCCTCACATAATGGCCCCATAATGGAGGTAGGCCAGTCGAATGCCAACGTTCGAAGTCTCGAACTGTTTTCCGCGCAACGGTAACTCTATCCAGCCGAACTCGCCGCGGTGTGGCGCGCCGCACAGGTCTCGATGAATCTGAACGGTCAGCTCTGTCTCTCTCGCACGCTCTGCGGAACACCTCCGATTGCGACAGGACAGTGTGGTGGGCCGGTAGACCGCAGGGGCGGACGCGTTCAAAATCCCGGACGCGTTTCTGAGCTCCAGAAGTTCGCTAAATGGGACTCAAACCGAACGTGTGACGCCCCACCAATGGATTGCTCTCCGAACGAGGAATCCATTGGTGAGGGTCACGCGTTGAGTTCGAGTCCCATTCAGTGACTCTGGAGCTCAAAACGCGGTCCGGGTTTTTAACCGCGTGCGCCGCTTTGCTTGCCCACTGTGCACGCGCTCAGCCCGCCGCCAGCAGTCGGCGTTTGAACTGCTATGGCGCGTCCGGCCGCAGCGCGGTGCCGACTCTCTGGTCTCTCTCCGCACCGCCGCGGCGGTCCCCGCGGGTGCGAGAGAGACAGAAGGGGGGCCGTCGCGCCGCGACACTCTACCCCGACCGTAGGGATTCGCTTCTGGATCCGCGGGTCCGTTTCGGCCCGTGGGTGGGAAGCCCAGTGTAACCGAATCACTGTCACCCTGCTCTCTCTCGTACTCTCCAGGCGCTCTGGCCTCTCTAGGAGCGCAGGACCAGGCCGGACGGACCGGGCATTCCAGTCTGCGGGGCCGCGGGTGGCGGCGAGAGCAGCGGCCGACCATCCGCCGCCCGGAAGGCTTTGCCGCGGCTTCGCCTGTGCCTACTTGGCCGCGCTCTGACTGTCGTTTAGGCTTCCCCTCGGGCCACATGGAAGGGTGAGGCGTGGCACAGTGGGCCAGAGGATCGCTGTGCAGCCGGCCAAAACTCTAGACGCGGTGTTGAGCTCCTGGAGTCGCTAATTAATGGGACTTGATGTGTGACCCTACCAAACCACCTGCAGCACTACGAATGAGGAATCCATTGAAGGGTCGCACGATCGGTTTCCAGTCCCATTCAGCGACTCTCACTCTCAGACTCGACGTAGACTTTTTGAACATAGTAGTGACGATTCTGTCAGATATGCACCTCCAGTAATTTGTTGCAACTGTAATACGTACTTTTCGCTTTTTAATAATTATTTACATATTTGGTTAGTACTCAATTTCTAATTTTTTTTTCCTAAAAAATTGCATGAAGTAAATTGTACGTATCTAAGAAGAAAAAAACTAAATATGATTGTTGTGGTCATATCCGTACCGTGGTCGCTGAAAATAAAATTAGTAAGATGATGAGAGTGCAGGTGCTTAACACCACATGCAGAGTTTTGACGGCCTTCCACAGGTCTTTCAGACCCACTGAGCCGGTGTTCGAAAATTTATGTTGATGTTCCTTATCGTTTTTCGAAAAAACTTTATAGTTTTGGTCGCTTTTGACTTTACCCTTTTTCCTGCGTGGGCGAGGGGAAGCAACCTCTTCGGGGAATGATGGAGACACAAGATTTCTACAGGGAATGATTTCTACTGATTTTCAGCAAGATTTCGACCGATTTTAAGCCCTAAATTTGCTTGTTTTTTTTTGCCTTTTTGGGGGGGTATTTCCTGAGATTTTTGGCGCTCAGGCGACTCATGATTTCTTGAGTGGTTGACCCCGTCGTGCGTGGGCCGTGACGAACCGTCTGCTCCAGCTGGCTTCGAAGACCCAGTGAGAGCCTGCCGGAGCCTGCACAACCTGCACCGATCTCTCTCTCCTTCTCTCTCCTCTCCTCTCCATCACTCTCCCTCTGTCCAACTCTCTCTTCTCTCTCTCTCTCTTCTCTCTCTACTCTCCTCCTCGTCTTCTGCCCAGTCACCTTGGCTCCCTGCTGCAGCACAGGCTGATTGTCAGCGGCCGCTGCAAACCCATGCCTGTGAGAACTGCAACTGCATGGACTGCATACAGTCGCTGCGCACTGCATCAGGAGGCCCCGCGCAATGACCATCCATTTTTCAGCGCGCGGAGAGTTGAGGGAGGGTCTTGAAAGCTTTTGCAGCATAAAATCCATCATCATGTCAACATTGGGTATGGTATTGCGCCCCGCCCCTGATGGCTTGTCTCTTGTCGCATTGTATTCCAGTTTCTCCTCTCTTGGCTCATCCTAGGCGCGCCTAATGCTGATGTGGGTGTCCGGCCGCCTCACGCAAGATTCCGTGGATACTCTCAATTCCTGCGCTGATGGGATCTCTGCTCTAATGCCCCTGGCGGCCCGCAGGCGCTCTCTCTCTCTCTCTCTCGCTCTCTCTCTCCTCTCTCTCTCTCTCTCTCTCTCGCGGCCCGTGGCACAGTGAGAGTGAGGTGTGGACCGGCGAGTCTGCACGGACAGATCAGCGATGAGCCTCCTGCCCGCGAGTCGCTGATGCTGGGCAGCTTTAGTATTTGGCCGTCTGCCAGTCTGTTTGCATGCGAAGCGGTGTCTCCGCTGGCAAAAGCGTAACTGTATGCGAGAGTCCAGCGTTACCCTTGAGACGCGTTTCGCTTCTATTAAAGCATAAGACTGTAGGAACTTCCCTTTGCATTTTCATGCGCTTGATTTCAAGCGTAAACTGATTACGCTTGAAAACGGAAGGGTAAAACTGCGTTTTAGTTTGCTTGCTTGTCTGTCTTTGTAGACCACACTGAGAAATCTTGTTTCACATCAGGAACGAAAACTTTGGTCTCCGGGATCAAAATGTGTTCCATCCGTCCAACCTTAACACAGTCACCACATTTTCGGTTCCAGGCATCAAACTTTTAAACGCTAACGGAAAATTTTGATGCCTGGAACCCTAACTTTGGTGTCCGGGACCAAAATGTGTTTCATCTGTCAAACCTTAACACAGGCACTAAAGTTTTCGTTCCTGATGTGTAACAATAATCGCTCAGTGCGATGTCAGAATTTGGAGAGCTGAACGCAGGTCAGGATTACAAAACGTATGTACCGAGAGGAGACGTCCCAATTTTGAATATTATTTCCATGCACGCTGAAAACCTTACGAAGTATTTTGAGCGTATGTAAGGTACAAACTATTAAGTTTGTTATACGAAGAAATAGTTTGTAAAATACGAAGTATTTTCTTTGTAAGCTAATGTATGCTCAAAATACTTTGTTATAACAAGCTACTTTTCTTCGTAAGACCTAAAATAGTTTGTAAGGTTTTCTCAGTGTGGTTTGTTTTGAAAACCTGGATTTGGCGTGCCTCCTGACTGTGCACTGGAAGCGCGCGACACCCAGTACACTAACCCAGTGTGGGGCTGTGCTGCTACTGCGTGCCGGCCGCCAGTGATCATTACGAGTGTGCCGCAGAAGCCGCGGCCCCGGTCGCTCTGTCTCTCTCGCACCCCTACGGAACGACACGAGAGAGAGGGAGAGAGAGAGAGAGAGAGAGAGAGAGAGAGCGAGAGCGAGAGAGAGAGACGGTTCGGAATGAGCCCTGCTGGCGCTTTGGTGCTGCTGCGGTGGTACTGCCCCTGCTGCTGCTGAATCAGTCAGTAACGGCCAGACATACTTCGAGAGGAGTTGAGCTCGCCACTGACTTTGTGAATGTGTTTGTGTGTGTGTGTGTGTGTGGTGCGAGTGTGTGTGCGTGCGGAACGCTTTAGCCGTTGGTCGCGGCTGCTACTCGGTTTGGTATGCAAATGGGCGAGGACATTATTTCGCGCTCACAGTGGTGGCGCGCATGCGTTCTAAAGTAACGTTCAGGGGGACACACACACACACACACACACACACACACACACACACACACACACACACACACACACAACAACACACATACACGTACGCACACACTACTCACAGGGACTGTACGATCCAGGAGCTTCGCCCCGGTGACACTGGCTTCTGGAGTTTAAGGGCTCGAGGCAGACCGGACCCACCTGAAGTCGTTTGGCGCCGTCTTGGAGCGCGCGCCGCACAGTGGGCCAGAAGACCGCCGCACGAGCGGCCAAAACTCTAGACGCGTTTTGAGCTCCAGAATGAAATTAAACTCGAACCGAACGTATGAAGTGCCCCCTCGAATGGGTTTGTCGTTCGGAGAGCTGTGGAGCTCAAAACCCCAGGGGTCCCTCTTGCCTGTACACAGATTGTTTGATTGTGTCGGATAGCTTACGATTCGGTATAATTTTGTCGCGCTTTTTACCTTTTTTCAGGCGTTTTTGAAGAGCAATATTGTGGGATTGTCTTCTCTTAGCGCACACAGATTGTTTGAGTGAGCGAGACCCCTTGTCAAAACCCTCCGGAATGTCGACCGCCAGCACCGGTCTTCTGGCCCACTGGGCACTGAGGCTTTGCAAGGCTGCACCTCGTGTTCGTCACTTTGCCGTTTTGGGTCTTGATGACGTCTAAGTGGCATGCTGCCGCGCGGTGCGAGATGGCCTGGCGATGCACAGTGGGCCCGAAGACCGTTGAGGCGGCCAAAATCCGAGACGCGTTTTGGGCTTCAGAGTCGCTAAATGGGACTCGAATCGAACGTGTGACCCCACCAATGGATTCCTCGTTCGGAGAGCAATCCATTGGTGGGGTCACACGTTCGATTCGAGTCCCATTTAGCGACTCTGGAGCTCAAAACGCGTCTAGAATTTTGCCCGCCTCGACGGTCCTCTGACCCACTGTGCGATGGCGGTGGCAACATGCCGCTCTCGCTGTTGTCTTTTGTATCCCTCTCTGGCCAACAGGCTCTGTATCTGTCTCTCTCGCACTCATTTGGGCGATGGTGTGCTGGAGAGAAAGAGCGACGACAGCTCTGTTTTCGGAATCAGCCTCGGCGCGACTTATTTCGCAGACAGCGTGCTTCAGTCGCTCCGCCTCTCTCGCACTCATGAGCAGAGAGTGCACAGTGGACTAGACGACCGAGGTGTTTTGAGCACCAGAGTCGTTATATGGGACTCGCATTGAACGGGTCTCAACAATTTATTGCTCTTTGAACAAGGAATCCTTTGGTGGGCTCACAGACGTTCGCTTCGAGTCCCATTGAGCGTCTCTGAAGCTAAAACGCGTCTAGAGTTTTGGCCGCCTGCGCCGGTCTTCTGGCCCACACTGAGAAAACCTTACAAACTATCTTAGGCCTTACAAAGAAAAGCAGCTTGTCATGACAAAGTATTTTGAGCATACATAAGCTCACAAAGAAAATACTTCGTAATTTACGAAATATTTCTTCGTATAACAAAGTAAATTAGTTTGTATAATGTATGCTCAAAATGCTTCGTAAGGTTTTGAGCGTGCATGGAGTGTGAGTGAGAAGGATACGCGGTCCAGTCCGGCCTTTAAGTCAGGCCTTTAAGAAGGGCCTTTAACTGCCCCGCCGGACCGTTCATTTGGGAATATGTTGACTCCACGACTCGCGGAAACAGAGTGGCATTTTGAGTTCGGCATGATGGTGGGAGTCTGCCGAATTTGCATGAGGTGGGTTCATAAAAATCGGGCCACTCTAAGCGTGACGCGCGTGCGATGTCGGCGAGACAAATCGTGACTTTTGCTGCAGACCGTTCCAGAGAATCGTTTTCGTCGCTCTGTCTCTCTCGCACTTCCAACAAGTCACCTGTCGGTGCGAGAGAAACACAGCCCAGAAGGGGGCCGTAATCTCCGGAAAATGCGGCTGGATCAGTTCGGACAGCCCATAGAGGCGGCGCACAGTGGGCCAGAAGACCGCGCAGATGGGCCAAGCTCTACACGCGTTTTGGGTCCCAGAGTCGTTGAATGGGACTCGAACCGAACGAGTGACCCCGCCAATGGATTTCTAGTTCGGAGAGCAATCCATTGTTGGGGTCACACCTTCGGTTCGAGTCCCATTTAGCGACTGCAGAGCTCAAACCGCGTCCGGGCTTTGGACCGCCTCCACCGGTCCCCTGGCCCACTGTGCGCGGCCCGCCCTCTGGAAGATGGCGTGTAGTGTCCGCCGTAAAGGCGACCCCCGAAGGGGCCCTGCGTCCGGTAGTCGGACTATAATGGGGCTCCGCGAGGCAACACCCTGGGCCCGGCCGGTCAGCGTCCAAACGGCTCGCTCTCTCTCTCTCTCTCTCTCTCTCTCTCTCTCTCTCTCTCTCTCTCTCTCTCTCTCTCTCTCTCTCTCTCTCTCTCTCTCTCTCTCTCTCTCTCTCTCTCTCGCTCTCTCTCTCTCTCTCTCTCTCTCTCTCTCTCTCTCTCTCTCTCTCTCTCTCTCTCTCTCTCTCTCTCTCTCTCTCTCGCCATCGGTCTGCATAGGCCGGGCCGCCCGCACTAGGAAGAGGAGGGGCCCCGGACCCCCCGGCAGGGGCGCACGGTGGGCCGGACCAACGGCGGGCCGCAGCGCGCCAACTCCCTCGCCCGGGGGCGCCCCCTGCGCGCCACGCCCCGCCGCGCCCCGCCGCGCCCCGCCACGCCAAGGCGTTCAAGAAGCAGCAGCAGTGTCCCGTGATGCTATCTCGTGTTGTTTTACAATGCAAGCTCCCACCCGGACCGCCCCGCCCCGCCCCGCCCCGCCCCGCCACTGACGGCCTGGCGGTCCACCTGGCCGCATTTACATCGCGACCGCGACTCGGTGACTCGGAACTATGATTTTTGAGCAGAGCGGCTCAGTGGCAGAGGCGCGGAGGTGGCCCTCTGCGTAAGGCGGGCAGCGCACAGTGGGCCCACGCGTGCTGAGCTCCAGAGTCGCTAAATGAGACTCGAAACGAACGTGTGACCCCACTCTCTGAACGAGGAATCCATTGGTGGGCTCGCACGTTCGGTTCGAGTCCCAATTAGCGACTCTGGAGCTGAAAACGCGCCCAGAGTTTTGGCCACCAGCGTCGGTCCTCTGGCCCACTCTGCTGCGCCGGGCTTTTCAAACCCAGGCTCCCATGAGGCATCGATACCCATCCGCCCCGTCTGCAAACAGCGCGTTGAGCGCGTGCACTGCTTCGTAAAGGGAGCGCTTTCGAATGGTGCAGCTTGGTTGCTCTGTCGCCCTCGCACCGCTGCGCGACGCCTCATGAGGGCGAGAGAGACAGAGATACATTGTGCGGTAGCAGTCCGGATCAGCGAACGCACAACTACAGAGATGCATTAGTATATATTGCTGCACAAAAAAAAAATGGGCCGCGGCAGTGCGTTTTCAGTTAAAACCTAACCTAACCTTGGTATTGAAAATTTGGCTACAGAGTTCAAATTTCTTTTCCGAAATCCCAGTCTCTAATTCAGGTCGACCAGCTTCGACCTTGCGCACGCATTTTCCACTTTGATCGTGTACGGTGGTGGTGCGAAGATGGAAGCAAAACGGAAAGCGACTTTTAGTTGGGAGTGTAGTCCATTGTCCGCGCCGCGGTTGACTCTGGCCGCTGCCCAGTGCCCTACACTGGCTGCTCCAATGCAGCCTCCGGCAGGCTGGGTCCGAACGCTAGTGTCGCCTCTCTCTCTCTCTCTCTCTCTCTCTCTCTCTCTCTCTCTCTCTCTCTCTCTCTCTCTCTCTCTCTCTCTCTCGCATCAGGCACAGTGGGCCAGAAGACGTGCGCAGGCGACCAAAACTAAAGACGCGTTATGAGCTCCTGAGTCGCTGAATGGGACTCGAAGCGAACGTATGACCCCACCAATCGACTGCCCTTCGAACGAGGAATCTATTTGTGGGGTCACGCGTTCGGTTCGAGTCCTATTCCGCGACTCTGGAGCTCAAAACGCGTCTTTAGTTTTGGCCGCCTGCGCCGCGGTCTTCTGGCCCACTGTGCCAACGGGGCGTCCCGTATGCGTGGGAGAGAGACAGAGCGAGGCGGCCACTCTTCGGAATCGCTGCGCTGGACGCGTCGCGTTCCCACGGCGACGGCGCGTCGTTCCCCGATCCTCCCTCGAGTGCGAGAGAGACAGAGCGACAGCGCCGCGCCCCAAGGACACTATAAACATACTATTAGCTCACGTAGATCACGCGCTATCAAAGCGCGGACCGCTTTTACGCTTCGTTGCGGGTAATTCTCTGCAGCCCGTCCCGTCGCGCTCTGTCTCTCTCGCACCCCAGCGGCACGCCCACGGGTGCGAGAGAGACAGAGCGATCCTGGCCGGTGCTCGTCCAGTGCCGTCCTTGCGCGCGCTTTCGACGCGACGCACTTGCAGCAGCGCGTTTTCTATGGACCGTGTGGTCGCACAGTGGGCCAGAAGACGGGCACAGACGGCCGCAGAACAACACTGGACGCGTTTTGAGCTCCAGAGTCGCTAAACAGGACTCCAACCGAACATGTGACTCTACGAATGTATTCCTCGATCGGAGAGCGAGCCAATGGTGGGGTCACACGTTCGGTGCGAGTCTCATTTAGCGACTGTAGAGCTCATAACGTTGTCCGGAATTTTGACCGCCCTCCTCCGGTCTTCTGGCCCACCGTGCGGGGCAGTCGAGCGATTACGCCCCGCCCGCACTACTTCTTGCTCTCTGTCCCTCTCGCTCTCATGGAGTGCGCCGTCGGGGTGCGAGAGAGACAGAGCGAGGTGGGCAGCGCGGGCATTGATGAAGCCGTCCTGCCTGTGTGGCCGATCAGAGATACCGCGCCGAGGGCCTTCTTGGCCTCCGACATCGCCACCGGCACCTTGGGCCCCTGCGCGCACTGTGGGGCGCGGCGGGGCGCGGCGGGGCGCGGCACGGTGGGCCAGAAGACCGGTGGAGGCGGTGAAAATTCCGAACGGGTGGTTTTAAGCTCCAGACTCCAGAGTCGCGAACGAGGCCTCTAACCGAACGTGTGACCCCACCAATGGATTGCTCTCCGAACGAGGAATCCGTTGGCGGGTTCACACGTAGAGGTGAAAATGCGCCCGGTATTTCGACCGCCTCCACCGTGCTTCCGGCCCACTGTGCGGTGCGGTGCGGGGCGCGGCGCGTGGGGGCCGTCCGTCAGTGCACCGTCGCCTTGTCGTCACAATAGGCCATTTCACTTTTTTTATGGCAAAGACAAATTACTGAAAATTAAACTAAACTCGTTTCTTTTTTTTCTCTCCTTGTTTTGTTATTTTCTTTTTTACCCGTGCTGGCGGCAGCAGTAGCAGCAGCGTCGCTCCCTTAGGAAAACCACGTGCATTATCAAAAGTCCTTGCTTTTTTTTTCTTTTTTCTCCTTTCCATCTGGGACGTAATTCGACCCTCATTGTGTCGCCGGCCGGACCCTCCGCCGCGCCGCCATAAACACCGACCGATTCGTAATAACTTAGTCGCCGTGCCGCGTCACGCAATTAAAAATGTAAGGCAATAACGGCAGCAGCGTGATGGCGGCGGGGGGCACCGGCACCGCCGTCTTCTGGCCCACTGTGCGATGCCGCTGCACGCACTGCTACTCGCGTCGCTCTGTCTCTCTCGCACTCCCACGGCGCGCCCCGTGAGTGCGAGAGAGACGGAGCGATACCCTCGTCCTCCTGGAACCAGGCGGCGGTCGCGGACGGACGCCGTCGTCGTCGTACTACAGTGGGCCGCAGGCGGCCAAAACTGTATGCCTGCGCGTTTTGAGCTCCAGAGTCGCTGTAAGCAGGACTCGAACCGAACGTGTGACCCCACCAATGGATTCCTCGTTTGGAGACCAATCCATAGGTGGGGTCACACGTTCGGTTCGAGTCCCCTGTACCGACGCTGGAGCTCAAAACGCATCTTGAGTTTCGGCCGTCCACGCTGGTCTCCTGGCCCACTGTGCGGCGGCCACATGGCTCATCACAAGGCGGGCCGTGAGACGTCGACTGACCGTTCATTGTCTGAAAGGGGAGAGAAATGGAAAAACATACACGACCGCCGCTGCCGCTTGCATGTGTAGCTTTCTGCAATCGCAATAACAATCCGTCTTCCAAGGAACCAGGGTGGCGGCGCTGGCGCACCTGAAAAAAATAATTTAAAAAAAATGCCGTACTTGTAATTACTGGCTGTGTTCTAATTCGGGCCGGCCGGTCTGCATCCGGGCGTCGCGGCGCTGCTGCAGCTGCAGCTGGCTGACTCCGGGAGTCATTATTTTCGTCGCTCTGTCTCTCTCGCACTCATGGGGCGTGCCGTATGGGTGCGAGAGAAACAGAGCGACGGAGTAATGACTTTCGGAATCAGTCCATAGCGGCGACGGCACACAGTGGGTCAGAAGACCGTTGTGGCGGCCAAAACTCTACACGCGTTTTGAGCTCTAGAATCGCTGAATGGGACTCGAACCGACCGTGTGACCCCACCAATGGATTACCCTCCGAACGAGGAATCCATCGGTGGGGTCACACGTTCGATTCGAGTCCCATTTAGCGACTCTGGAGCTCAAGACGTGTCCGGGATTTTGGCCGCCTCAACGGTCTTCTGACCCACTGTGCGGCAGTGCACCCTGGAGGTCCCGGAGGCAGGCCGGCCGGCCCGGAGGAGCTGCTGCTTGATAAAACCCGGAGCGGGAGGCGGGCGCCGTGATCCGGAGACGCCCCGCACGACCGAGCCGCGCCACGGCTGCACGCCCACTACGCCCACCGACAACGTCATGGCCCGCGGCGCCACCGCGCACGGCGCACAGTGGGCCAGAAGACCGGTGGAGGCGGTCAACAATCCCGTACGCGTTTTGAGCTGCAGAGTCGCCAAATACGGGACTCGAACTGAACGTGTGACCCCACCAATGGATTGCTCTCCGAACGAGGAATCCACCGGTACGGTCACACGTTCGGTTCGAGTCCTGATAAGCGAATCTGAAGCTCGATACGCGTGTAGAGTTTTGGCCGCCTGCGCGGAGGTCGTCTGGCCCACTGTGTGGCCCTGCCGCAAACGGCCCGGCTTCGAATACCGACGACTGCTTTACGGATTAGGTCTCTTTTTTTTGTCGCCTGGTCTGCTCTTCCAGTTTGGTGACTGCGGGTGACACACTGACCACTCTGTCGGCCATGCAAAATGTGTTCTACATCGTTTGGCATGCATCTGCCCTGTCCGGCTTGCAGGACGACGGGGAGACTCATTCCGGATGGGGGCTCTCGTCTGTCTGTCCCTCTCGCACCCATACGGGACGCTCCCTGCGTGCGATAGAGAGAGAGAGAGAGAGAGAGAGAGAGAGAGAGAGAGAGAGAGAGAGAGAGAGAGAGAGAGAGAGAGAGAGAGAGAGAGAGAGAGAGAGAGAGAGAGAGAGAGAGAGAGAGAGAGAGAGAGACAGAGAGAGACTGCACACTCGGCGTCGGTGCGCAGCCCGACCCGGCCCTGCTCCGCTGCGGGCGTGGCGAGGCGTGGCGGGGGAGAGGGGGAGGGGTGGGGAGGGGTTGGGCCCCCGCGGGGGTTGGCGCGGCCGTTCCGCTCGGCCGTCGTCGTCGTGTCGGAGCGAGATAACGATTTATGCGAAAGAAATGAGGAGTGGCGGTCGACTTTTGGAGGAAGCGCGCGAACCCGGATGGATGGGCCTGCCGCCGTGCCGCCACTCGTTGCAGTCTGCACTCGTTGCAGTCTGCACTCGTGTCGCTGCTTTCTCCCTCCCTCTCTCTCTCTCTCTCTCTCTCTCTCTCTCTCTCTCTCTCTCTCTCTCTCTCTCTCTCTCTCTCTCTCTCTCTCTCTCTCTCTCTCTCTCTCTCTCTCTCTCTCTCTCTCTCTTTCTCTATCTATCTATCTATCTATCTATCTATCTATCTATCTATCTATCTATCTATCTATCTATCTATCTATCTATCTATCTATCTCACATTTGTAGTGCGTGTGACGTGGTTGAAAACTATAGACGCGTTTTGAGCGCTAGAGTCGCTGAACAGGACTCGTAACGAACGTGTTGTGTACCCACCCCACCTATGGATTGCTCGTTCGGACAGCAATCCATTGGTGGGTTCACTCGTTCGGTTCAAGTCTCATCTAGCGCCCTTGGACCTCATAACATGTCTTGAATTTCGGCCGCCAGCGCCGGTCTTCCGGCCCACTGTGCATCGGGCGCGCTTGCGGCGGCGGCGCTGCAGTGCGTTGCAGTGCGGAGCTGGACGTGATGTGTTTGAGTGATAGCCATCTCTAGGTGGGGCCAGGCCAGGCCGGGCCAGCCGGCTTGGCGGCTTGGAAAATCATCGCACCTCCTTGAGCTCGTCACCCCCTCCCCCTCCTCCCCTCCACCTCCCCCTTCCCCGCCACGGCGATAGCCATCGGGAATAAATCGCCGAACATTGTCGCGCCGCGGCACCGCCGTGCATGCCTCGGAGTGGCAGCAGCAGCGGCGGCGGCGGCGGCGGCGGAGGCGTGGTGCCGGCACGCTCTGTCTCTCTCGCACTCATGGGCCGTTCCGTGTGGGTGCGAGAGAGACAGACAGCGATGCAAGCGCAGAGGGCGTTGGAACGACGTGCTGACGGCGGCGGCCGGCGCGCAGGCTGGATGCCGCGCGGACAGTGCCGCGTCGCTCTGTCTCTCTCGCATCCATGGGGCGTCCCGTGTGGGTGCGAGAGAGACAGACAGAGCGACGCGAGGGACTGGGCAGTCCGGGCGGGGCAGCCGCAATTGCGCCTTCCTCCGCTCGGTCTGCAAATGCGGCAAATGCTACCGCCATGGCGTTCGGGCTGCCCTGGCCGCGGCCGTGGCCGTGGCCTGGGATGGCAACTGCGCTGTAAATTTCGCGGTGTCATAAATGGGCGGTCGCGACAGTAATAACACGGCAGCATACACTGCGAGGGATGCGCCTCGCCGTGCCGCCGCACAGTGGGCCAGAAGACCGCGGCAGGCGGCGGTTAAAAAAAAATCCCGGACGCGTTTTGAGCTCCGGAGTCGCTAAATGGGACGCGAACCACCGAACGCGTGACCCCACCAATGGATTCGTCGTTTGAAGAGCAATCCATTTTGCCGGGGGGTCACACGTTCGGGTCGAGTCCCGTTTACCGACTCCATAGATCAAAATAACGCGTCCGGGATTTCGAGCGACTGCGCCGCCGGTCCTCTGGCCCACTGTGCACCGAGGGCCGTGCCAACTAGGTCTGCCGGCCGGCCGCGCGGACCTCGGATACAGAGAGTGAGGTTCGAATCGCGCAGCGCAGCCGCCAGATGGCGCCTGCAGCGCGGCCAACGCGAGGGGCAGGGCCTGCTTCTGGAGTGGCCATCGCGCGCAGGCACACTGGTATTCAAGGAATGTGACGTCACATTCATTAAAATGTGAATTTTGTCACGTTCGTTAGAATACGATGTCACATTCGTTCGAAGGTGACACGGCCGTTAAATTAGGGTGTTACATTCGTTTGAACGTGGATTACCATTCAAACGAATGTGACTTCATATTCAAACGAACGTGACAAAATTCACATTCAAACGAATATGACGTCACATTCGTTGAATAACAGTGCATGCGAGCTGAATTTGGCCAGCAGCCGGCCCCGGCATGCGCAGGACAGTCAGGAGGACAGTCAGCATTGTCGATGTCCAGTCGACTTGGCCGACATACAGGAGGGCCGTGCGCAGAAAGTTGGACAGTGAAGAGTGGGGTGGATCGGGTGGATCAAGCTACACTGTTTCTCTGACGCAGGGGGGGAGACACACACACACACAGAGAGAGAGAGAGAGAGAGAGAGAGAGAGAGAGAGAGAGAGAGAGAGAGAGAGAGAGAGAGAGAGAGAGAGAGAGAGAGAGAGAGAGAGAGAGAGAGAGAGACAGACAGACAGACATACAGACAGAGAAAAAAAAACACATACATTCCTAACTTAGCACGCACTGCCGATGTTATCGAGCCTCTGCACAGTGGGCCAAACCGGCGCTGGCGGGCAAAACTCAGAGACACGTTTTGAGCTCCACAGTCGCTCAATGGGACTCGAACTGAACGTGTGACCCCCGCCAATGGACTGCTCGTTTGGAGAGCAATCCATTGGTGGGGTGTCACGGTCGGTTCGAATCCCATTTAGCGACTGTGGATCTGCGGAACTCAAAACGTGAAACGTGGCCGGGGTTTTGACCGCCTCCACTATGCTCTGCCGCAAAAGTCATTGTCAGGCTGTCTACAGCGAAGTTTCATTCTCTGCTTGCAGGTGGCGGCCGACCCAGCCGCTTGACGCCCCCGCCATGGAGTAGTGGCCAGCCAGCCGCCGAACCCCGCCGTCGTCGCATCCGGCTGCACCATGGAGTTTTCGGAGGCCTTCCGGCCCGAGGACATCGCCAAGTCGGACTTCTTTGACTTCGTGGTGACGCCAGAGGACAACGACATCGTGCTGCACAACAACTTCCCGGCCTGGTCGCGCAAGTCCATGGGGCTGTTCACCAATAACAACAACAGCAGCAGCGCCGAGGACGCCAACGGCTCCGGCGGCGTCAAGGAGACCAACAACAACAACATCCTGCCCAACTTCGCGGTGGACGACTCGTTCTGGGACACGGGTGGCGTGACGAAGGCGGCGTTCGCCGCCGCGGCCGCCGCCGTCAACATCAAGATGGAGTCGCCCACGCTGGAGGACATCAACGACATCTGCTGGCCGTCCAACTGCAGCGCGGCGACGCCGGAGCCGGCCGACGCCGCCAGGGACAAGGACACGGACGGCTCCATCTACACCCTCACGGTGGTCAGCGGACAGGACGCGCCGGCCGGAGGCCAGCAGCCCGGAGGGCAACAGCCTGGAGTCCAGCAACCCGGAGTCCAGCAACCCGGAGTCCAGCAGGCCGGAGGCCAGGCGACGACGCCCTCGGCGCCGCAGCCGGCCGGCCCGGAGCCGCCGCCGCTTTGGTACCGGCCACCGGACCTCAGCAGCATCCTCCGCGAGGGCGACGAGCAGCTCCGCCAGGCCATGTCCGCCATGGACAGCCAGTACCAGACGTCACTCGACATCGACTCCATCATCAGCATCCTGCCGTCCATGGACGAGCCGCTGCACGGCGACATGACGCACGGCGCCATGGGCCACGGCCTGTTCGCCGCCGGCGCGCCCAGCGAGGACCTCGTCGAGGACAGCGGCTTCGTGGAGAGCAAGGAGGAGCTGCGGCAGGACGACGGTGGCCGGCCGGCCGCGTACAGCGAGAACAACAACGACTGGGCGTACTCCAACCACAACGACAACTCCGCCGCCGAGTCGCTGCTGCGCAGCGCGCTGCAGGGCGGCAAGTCCTCGTACCTGAGCCAGTACTCCGGCCCCGCGCAGCCGGCCCACCAGGACCACCTCCAGGACGGCGGCAAGACCCTCACGGAGCTGGGCCCGCCCGGCAGCGGCGCGCCGCCGGACCACGCGTCCCTGGGGCTGTTCATGGGCGGCGACGGCATGCTGCCCATGGAGGGCATGCTGTTCGACGACAGCGGCGGCGCCGGCATGTACGCCAACGGGCCGGCCGCGGCGCAGTGCGCGTCGGCGGCGTGCTCGTCCACCACGTGCATGGACGACATCCTGCTGTCACCGCTCGACGACTACGAGAAGCTCAAGATGATCGAGAACGAGGTGGCCGAGTCGGCCAAGCGGTACGGCGTGCCGCACCACGGCGGCCACTACGGCGCGGCGCCGCCGCCGAGCATGGCCGCGCCGCACGTGGGGTCGCCGCACTCGAGCACGCCGCACTCGAGCACGCCGCACTCGAGCACGCCCGCGCCGCGCCCCAAGAAGAAGTCCGCCAAGCGCAGCGCCGCCGACCGGCCCGCCAAGCCCAAGGCCTCGGTGTCCAGCTCGGCGCCGTCGGCCGCCAGCGCGGCCAGCACCAACGGCGGCGCGCGCCGCGAGCGCTCCCTGCACCACTGCACCATCTGCAGCAAGGCGTTCAAGGACAAGTACTCGGTGAACGTGCACATCCGGACTCACACGGGCGAGAAGCCCTTCGCGTGTTCCGTGTGCGGCAAGAGCTTCCGCCAGAAGGCCCACCTGGCCAAGCACTACCACACGCACATCGTGCAGAAAAGCGAACACTTGGGGCCCGCCAAGGCCATGTCCACCAAGGCCAGGTAGCCCTGCCGCGGGGGCGTCGCGGTGTCGCCAGCAGTGCAAGCCTTAGCGAATTTTCGAGTGTAGTTCTTGTTGTTTTACATGTTTTCGCCAGTGTGTTGGTCGATGGATCTGACTATAGTGCACAGTGTGATAAACGTGGCCGTGCTTTTGGCGGCGTTCCTCTATCCATGCCGTGGCGCTGGAGTAGCGGAAGCTATAGCAGGATACTGCCTTGGGTCGTGGTCCCCCAGTGGGCCATGGTACCCCCAGTGGGCCATCCCCCAGTGGGCCATGGTCCCCCATAGGGTCAAGGTCCCCCAGTGGGTCATATGGTCCCCCCCGTGGGCCACCGACCCATCCAAGTTACGGATGTGTGAAGCCAACTTGGGCTAACTCGAACTTGACCTGGAACTTGAACTTGTTGTAGTTAGGCAAGCGTGTCCCGCGCCGAGTGGGGCTGAGGCGCCGCGGCCCTGCAGTACCTACCTGGACGAATCCATGACAAAGACAAAATGATTGTTCCTATATATCTCACTTCACGAGCTGTGATCTGCCTGTTAGTTTTTACAATTTTATTGTTCGTTTATTTTTGTAAGTATTGGCATTCAGCCGACATGTACATTAATTATTTTTTGTTGAAACTCTTTTGATGCAAAAGATAAAGGATATTTTTTATACGACAGCTGCCTGCGTGCAGCGGCCAAATTGCCGAGTCGCTTTAAATGTGGTTGTAAAGTTTCTCATGCGGAAGACACTCCATCTTCAACTACGCCTCTCGAAATGCAGAATCAAAATTAAGTTTCTCAGCAAACTGAATCAAATGCAAATATTGTTAATATTTTTGTAAATAATGTGAGTTTAAGTGTTACTCAAACGTGCCTTAAAATGTAGTGTTGAGTTGACTCTTCGTTTCCTTTCATTGGAAATATTTGTTCGATCATTTTGCAGGTTGAGTTTTTTACTCCAAAATATGTGGTTCTTTTTTTAATCAGTCTTGTTCTGAACACCCTGACTAAATTGATCTCAACAGATTCTTATCATTATGACACTCGCCTTGAGGCAGTTAAAACAAATATTTATACCCTCCTACAAAATACTTTGTGTGGCCAACTTTGGAGTCTTGCCAAATGCATCGAATATATGTTTTAAGCAACATTTCCCAATAATAGTGTTTATATTGTATGTTTTTTTCTATTTATTGTTTTTTGTACTTTTGTATGAAGAGAAAGATTGCCCTTTGTACTTTTGGATAAGAAATACTTTCAAACACGTCAAATTGTATCCAGTTTTATTCCCATCTCTAAATCATACGGACTCTGGACAGGGATTTATGACTGCCAGCAACGCACAGCAATTCCTCTGCACCACTATTCAGGATCCACAACCACGGAAAAAAAAACACTCTCGCGCCAATTTTCTTACTTTTTTTTTCGTGTCCTCTCGGCGCCAAGGTCCAGTTTGCACCGAACAAGGGTTCCGTTTCACAGCCCCGATGATGCACTTCCCGGAAAATTAATAACTGCGCCTGACAAGCGGAGACTTCACAGTGACTGCCCGGCCTGGGCACCGCCCGCCCTGGCACCGCCCTCCCGAAAAATGATTAGCCCGGTCCACCGCCTTGTGGTGTTGCGGGAACTCGTTCCTCTCCTTAGTGCTGCCCCCTTTGATTGATGAGGGCGGCGGTGGCAACGCGGTTTCAGCGCCACGACTGATTTTCAGCAAAATGCGTCCAACAAAAACAAAAAAAGGAACGCACACACAAAGATTTAGCGGGACGACAAGTCCCTTTACCCCCCAGAACAGTGGGTGAGAGGACCGCGGCGCTGGCGTCCAAAATTCTGCACTGGTTTTGAGCTTCAGAGTCGCTAAACGAGACTCGAACCGAACGCGTGACCTCACCATGGATTGCTCTCCTTGCGAGGAATCCATAGGTAGGGTCACACGTCGTTCAGTTCGAGTCCCGTCAAGCGACTCTGGAGCCAAAATCACCGGTCTTCAGGCCCACTGTGCCTCGCCCTAATAAATCTATAAATCTATTCTACATCCGGTATAGTTTAAAGGCGGTCCGCCACGCAAGGAGAGATAGCGGCCATCGGACGAACTATATACCATTTTCACACCGGGAAACATCATAGCGAGCCGTTCCGAGACACACCTTCTGCCCCACGCGCGGAACAACGTACATCAGTTTTCTCACAATAATACAGGCGAGCGGGTGTCTCTGCACGCGCCGGCGAGTGTGTGTGTGTGTGTGTGTGTGTGTGTGTGTGTGTTTATATGTGTGCGTGTGTGTGTGTGCGCCAATGATAGAGCGAGGCCATTGGGAGCGAAATGTGTCGTAAAAGTTTATCATCGCAATGCAAATCCCAGAGGAGGGAGAGAGAGAGAGAGAGAGAGAGAGAGAGAGAGAGAGAGAGAGAGAGAGAGAGAGAGAGAGAGAGAGAGAGAGAAGGAGAAACGCACGAGTCTTATCAATGTGGGCCGACGGACGGTGTGGTGCTTCCATATCCATTGTGGGAGGCTGTTAGATTCGCACCACGGGGCGCCCTACACAGTGTCTTCTGCTGTCTGTCTGTCTGTCTGTCTGTCTGTCTGTCTGTCTGTCTTACCGTCTCTCCGTGACCCCCACCACACCCGCATAGTCTTCGCACCCTACCCATACGGTGCCGGTGGGTCAGCCTATTATTTGCCTGTTTTACGGCCAATTAGCTCTGGGCCGGCATTGCGGGCGTGTGCGTGTGTGCGTGTGTGTGTGTGTGTGTGTGTGTGAGCGTGTGTGTGTGTGTGTGTGTGTGTGTGTGTGTGAGCGTGTGCGCGTGTGTTTGTGTGAGCGTGCGTGTGTGTGTAAGAGAGTGTCGAGGTGCATACGAGTTTGCGCGACGTGAGTGAGGTGGGGTGCAAGACGACCGCGCCGGCGCTCAAAGCGAGTACGCCGCCAAATTACACACGTCGGCTGGCGGCATGGGCAGGCGGCTGGCGGGTTGCCTACCCGCAGGTTGCCTACCAGCAGGGTTGCCTACCAGTGAGTTTCCTACCCGCAGGTTGCCTACCAGTGAGTTGCCTACACGCAGGTTGCCTACCAGCAGGGTTGTTTCCTGCCTACCAGTGGGTTGCCGACCAATGTGGGTTACACTGTTATTCAACGAATGTGACGTCATCTTCGTTCGAATTTTGTCATGTTCGTTTGAATACGAAGTCACATTCGTTAAAACGTGCGTCAACATTCAAACGAAAAATCTGTGGCGGGATCTCTGAATTGTCAGCCAGAGACGCTGACGCTGACCACTTTGCTGCGGACACTGCTGTACCATTTCCCGCTCAGGCGACTAAGTGTCGCTTGTCTTAGCGTTGGTCCAGTTCGCGCTATGAGCGTCATTGGACAACGCGTCGTAGAAGGCACCCATCAGCGTAGTGGTCAGCGTCTAGGGTAGTCAACTGACAGGTTCCGTGGTCGATCCCCGCCGCAGGTTTGTCTGATGTCAAATTTATTTTCTCATGCGACGCTCATGTCAGTCCTCACAACTAACTTGCAGGCACAATCATCTTTATCCTTGTACAAGCCATGAAATTTTAAGTCGGTTCAACAAATATTTTTGTTAGAGCAGCAAACGTTTAGTCGCAACAACTAAAATGTTCTTCAGACGGATGCTAACTAACATGTTAGTTGCCACAACTAATCCTTTTTTTTTTCGTGCAGTGAGTTGCCGTAGCCAACAAGCGGGTTGCCTACCCGTGGGTTGCCTACCCTTTGCTTTCCCACAACACTGGTAAAACTAAAGCGTAGTATTACCCTCTGTTTTCAAGCGTAATCAGTTTACGCTTGAAATCAAGCGTAACAGGCTCATCCGCCAAGATGTCCCCTATCTGAATGCATGGGGGAATTCCCAGAGTATGCTTCATAATTTCAAGCGTAACGTCTTCAAGCGTAACTCTATGCTTGACTCAAGCATAGAGTTACGCTTTAGTTTTACCAGTGAGGCGCGCGAATACCTTGCGCGCGTCCGAGTCCCATCATGGTGGAGAAATTTGTACTTATCCGAAAGGCAGCAGCAGTCGTCGTTGTCCTCCGCGTTTGCCAGCCTGTCACTGTGTGTGTGTGTATGAGTGTGTATGTGTGTGTGTGTGCGTGTGTATGTCTGTGTGTGCGGCCAGCCCTGATTTGATCGGCCGAGGTTAGGTTAGGCGAGGCAAGCTGCTGATGGCTTGATTGGTCGCCCCCTGGAACACGCGCCGAGTTCCGCTCCCTGAGATTTATAGTGGGACGCAGTGTGTGTGTGTGCGTGCGTATGTGTGTGTGTGTGTGTGTGTGTGTGTGTGTGTGTGTGTGTGTGGTGAGTAAGTGTAGGTGTGTGTGCGTGTGTGTGTAAGAGTAAGTCTTGCGTGTATACTATGGACCACGATGCTCTACGACCGTGCGCTAAATCTATTTTTATGGGGAATGGTCGCATAGACGGATAGCACCACGTCGAGAAAGAAGGCACACACACACACACACACACACACACACACACACACACGCACGCACGCACGCACACACAGACACATACGTCGCTGTCCATCGTGGTGGACTGAGTTTCGCTCGCCTGCTCGTATTTTTCAGCCAACTCCTCTCATTTCTTCCTCCTCGCGGGGTGGTTAGAAATTTCTAAGGCAGCGTGCAATAAAGAACACTATACGGGAGGAACAACAACAACGAAAACAATATAAGATGGAAGATCAGCACCACAGGTCAAAGCGGGTGGGGCCCAAAGTGAAAGAGACGTCAGGGCAAGTGTCGCTGACGACACGAGCCGCGAGATTGATGCGTGCTTAACTGAAAAGACCCACCGACTGACCGACAGACAGACAGACAGACAGACAGACAGACAGACAGACAGACAGACAGACAGAAAGACGGACGGACGCAAGAGGCGAACGAACGTTGGTCACCGTACCGTGGGAAATCAACAGAGTCGACTCGTTCGTCATTTCTTCGCAAAAACGCGCTTGGATTCAAAAATTCTCTCTCTCGTAGGCTCGTCTAACACCTTACGAAGTATTTTGAGCATACGTAAGGTACAAACTATTTAGTTTAACATACTAAAAAAAAATAGTTCGTCAATCGTAAATTACGGAGTATTCTCTTTGTAAGCCTATGCATACTCAAAATACTTTGTTACGACAAGCTACTCTTCTTTGTAAGGCCCAAAATAGTTTGTAATGTTTTAAGAGTGAGTTTTTCAGAATGCCAGGCACTTTCTTCTTCTTGAGGGGCTTATGCCTGAGGGCTTGCCCCAACTTTACCCAACGGTCTACAGCTGGGAGGACTGTCTGCCATGCGTTAGTGTGTGTGTGTGTGTGTGTGTGTGTGTGTGTGTGTGTGTGTGTGTGTGAGCGCGCGCGCGCAGGGGCCGCGCACTGCTGGCTTCTATCGGTCGAAGCTACACACAGTCGCACCCACACACAAACCACAGGGAAACCACACTTACAATCATATATCGTGCCTAGAATTATCCACTCCTTATTTCGTTTCGCACACGTGTGTGTGTTTATGTGTGTGTGTGTGTGTGTGTGTGTGTGTGTGCGTCCGTGTGTGTATCGCAGGGTTAGCACTATGAAAGGGTTACTAAATTTATTACCGCGTTCATCCAATTAAAAGCTTGTGATTGAGGCTGTAGGGCGCCGCACGGAGGCGCCACGCTGGGCACTCTGTCTCTGTCGCACCTCGTTGGCGCACGGCTGGCAGACCCAGACAGACAGACAGACAGAAAAACAAACAGACAGACAGATAGATAGACAGACTGACAGACAGACCGGATAAGTAGAACCCGCCTATGACAATGGCATTGCCTTTCCGAAGTTCAGTCAATGTCGTTGGTATCCACGGGGGGAGCATAGTCGCAGCATAAAGTTCAAGTCAAACTGTTCCAAAGAAGAAATATTTTTGTGATTTTTTTCCCCCCTTTTGCGAGAAGCGAATAGCGAGGAGGGAGGGTGCCTTTCTCTGCTCCAATTGTTAACAAGAAGAAGAAGGACGGAGACAGACTGACCAGAGCGGCGGCGGCACGCCACGCCACGCCACGCCACGCCACGCCACGCTACGTCACGCCACGCCACGCCACGCCACGCCACGCCTCGCCACGCCACGCCACGCCACGGGCCTTGGCGTCGACCTTCGCAGTGCAGAGCAGAGCAGCCCGTGCTCTCGGCCGATACATACGTACCCAGGAGCAATAAGTTAGAGCTTGCTCAATCCCCGATCCTCGGCCAGGCCGGGCAGCAGGCTAGGCAGCAGGCTAGGCCGCCCCGCGCTGGCGACACAAGGGGACACCCTTATCTGATTGGACCGTGCTCGGCGGCGCCGCGCGTCGGACGGCTGGTGGCGAGGATCACGCTTTTTTTTCGGCGGGAAAATGAACGTCTCACGCTTCGACGCTGTTGGTAAAGATCACGCTGTAGTGGCGGGAAAACAAACGTCCAACGCGCCAAAAAAAAATAAAAAAAAAATGGAAACACAATTTTTAGACCAGAGCTGATTCTATAAATTTGTGGAAGATTAAAACATTTTTCTACAGATTCTGTAAAAACAACAACTCCAGACTTTTCTTCCCCCTCCCCCTCTTTACACCCTCTTCACGGCGGCGCAACTCTAAAAATGAATAATAATTTGAAGATTCTCCATATGTCGAAAATTTTCTCCGTACTATGCATGGTCTTGCAGATGACTGTACAACTTACCTTTGAAAACGCATTGTACCTTATAGATGATTTCTTGAAATTCTTTTGTATTACGTAGAAAATCTCAACCATAATGTTTGGTGTTCAGACTTTCACGAATAAAGTCGGCGGACCCCCAATTTCGAAAGGCCCTTTCTCGCTGTCGGCGTCTTTCGAAATCACCCGGAGTGCGACTATCTCTGGGCCGACTCGAAGGGAATCTTTCCCCCAAAGTTTTCGGATCGGTTTTAATTATCGGCAGGCGGCTGCAGGACTGAGTCCGCTTTCGTCGCTCTGTCTCTCTCGCACCTCAGGGACGCCCCATGGAGTGCGAGAGAGACAGAGACAAAAACGACTCTCGGAATATCGGACGGCGGGACGCGGTATCGCGATGGTAAGTCACGGCGTGGCGCGGCGTGCGTGGACCGAGGTGCCGCGCAGTGCACAGTGGGCCAGAAGACCCGCGGCGCAGGCGGCCAGAATTCTACACGCGTTTTGAGCTCAGTTGTCGCGTAATGGGGACTCGAACCGAACGTGTGACCCCGCCAATGGATTGCAGTCCAAACAAGGAATCCATTGGTGGGGTCACTCGTTCAGTTCGAGTCCTGTTTAGCGCGACTACAATGCTTAAAATGCGTCTTGACGTTCGGCCGGCTGCGCCGGTCGTCTGGCCCACTGTGCGGTTCAGCCCCCTACCAAAAAGTATACGTAAATCCGCAATTACTGTTATTGGCCGCGCGCGGGGAATTGGGGTAATTCATTAGCCAGCTTGATATGATATACGGGCCAAGAGGACCATTAAGTCGAAAATAAGGCCAGTTATTAACTTTTTTTTTCCGGCGACCAATACGCGGCTGCTGCTCGCTGCTCCTGCTTCTCGCTCGCGGAACGGAACCAGAGCAAAAGCCGTTTCGCAAACAAAATCGCGGCGTATTCGGAAAATAATTTATTCGCAGTCAGTCCGCGTCCGACGGGTCCGACGTTCCTGCGGCTGGCGGTCTGTGTCGCTGGTTGTCTGCTGCTAACTGGACTGCCCCGCACAGTGGGTCAGAAGACCGTTGAGGTGGCCAAAATTGTAGACGCGTTTTGAGCTCCAGAGTCGCTAAATGGGACGCGAATCGAACGTGTGACCCCACCAATGGATTGCTCTCCGAACGAGGAATCCATTGGTGGGGTCACACGCTCGGTTCGAGTTCCATTTAGCGACTCTGCAGCTCAAAACGCGTCTAAAAGTTTGGCCACCTCAACGGTCTTCTGACCCACTGTGCCCCGCTTGTCGGGAACGCTCTGCTACTTGAAGGCGAATCGACGGAACGGAGCGAGGCATCGATAAGGATACAGTCGCGCAAAGCAATCCGCCTTCGGCAAATGGCGACCAGACCGTCGTGAAGGGGAAACAGTGTTTTCCGTGATTTTTATTCGATAAAAGTGATACGAAAGGGGAGGAGACGCGGATCCGGTTGGAAAAAGAAATGGTCCACCCTGCAGCGCACAGTGGGCCAGGTGGCCAAAACTCTCTGGAGTCGCTAAATGGGACTCGAACCGAACGTGGGACCCCACCAATGGCTTGCTCTCCGAACGAGGAATACATCGGTGGGGTCGCACGCTCGGTCCGAGTCCTGTTCAGCAACTGTGAAGCTCAGAACGCGTGTCGGAGTTTTGGCCGCCTGTGCCGGTCTTCTGGCTCACTGTGCAGCTCGCACGCTAAAAGCATGAAGAGGATGTCCTCCATATTATGATAGTGCGGGACACTGCTTTGACCGCTCCGGCGGTGGTGCTGCGTTTAGTCCACGTCACCTCGGTTTAGTCCTATCCCAGACGTCCCGGACCTTCTCCAGGTGATACGCCACCAGACCGCCAGTTGACCGCCATTTAGAAGATCGGGACGGGCCGGCAGTAGTCCCAGTCTGATTCCGACTATAGTGCTTCATCGCTCTGTCTCTCTCGCACCGCGGCGGCCTGCTCCGAGTGTGCGAGAGGGACAGGCAGTGTCTGCCGCACGGTGGGCCAGAAGACCGGTGGAGGCGGCCAAAATTCTAGACGCCTTTTCAGCTCCAGAGTTGCTACATGGGACTCGAACCGATCGTGTGTCCCCACCAATGGATTGTGCCCTCCGAACGCGAGGAACCCATTGGTGGGGTCGAGGGGGAATTCACTACCTAAAATGCTCAACCAACCATTACCTTTTTCAAAGTATTACATCTATTACACCTATTACGTCTTCTATTACGGACCTTCAATTTTGACCCACAATGTCGCGTATTTCAAACGTTGTACGGTTTTAAAATTCAATAATGAGTTTCTCTTATTGGGAGCCGTTACAGTCACCGTAATACTGAACGTTAAGACCGAAAAACTAAAGAAAAACTAACTTCATGGCAAGAAAAGTAAAAACATGTCACTAAATTTTCCTGCCAACTGCTCATTTAACCAATTACATTACAGAACTATTACAGATCAATTACACACCGGACAACCAACCATTACCAGAGTGAATTCCCCCTGGTGGGGTCACACGTATTCGGTTCGAGTCATGTTTGGCTACTCTGGAGCTCAAATCGCGTCCAGAAATGGGGCCGCCTCCGCCGGTCCTCTGGCCCACTGTGCGGCGCGGGGCGGCGATGGCCTCGCCTCGCCCACACTTAATCAATTCCCATGAGCAGACGCCAGCCTGCCTGCCAGCCGCCCGGGCGGTCGTTCCGTACCAATCTTCGCCCGGTGTTTATCCAGCAGGCTGATTCCGAACGCCACTTTCGTCTGTCTGTCTCTGTCGCACTCATGGGCGACATCCGGTAGGGGTGCGAGAGAGACAGCGAGCGACAACGCCGCGTGCGGAATCAACCTGCAGCGCGGGAACGGAGGAGGGAACGGCTGCGGCGGCGCCATGCTTCTGGTCGACACCTGCCCATTTATTTTATCCGTTTTATTCATTTTATTTTTTTTCGCTACGCGCTAATTTTTCACGGTCGGGGCTCGGCCCGTGCCCACTCGCGCGGCGCCTGCGAAAACGACGCCATTGGCGCTTCGCTCGCCCTGCTGGGGAAGGAAGGATAGACAGGCCGACCGCGAAGCGAATCAAAATTTAATCCATCTAAAGCGGTCTTAATTACTAGTTGTAAAACAAATTGAAATCACCTCTCGGTTGATGCTGCTGCTGCTGCCGGTTGGTCAGTTGTTGTAGGAATGTCTTGATCGCCGGTCGACCCGCCCACCGGGCACGCCCATCGCAGGTCTCTCTCTCTCTCTCTCTCTCTCTCTCTCTCTCTCTCTCTCTCTCTCTCTCTCTCTCTCTCTCTCTCTCTCTCTCCCTCCCTCCCTCCCTCCCCCTCCCTTGCTGATTGATTACGGCGATTCGTGACGGGAAAAAGACGTGTCAGGGAGACGAGATATTGAAGCAGGGAAAGAGAGGTGAAAAGTAGGAAGAGAGGGAGAGGGGGAGAGAGAGAGAGAGAGAGAGAGAGAGAGAGAGAGAGAGAGAGAGAGAGAGAGAGAGAGAGAGAGAGAGAGAGAGAGAGAGAGAAATGGGGTGCAATTTCTCGCGGTGCATTCGAGGGGCGTTACAGTCTGACCGATAACAGGGGAGGGGGGTGTAATAAATTAAGGATTTTACTTGCGGCCTTCGCACCGGAGTGCAAGGCTAATTGCCCCGCAGAGCGCAATTCCAAAATGTAAGCTCCGCGGGAAACGACAGACAGACAGGCAGGCAGGCAGGCAGACGGAACGACACACACACACCACACCGGGGGAGAGTGAGAAAGACAGTGAGAGAGAAAGAAAGAGAGAGAGAGAGAGAGAGAGAGAGAGAGAGAGAGAGAGAGAGAGAGAGAGAGAGAGAGAGAGAGAGAGAGAGAGAGAGAGGGGGGGGGAGGGAGAGAGAGATGCGTAAGTAACTCAAAAGGGGGGCGGAGCGCCAACTGTTATCTGGAAAACGAGGTGCGCATGGAGGTGTTATGGTGGCTGCAAGATTGGGAGGGACTGGAGCTGGGGAGGCAGGTATGGAGGGAGGAGAGAGGGGCAGGATGACTCCATGCACTTTGGCCCTTAGACATAATTTTCGCGAGAACACGACGCACGGGTCTGTCTACGTGTGCTGCTCACGGCTTAAAAAGCGACAGACATCCTTCGTTAAGGTGTAGTATATACATCCCCGCTGCCGCCGTCTTTCACAGTGTACCAGCGAAACGGCGTAAAACGTCTTACGCTATACAACACCTGCGTGAGTTTTTTTTTTAACGTTTTTTTTCTTTTAATTATTTTTTTTTTTTTGCGTATTCGCGACTAGTGTACGTGCTCCCGGCCCGGCTCCCCTTCTCCCCGCTATGAACGAACATGACCGGGAAGACCGGCGGCTGTGTACAACTCGTCAATCAGGAGGATGGTTCGAACACGGCGCGTCCGCCGCCCCGGACAGACGCATCTCGATTATTCGCAACGTTTTCCAGGAAACGCAATCATTCCGCTCGCGCACGCGCAACATTAGTCAAAGGTAAGAGTGAAGCGTCATGCATAGGTACGCCTTTCTTCAAGCGTACCCACTGGCGCCCACGCCCTTCCTGCAGAGAATGCAGGAGCTGAACCAGCAGCCTCGCACAGTGGGCCAGAAGACCATCGGCGCAGGCGGTCAAAACTTGAGACGCGTTTTGAGCTCCAGAGTCGCTAAACAGGACTCGACTTAATGTTTTGAAAATTTCGTTTGCTCAGCGATAATGAGTTCCAGGGTGCTCCTGGCAGCTGCTTCGGTGTATTTAGCTCGCCATTTGGCCGCGACGACCGACGGCGTCGAAACTACATTCTGGAAACACGCTCCCGCGACGCCTCTCTGTGGAGATGCAGCGCGCCGCTGCCCAGTGGGCCAGAAGACCGGTGGAGGCGGTCAAAATCTCGGGCGTTTCGAGTCCCGTTTAGCGACCCTGGAGCTCAAAACGCGTCTAGTGTTTTGGCCACCTATGCGCCCAGCTTCTGGCCCACTGTGTGCTGCCACCAGCTCTGCCAGCCCTGTCCACTCTGTCTCTCTCGCACCCTTGCGAGACGACCCATGAGTGTGTGAGAGAGAAAGACCTCGCCCCGCTCCGAATCAGTCCGCGTTGCTTAGTAAGGGGTCTTTGGCGCTGCTCTTAAAGTGTCAGGCCTCGACCGACCGGGCCCCGACGGCCGGTGGAAAAATATATGAGACCGGATTCGCGCGGCGCGGCGTGTGGATTAGATCGGTGCCGTCGGCAGCACCGGAACCGAACCGGAAACGAACCGCGGACGATACCGGAAGAGTCCGGGAGCATCGGTGCGCGCGCTGCCATTGGAAGGCGTTCAAGACGCGGAATTGAAACCCCGGCGTAGTGCAGTAGTGGCAGGGAGAGCTGCAGTTCAAGCCAGCAGCAAGTTCGAACGGTCACTGGTTCGAATACGCGCGGGTGGGATCACAGTTTTTTTTTCCCACTGCCCCTGACAAGGAGCGCGATTTCTAACGTTATTGACAGGGTCAGGCGTAGTCTTGTTCGGCAGCACCCTTAATCGGAGGATGCCACTCACAGACACACACGCACACTCACTTACACATATAGTACACACACACACGTGCACATAAACACACACACGTGCACATAAACACACACGAGTGTTTGGTGGTGAAGACGTGAGCCTCATCAGATACTGTGCACACACACACACACTTACATATATACATACACATACACAGACGTACCTACGGGTACCCAACCAGTGCCGACGGTCAGACCCAAACCCGTCTAACTCCGTCCGCGCGGCATCGCAGATAGCGCAGATAGTGCCGATGCCGCCGCAGACGTGTCTTTTTTCCCCTCCTCCTTCCTCTTTTTTACGCTCCGGACTTGTACCTGTCGTAGTGGTGGGTACAACCGGACTACTACTTCTGGGTCCAGATCCAGTTGTTGGTGCGCGGCGTGTCGGCCGCGGCCAGCAATGCGAGCCTCTCTGTACGTGTGTGTGTGTGTGTGTGTGTGTGTGTGTGTGTGTGTGTGTGTGTGTGTGTGTGTGTGTGTGTGTGTGTGCGTGTGAGTGAGCTAGGTGCGCGCGCAGTGCAGCAGTGCTCCCAACCTAACCGGACCTGGTTCCCCCCCCCCCTATCCCGCCGCCTCCCATACTCTCCAAGGGGTGAACGACGAAGACTCCCGCGAATTGAGTTCTGGCGACACAGTGGCACGCGGCGACGGGAGGAGGACTCGGCTAGGCGGCGGCGGCGGCGCGAGCTCGCCAAATGGTCTTGCATCTTTTATTTTTATTTATCTTCCTTTCTCTCTTATATATGTGCTCTCCTCACTGGTTCACTTCTGCCGCGCGCACGGCGATGTTGACGATGAAACACTGCGCGCTCGTCGGGCTTGCTCTCGATTAATTAGCTCGGGCCAGAACGCCTCTGTGTGTGTGTGTGTGTGTGTGGGTGCGAGAGAGAGAGAGAGATATAAAGAGATATAGAGAGAGAGAGAGAGAGAGAGAGAGAGAGAGAGAGAGAGAGAGAGAGAAAGAGAGTGTGAGAGAGAGAGAGAGAGAGAGAGAGAGAGAGAGAGAGAGAGAGAGAGAGAGAGAGAAAGAGAGTGTGAGAGAGAGAGAGAGAGAGAGAGAGAGAGAGAGAGAGAGAGTGCGTGTGTGTGTTTGTGTGTGCGTGTGTTTGTGTGTGCGTGTGTATGTGTGCGCGCTTTTGGCCAGCGAGTGCGCGTAGAGATGTTCAGCGCACACAGACACACCTACACACCCACACACACTTACCCCCTTCCCCCCCCACACACACACACACACACATACACAGACAGACGCATGCACACTTATACCAGTGATGCGTGGGGGATGCGAAAAAAGTGAAAGCGGGCGTCGGATGTCTGCCAAAATGTCATCGGCCGTGCCGGGTTGGTTCGAGCCGAGATAGGGAGACGGACAGACGGACATACAGACAGACAGACAGACAGACAGACAGACAGACAGACAGACAGACAGACAGAGATGCATGCAACAACTCGGCAGACAGACAAGAACAGAAAGAGAGCCGAGGCATAGTGTACCAGAGGACCGGCGCAGGTGGCCAAAACTCCAGACGCTTTTTAAGCTTGAGTGTCGCGCTCTAAACGGGACTCGAGCCGAACGCGTAACCCCACCAATGGATTCCTCGTTCGGAGAGCAGTCCGATGGTGGGGTCACACGCTGAATTCAAGTCCCATCCTGCGACTCTGGAGCTCGCAAAACGCGTCCGGGATTTTGACCGCCGCCTCCACTGGTCTTCTGGCCCACTGTGCAAGGCGCTATGCGCAACAAGGGCCGTTAAAGATGGCGGCAGCAGTAAGTAGTGGACCAGCGGACGCTGCAGGAATATTTAAAGAGCGCGCTGCCCGAGCAGCAGCGCGTCTGTCCGTCCGCCCCGCGCGTTGTTTCGTTTTTTTCTTCTTCTTCTTCTTCTTCTTCTTCTTCTTCTTCTTCTTCTTCTTCTTCTTCTTCTTCTTCTTCTTCTTCTTCTTCTTCTTCTTCTTCTTCTTCTTCTTCTCCTTTTTCATGTCACTTTCTTTCTCTGGCAGTGTAGAACGCGGAGTGCGTTAAGTAGGTGGACGTTGCGCCACGTGCACCGCGTAATGCGCTCGCTAATTGCGGCGATGGCGGAACTAGTTTGGTGGACGGGCGGGATGCGCGATGGGACGGGAAGGAACGCGGTCGTACACAAAACCACCCCGCCGCCGCCAAGGCGCGCCGCTGGTGGCGGCAGCTCCCTGGGTGTGAGGTCCATGGGCGACCCATGGTTCATCCTAACTGTAACCTTAAGCATCCATGCCTAAACCATTGGTGTCCATGGACCTCTATGGTCGACCATGGTCAATCCATTGGCGGCCATGGACAACCCATGGTCGGCCCATGGCCCATCCATTACAAATGGACCGCCAACGGACGGTCCACAGGCAGTCCATTGACCAAGACCTGCCCGTGCGTTGAAGTCTCCAAGTAATTTTAACACAATCCTTCTATCTTTTAAACCGTTGGTCGAAAATAAAATCTGAACTTGAAATTGGATGAAGCGCGAAAAGTTCATTCCGTGCTGCCTTAATGAAGGGATCGATGGGAGGAGCACACTCTAACAGGTCTTTAATCAGGAAGTACGCCGCCAGCATGGTCCTTCCAGGGGCCATCCATGGACTATCCATGGACCGTCCATGGACCGTCCATGGACCGTCCATGGATATCCGCTTTCAATTTCCCATGGACCGCCCATGGGCAGCCCATGGACCTCATACCCAGGGCTGCACAGTGGGCCAGAGGACCGCGGCGCAGGCGGCCAAAACTCTAAGACGCGTTTTGAGCTCTAGAGTCGCTGAACGGGACTCGAACCGAACGCGTGACCCCACCATTGGATTGCTCTCCGAATGAGGAATCCATTGGTAGGGTCACACGTCCGGTTCGAGTCCCTTTTAGAGACTCTGGAGCTCAAAACGCGTCTAGAGTTTTGGCCGCCTGCGCCGGACTTCTGGCCCACTGTGCAGCTGCCTGATGGCGCTGCGGGTGCTGCAGCAGAGCGCTGCCGGACATCGCTCTCGTCGCTCTGTCTCTCTCGCACACTCAAAAGGCGTTCCGTGTGGGTGCGAGGAAGACGGAGCGACACGGAGCGCTGTGTACGGAATCAGTTAGTCCGTGAATGACCACCGCCGCACAGTGAGCCGGAAGACCGGCGCGGCGCAGCTGGCCAACACGCTGTTCGCGTTTCAAGCTCCAGAGTCCCCAACAGTGACCCGCAACCAATGGATCCCTCGTTCGGACAGCAATCAATCGGTGGTGTCGCGCACGTTCACTTCAAGTGAAGTCGTGTTTAGCGACTCTCAAAACGCGTCAAGAGTTTCGGCTCTCTGAGCCGGTCTTCTGGCCCACTGTGCGGCGCGCGGCACGCCACGCGGTAAACCGGTTACGTAATTCTAGAACATGCCTCGGTCGTCCTCCTCCGCAGCGCGCCGCCACCGGCTTGCTTTTCGCCCATCATCGGCGGCGGCAGATCACCGCCGTTCTTTTTTTTCCTCCTCTCCTTCTTCTTTTTACATCGTCTCTGTCGCTCTGACTGATGAGTCGAGATGATGTCACTGCAGGGGAATGGGAGCGAGCCATTGATGTGTTGGGGAGGGGGATAGGTGGAGGCGCGCACTGATTTCGCAGGCTGGATGCACTGCTCGCAGAATAACAATGCTCTCTCTCTCTCTCTCTCTCTCTCTCTCTCTCTCTCTCTCTCTCTCTCTCTCTCTCTCTCTCTCTCTCTCTCTCTCTCTCTCTCTCTCTCTCTCTCTCTCTCTGCGGCTTTCTCCCTTTCCTGCTCCACATTGGCGGGCCTTTAATTCCACGGGGTCGCGGCTCGAATTCCAGCCGGGTTAGATCAGCGCAGCGCAGCGGCTCGCTCTGTCTCTCTCGCACCCCTGCGTAACGCCCCGTGAGTGCGACAGAGACAGAGCGACGAAAGCTCGCGCGCGCACTCTTCGGCATGGCATCGGCCACCGGCTCGGCCGGGCAAGGTCTGCACGGCACACTGTGCTCGCTATGAGAGACGGCGCCGCGCTCCAAGAAGCTTATTTTCCGACGTGCACCCGGAGGCGTCGACCATCGGACGCCTTTGCCTCATGCAAGCCCTCCTTGGTGTCCGGCAGGACACCCTAATTACTCTGGTATCAGGTTTCCCACGTGTGCGCCCGTGTGTGTGTGTGTGTGTGTGTGTGTGTGTGTGTGTGTGTGTGTGTGTGTGTGTCCTGATGAACGCTTCGGTTCACCCCATCGCGCGCGAACTATCCCCCGATATCGATCGGCGATCGCACCGGCCGGAGCAGCTGAAGCTTCCTTATATCTCTTTGTGTCAGCAGCAGCAGCAGCGCCGCTATCCGATAACCCAAACGACAACAACAACAACAACAAAATTTCTGAAACAAAAACAAGAACAACGACGACGGCGGTACGACGACGAGAGGAGGTGCGCGGCGAGCGTGCAGCCGGAGGCAATGATAATGGGAAGCTCGAGGCGCGAGCGCCTAACGTCGCAGGAATAGGCAATCCGGCGCACAGCGGTGGCGGCAAGGCGGAGGGGTTGCCTACCCGGCGAGGAGCTCCAAGGCAGCAACGGACAGGCAGCGATTCCGGAAGAATGTCTCTCTCTCTCTCGCTCTCGCTCTCTCTCTCTCTCTCTCTCTCTCTCTCTCTCTCTCTCTCTCTCTCTCTCTCTCTCTCTCTCTCTCTCTCTCTCTCTCGCACTCCGGTGAGGGTCCGTGCGTGCTGGGTGCGAGAGAGACAGAGGACAGAGCAACGAGACCATTCTTCAGGAGGCGCTGGGAAGGCGGTCGAAGTCCCGGACGACGGCGGTATTCAGCTCCAGAAGTCGCTAAATGGGACTCGAACCAAACGTATGACCCCACCAATGGATGATTGCGCGTTCGAAGAGCAATCCATTCGTGGGGTCATACGTAGGAAAAATCTATTTATTTTCTATTTTTTAAAAATTTTTTTTTTCGATTTTCTCACCCGGGGCGCGCAGCATAGGCCAAGCGGCGGCCGGGCGCGCGCGGCCAGGAGGGCGATTACGTTCATAACTATTCACGGCGAGTGTGCCGCGCTTGACCGACATCGCGCGCGTTCTCGGATGATGGAAACGTGCGAACACGCAGGGAGGGAAGGGGAGGGAGGAGAGGAGGAGCGGAGGGGAAGGAGGAGAGGAGGAGGAGGAGGAGGGGAGGAGGAGGGGAGGGGAAGGAGGAGGGGAGGGGAGGTGTAGGGGAGGAGGGGAGGAGGAGAGGAGGAGAGGAGGGGAGGAGAGGGGAAGGAGGGGAGGAGAAGGAGGAGGGGAAGGAGAGGAGAGGAGGGGAGGAGGGGAGGAGGGGAGAAGGGGAGGAGGAGAGGAGGGGAGGGGGACGTATGGCGGAGTTCCAAGCTTTGCCCGGGTCGCTCTTTGATGTATCCCGCGCGCGCGCTGAGCAGCTGGGCACACTGCGCTCACTCGGTCACCGGGTATTCTGCCGTACGTATCTGTAACAACAACAACAACAACAACAACAAATGAAAACCGACAAGTAGCGCACTCTCGCCACTGCGATGATATCGAGTGGCGGCGGCGCGGCTCTGCAGAGTCTTCTACCGATGACACTTGTTCTCGAGACACCTCATATCCTTCCCCCCGCTCCTCCTTCTCCTTCTCCTCGTCGCGTCGCACAGTGGGCCAGAAGACTGGCACAGGCGGCGCGGTCAAAAAACTCCAGACGCGTTTTGTGCTCTACTAGAATCGCCAACACAGGACTCGAACCGAGCGTGTGATCCTACCAATGAATTCCTTGTTCGGAGAGCAATACATGATCCCATTTAGCGACTCTGGAGCTCAGAAAGCGTCCCGAGTTTTGACCGCGTCGACCGCAGTCTCCTTGCCTGTGCGGTCACCATGGGAACGCCGCTGACGACGCTCCCGATAGGTTCCCGATAGGTTCCCGATAGGTTCCCGATAGTCTCGCTGCTTGCCTCATCGCCGTTATTAGAGTTAAGTCTGATTGGGCAGTGGGCCCTGCCCTGTCCGTCTTCGTCTCCTATAACGAGCCGCTGGCTGACTTCTCGCGTCGCTCTGTCTCTCTCGCACCCGAGGGGCGTCCCGTTGTGGGTGTGACGCAGAGAGAGAGAGAGAGAGAGAGAGAGAGAGAGAGAGAGAGAGAGAGAGAGAGAGAGAGAGAGAGAGAGAGAGAGAGAGAGAGAGAGAGAGAGAGAGAGAGAGAGAGAGAGAGAGAGAGAGAGAGCTGCTATTCGGAACCGGCCCGCCGGCCGTCCAGTGTCCAGGCCGCCCGGCCCGATCGGCCGCCGCGATGTTGCACGGCTAAGGAGCGCGCGGCGCTTCCGTTTCATTTTTCGCTTTTTGTTGTCGAGCCGTTCTGTGAGCCTGCCGTCGTTTCGTGTCTCTGTCTCTCTCGCTCGGGGCGTCGCGCTTGGTGCCAGAGGGACTGAGCGACGCACAGTAGGCCAGAAGACCGGCGCAGGCGGCCAAGACCCCTGTCGCGTTTTGAGCTCCAGAGCCACAAAGGACTCGAACGGAACGTGTGACCCCATCAATGAAATTCCTCGTTCGGAGAGCAATCCATTGGCGAGATCACATGTTCAGTTCCAGTCCTTTCTAGCGACTCTGGAGCTCAAAATCCGCGTCCGGGGTTTTGACCACCTCAGCCGGTCTTCTGGCCCACTGTGCGCTGGGGTGCGAGAGGGACGGACAACGAAGCAGCGATCCCTCTGGAATGCGGGCGGCTCGGTGTGCCTTACGTTGGCCGGCAGTTTGATTCCGAAACGCACGCTACGTCGCTCTGTCTCTCTCGCACCCCTTGGGGACGGCCCACACCCTGAAAAATGATTTCTTGAATCAAGTAAAATTTACTCAATGCGAGAATTTTTTTGCATCAATGTGCCTAAGTAAAATTCTGCTTTGAGTGAAGGAGAAATATTCTTGATATGGTTAGAGTTGAATGAATGCAAAGCCTATTAGTATCGATCTGACACTAAATTTAGCTTGAATCAAGTATCTTTCATCAAGAAAAATATTTTACTTGATTCAAGAAAATCATTTTTCTGGGTGCATGAGTACGAGAGAGACAGACAGAGCGACATTGTTCGGAGTGGAGCAGTTGCAGGGATTATTAGTGCGCTCTGCCCTAATTGTTGGTCGGCGCGCGGTCAAATGAGGTGGGAGGCGTGCGTGGCGCATTTGTCAACCGGAACGGCGTGGTCCGGCTCCGAAGAATGGCTCTCTCTCTCTCTCTCTCTCTCTCTCTCTCTCTCTCTCTCTCTCTCTCTCTCTCTCTCTCTCTCTCTCTCTCTCTCTCTCTCTCTCTCTCTCTCATGTCTCTATGGGACGCCTCCTGAGTGCGAGGGAGACGGAGGGACGACGGCAACGCTGATCGGCGGTACCACTTGAGGTGTAGAGTACGCCCCGGGCCGGAACGACCCCCAAAGAAGGAACCCCGACGATATGCATTGCTATCGGTCAGGCATGGGCAGGAAAGTAAAGTAAAGTACCGCGGTACCAGCACCGCGGTACTTTTTTGGGTAAAGTACCGGCACCGCAGTGCTGATGACACGAAAGGGACCGGTAAAGTACCGCGGTACCGATTTGCGAGTAAAGTAACGAAAAGTACCGTCGGTCCTGTCAGCGGGCGCGCAGCCGCGCACCATTACGGATTGAGCGACACGACTATATTACGCAAGTGCATGCCCCGTCGGGTACCACGGACTCCATGCGCTGCAAACCGCTGTACAGCAGCGCATCCAACAAAAGAACTTGGAGGAAAAAAAAAGAAGAAAAAATGGGGGCCCTTCTCCCACCTCCCCACACAGTAGGGAGGACCGCCTGCAACTTCGGTGGATCGGGGGAACCGGTGCATTCCAGGCGGCGACCCCAGGGGTTCTCATCTGATGTGGGCCGGGTGAAGGGCGGGGGTTGAGAGCCTTTGGTTTTCGCGGGGTGGTCAGTGGTACCCACAGTGGTACCCCCGCTGTCCGGCGCTCTCTACCGAACATGCAGTGTGAAGGGCCAGCTTCAAAGGACTTATCAACTCCAAACCGACGAATCAGAATGGACCCACTCGCGACCAATTGCGAGTGGCTGGAACGACCGGGGATCGAACCAGTGCCGAGGCCAATCCGCCGAAGCGGACTGCTTTTTAGACACCCAAGCATAGTGGACGACAAATGATCCAGACCACTACGCTATCACGACTGCACGTCTGCCGAGTGTCGGACGACGGGTTTGAGTCGTATTGGGATGAGGGAGGCAGTCGTAAAATGTATTGAAATGTTGGGATTCGATCCCCGGACCTTACTGTTCAAGTCCGACGCCTTAGCGATCTCAGCCACCACGGCTCATGGTAGATGCGGCGTCAGCCGGGCTCTAGACGCGGCAGGGATGGAGCCGCAGTGAGCGGGTCATTCGAAAAATGTTCAGAAAAAGTGGGACTCGATCCGTCCACCCCGGTACCGGGAACCGACGCCTATACCACCTCGACCACCACGGCCTATGATTAGGCCAAGTGATGTCATGTCTTTTGAGCCGCACTCGGAGTGCGGCAGTGCGGACCGCACTCCCAGTTCGGTTAAAAGGCGTTGACATTACCCGTCCCCAATCATGAGTCGTGGTGGTCGAGGTGGTATAGGCGTCGGTTCCCGGTACCGGGGTGAACGGATCGAGTCCCACTTTTTCTGAACATTTTTCGAATGACCCGCTCACTGCGGCTCCATCCCTGCCGCGTCTAGAGCCCGGCTGACGCCGCATCTACCATGAGCCGTGGTGGCTGAGATCGCTAAGGCGTCGGACTTGAACAGTAAGGTCCGGGGATCGAATCCCAACATTTCAATACATTTTACGACTGCCTCCCTCATCCCAATACGACTCAAACCCGTCGTCCGACACTCGGCAGACGTGCAGTCGTGATAGCGTAGTGGTCTGGATCATTTGTCGTCCACTATGCTTGGGTGTCTAAAAAGCAGTCCGCTTCGGCGGATTGGCCTCGGCACTGGTTCGATCCCCGGTCGTTCCAGCCACTCGCAATTGGTCGCGAGTGGGTCCATTCTGATTCGTCGGTTTGGAGTTGATAAGTCCTTTGAAGCTGGCCCTTCACACTGCATGTTCGGTAGAGAGCGCCGGACAGCGGGGGTACCACTGTGGGTACCACTGACCACCCCGCGAAAACCAAAGGCTCTCAACCCCCGCCCTTCACCCGGCCCACATCAGATGAGAACCCCTGGGGTCGCCGCCTGGAATGCACCGGTTCCCCCGATCCACCGAAGTTGCAGGCGGTCCTCCCTACTGTGTGGGGAGGTGGGAGAAGGGCCCCCATTTTTTCTTCTTTTTTTTTCCTCCAAGTTCTTTTGTTGGATGCGCTGCTGTACAGCGGTTTGCAGCGCATGGAGTCCGTGGTACCCGTGGGTACGTCAAGTATCGTCGGTACTTTCGAAGGTACCTGTAAAGTACCGCGGCACCGAAAATTTCGATAGTACCGGTAAAGTACCGCGGTACCATAGTTTTCGGTAGTACCGGTAAAGTACCGCGGTACCATAGTTTTCGGTAGTACCGGTAAAGTACTGCGGTACCGATTTTGGAGTACCGTGCCCATGCCTGCTATCGGTTACCACACTGATATTGAAAATGAGGTACTTTTAACCCAATTATCTGAGGTGAAGCTCAATCTGTGGTGTCTCAAAAGTAGCGCATCTGCAGCCGCGGTGTAGATTTGACCTCAACGCAGATTTGACGAATTTTGCCATTTTGGCGACACTATCTGTGTTAAGTTCGCCACAGATAAAGATAACGCGTTCGCTCCCTTGAACTTCCCTCTTCTTCCCCGACCATTTTGATCCGGTTTCCGAACGACACACTTTTGCAGCGGTGCGGAGGAAGGGTCAACAACAAAGGGGGCGCCGTGATTTCGCGCCATTTTGAAATGCCCACATGTCGGGGAGGAGGGGGAGGAGGGGGGGGGGTAATCGAGTGTGGAGAGAGAGACAATGAGGCATTTGGCAGACGGGCCAGCGGTGCGTAGTGAAGGGACGTGTCGGGCCACTCTCCTCTGCAAATCACACTTTTTCCTGCATTTTCTCTTCCTCGGTTCTGTTTTATTTTCATCGTCGGCGGCGCGCTTATCGGGTCACCGATCGGGTGCCGTTTCCTTGTCCGGTCGTTATGGACAGTCACAGTGGCTCAGTTGGTTACGGGGTCGGCGCACAGTGGGCCAGACGACCAGCGTCGTCGGCCGAAACACTCACTGGACGCGTTTTGAGCTCCGGAGTCACTAAACTGGACTCGAACCGAACGTGTGACCCCCACCAATGGATTCCACGTTCGGAGAGCAATCCATTGATAGGGTCGGGACATTCGGTTCGAGTCCCATTTAGCGACTCTGGAACTCATAACGCGTCTCTATGGTTTTGGCCGCCGGGGGGCCCACTGTGGGTTCGAGTCCCGACCATCTCCGGAAGAGCCTTCAGGTGTGAGGGCACGTTGGGGTTTTTGCCCCACGTTGCCCCATGTTGTTGAAACAACACAGGCTTCTACAATATTCCAACCGATAATTAGTGCTAGAAAAAACACACATTGATTGGGAAGTGCATGTGCAGCACGATGACTTATTCATTTCGCCGTACCGGAGACCTTTTTTTTTATCTCTCCCTCTCTCTCTCTCTCTTTTTAAAAAAGCGGTGCTTTTATTCAGTGAGAGTGACAGTGAAAGTACTACGTGGCCACTCAGCGGGCCCTAATGGGTATAATTGGGTCAAAACAAGGCGTTGCGTCCTTCGAGTAAAGTGTGTTCCCTGATTGAAATGGGTGGGAGCGGGGCGGAGCGAACGGCTTAACGTGTGACGGATTCCTGACAAACGGACGGACAAATTCAGAGCGACTCTAGGAGGGGGAGGGAGAGAGAGAGAGAGAGAGAGAGAGAGAGAGAGAGAGAGAGAGAGAGAGAGAGAGAGAGAGAGAGAGAGAGAGAGATGCTCTGAATGCGCTGGGTGTTCGCGGGTGTTAGAAGGTGTCGCGAAGTGGGCCAGAAGACCGGCGCAGGCACTCTAAATCCCGGACGCGTTAAGTTCCAGTTCCAGAATCGCTAAATGGGACTCGAAACCGATCGTGTGACCCCACCAATGTATTCCTCGTTGAGAACAATCACACGATCAGTCCTGTTTAGCGACTCTAGAGCTGATGGGGCACGGTGGCCCGGAGCGAAGAGGCGCTGTACCCAGAGTCCGAGGGACCTGGGTTCGACACCCAGTACGGTGGTTATTTTCGACAGACTATCTCGGGGGAGCGAGCGCCAAATTTTGTGTCGGCGGACGTTTCCCTCGCGGTGGTGACTTCACTTACTCACATGCGGTATATATACAACCTCTCGGCGATCCACTGCCGTCCAACCAGTGATGGGTGGCGAGACTCCGTTGTACCATGCAGTGGCCTGCCGAGGGGTAAGGACGCCATGCAGAAAGGAATTGAAGCCCTCTGCGCCTGCATGGACAACGTCGCAATCTGGCCCGATGACCTGGGTGGATGTCTCTCTGCGCCGTGGCAAGTTCTCGAGCTTAGCTCGCCGGCGGTTACGATGTGAGGTATAGTAGAACTGCGACAGCACACCCAGAAAACTGTCTTCTAGTTTCTTGATCTTTTCAAGAATATATTCTTGATTCGACACATTTTTTCTGGGTCCAAGAAAAAATGTGTCGAATCAAGAATATATTCTTGAAAAGATCAAGAAACTAGAAGACAGTTTTCTGGGTGCACTAACCCAGTCCGGTTCGGGGATCGGCCTTGCACCAAATAGCCTTTCTCTTGCAAAAATTTACGTCATTATATGTTTGTATTGAAGTAACCTTATAATCTTGTCTCCGGACGGTGTTTTTAATTTGGGGTCTGGCGACCCTAGGCGACCCCTAGGACCAAGCAGCGACCCCAAATTATTTTTCCCCGACCCAAAGTGGGGTCACGAACCCAAGGTTGGGGACCGCTGCACTAGTGTGGCAGGTTTTGCAGTGCTGTAGGCAGAGGCCTTCTAGTTGGTCCGCACGGTTTTCCGACACACGGCAACAAATTGTCACAACTCATCCAAACGAACCTAAACTCTAAACCGCGTGGTCCATAAACTGGGAAGACCAGCCGTCAACGGGAGCTGGCAGCTCGACCGAGTTCATCCCGACGGCAACAAAACGCATCGTTCGAGTTTATTAGTTCTGAAAACTGTCACTTTTTACGACTGACAAAAACATAAACAAAAGATGCGACGGCGCGCGGCATATATAATAATCACAACACGAGGAGCGAGGTGGAAACTCTAAACAGAGTCATCTCGGGCCCGTTGGTTCGTGACGTTCCGACCGAAAATGAGGAGAGGAGTCATCAAACGCACGCTGAGCGTGTCACGCAGGGGGCGTGTCGCTTTGTGTCTGGACCGCCGGGAACAAGTGCACGCCGTGCCGAGCCGTGCCTCGCCGCGCCGCAGGGGAGCTGGCCCGACCGGTATAAAGGTGTGAAGTGAGACAGTGAGGCGTCCACAGTGGGCCAGAAGACCGCCGTCGGCGGCCGGTCAAAACGCGTTTTGAGCTGTATACTCGCTTAGCCGGACTAGAACCGAGCGAGTGACCCCAACCCATGGATTCCTAAGTCGGAGAGCAATCGATTGGTGTGGTCACACGTTTGGCTCGAGTCCTGTTTAGTGACGATGCTGGTAAAGACGTGCCGAGACTTTCGGCCGCCTTCCGGTCTTCTGGCCCACTGTGCGGCTACCTCGGCCGCCCCGCGCGCGCGGTCCCGCGTTACAGATTCCAATTGGAATTCAAAACGCGCGCCCGTTCCGCCTCACGTCCCGTTGTACGTGTAGCGAGTGCCCGCGCCGCGTAGCGTGGTGGATTGGCGCTCGGCGTCTGGCATGCAAGGTCGTCGGTTCGAATCCCGACGCCGCCGCTGGCGCGGAGCGCGGAGCTATGCATTGTCTCGTGCGTTTAGGTCTCCTCTTGCGTGCGAGTCCCCAGCCGACTACGCCTGGAAACTCTTGGTTGTACTAAGGACAAAAATAGTTTGTATCAAACGCCAAATAACCATCGTACTTTGGCATGCATACGCAATGCACAAAATTGAGCATGCGTTTCAAAATACACGAATTTGTGCGCTACGTCTCGAAAGTGTCCCCTCTAAATGTCATGGGACCTTTTTTTGTCCCATGAATGATGCAATTTTAAGCACATCCGTCGGTGATACAATTTTGTGTCCATAAGGTGATAAAAATTGTCCAATGCTTATTGCAATTTGCTTCTTTCTTGTACAATTTATATTACCTAGAAGACACAAAATTGTATCACCGACAGATGTGCTTAAAATTGCATCATTCATGGGACAAAAAATGTCCCATGACATGTAGTGTGTCCGTTGTTGCGCATAATTTTGTGCATTTCACGCGCATGTCTCAATTCGTGCGATAATTTAGTGTGAAGGTTTCGAAAGTGCAGTTTCCCATATGTTTTGGCGACCGTTTGACCGCCATTTCGGTTGTTTATGCGCGCGGCGTGGGTGGCCGGCCTGCTGCCGCGACAAAAAGGAATGACCGCGTGCTGCAGCTTCCCACAAGGCGCATAGGAGAGAGAGAGAGAGAGAGAGAGAGAGAGAGAGAGAGAGAGAGAGAGAGAGAGAGAGAGAGAGAGAGAGAGAGAGAGAGAGAGAGAGAGAAAAGAGAAAATATGCTATTGAACCATCAGAAAGTACGAGCGCCTCTCTTTGTGTCTGTCCGATTTGCATGGGAGCTGCCGGCCGGCCGGGCGAGGCGAGGCGAGGTGGACTGGACGGGCGGCGGCGTCGTTCTGGAAAAGTAGAAAAACGGACGCACCGACAATTTTATTTGCCAAGATGGTTATCCTGGGGCCCCTAGGCGGGGCGGCGCTAAATGCAACACCTTTTTCGCACACGCTAATTCGAGGCCTTCCCCGGCGTAGAAGCCTGCTGGCGCACAGTGGGCCAGAGGACCGGTGCGGGCGCTCATCCCGGACGCGTTTCGCGAGCTGCAGAGTCGCTAAATGGGACTCGAATCGAACGTGTGTGAACCCACCAATAGGTTGCTCTCCGAACGAGGAATCCATTGGTGGGGTCACACGTTCGGTTTGAGTCTTGTTCAGCGACTCTGGAGCTCAAAAGGCGTCTAGAGTGTTGGCCTCACCTGCGCCGGTCTTCTGGCCCACTGTGCGCGGAGGCCTCCCGGCGCCTCCCGGTAACGACCGCAACGAGCCGCGATATTTGCAAGACAAACGCTCATTTCTATTTAAATCCCACTCCCATGCTCTGTTTAATTTTTGTCGCTGGACACAAAGGGGAACTGGGAAGCAGAAGAAGAAGAAGAAGAAGAAGAAGAAGAAGAAGAAGAAGAAGAAGGAAGAGGACGAAAAGAAGAAGAAACACTCGGTGCGCGGAACGCCAGCAGACCATTGCTTTTTATTACTTAACTCTCTCATGTTTGGAAAACAGGCAGAGTGAGATGCCTGCTGACTGATTCCGAACGACACGGAGCCCCGTTGTCGCTCTGTCTCTCTCGCACCCCCGACGCAACGCCCCTTGAGTGCAAGAGAGACAGAGCGCAGAAAGCACCGCGCGGAATGAGCCTGCCGCTGCTGCCGGCGGCGGCGCACAGTGGGCCAGAGGACCGGCGCAGGCGGCCAAAACTCTTGACGCGTTTTGAGCTCTAGAGTCGCTAAATTGTATTCGATCTGAACGTGTGACCCCACCGATGGATTGCCCTCCATACGAGGAATCGATCGGTGGGGTCACACGTGCGGTTCGAGTCCCAAATTGAGCGACTCTCGGAGCTCAAAACGCGTCGAGAGTGTTGGCCGCCTGCGCCGGTCTTCTGGCCCACGGTGCGTCCGGCCAGTTTGTTTATCTTCGCGACACCAGCGCGCTCTGTGTGTGGTCCGAGGGACCTCGCTGTACGGGTAGCCGGTGGCGTCGCGGTGCCCGCCTGGCCCGCGGGTCATCTGTTGCGTACGTACGGCTTCCGGGGGTCGGAGCAATGACTCGACAACACGAACAAGCACTCGAAAAAGTTTACGTCTGCTTCATAAACACTAAGGAAATAAAGGCATTGCACGGTAAAAACAACGGTCCCTGGTTTTCCCAGGAACTCCCTGGAAATATAAAAAAAGTATTTTGAGCCTACATAAGCTTACAAAGAAAATACTTCGTAATTTACGCACTATTTCTTTGTATAACAAAGTAAATTAGTTTGTATTATGTATGCTCAAAATACTTCGTAAGGTTTTAAGCGTGCGGGCGAACCTGTACTGTACACATGAGTACACTTGTGATTTACCTCTCGGGGTCCATCCGATAAACTTGGTGCCCTACTCGTTGTTTTTTGTCATCCGAGACTCCTGTCTCTCGACCTGGCCCAACCTGGTGAAGCCTGTGCAGCGGCCCGTCGTGTGGCCCAGAAGACCGGCGCACACTCTAAATGTCTTACGATGAAATTTGACCTATGTTAATCGTATGTTACAGTGAATTCAGCGCAAGCACGACACGAAGCAATATTTCTTCGTAATACGAATCTTTTTAGGATTTTCATTGTAAGATACAAAGAAAAACCTTCGTAATACGAAGAGAAACCACCTTCGTATTACGCTTGCGCCATTTCCTTCGTATTATGAGAAATTTCTTCGTAAGATATTTAGAGTGCAGGCGCCAAAACTCCAGACGCGTTTTGTTCTCCAGAATCGCTAATCAGGACTCGAACCGAACGTGTGACCCCACCGATGGATTCCTTGTTCGGCGAGCAATCCATTGGTGGGGTCACACGTTCGGATCGAGTTCCATTTAGCGACTCCGGAGCTAAAAACGCGTTCAGCGTTTTGACCGCCTCCGCCGGTCTTCTGCGTCGTAGTGGTGGAGGTGGATTTTGCAGCCACTCCCGGCCGACCCGAGAGAAATTAGAACGCTGCCTGACGCGCGGCCCCTCATAGAGATCAGCCGGATAGATTGGCGTGGCGCGTGTTGCGAGGCCGCCGCCGCGTCCAGGACTTGTCCAGGACGCCGTCAGAGAGTCAGAGGCCTAGGGCAGGCCGTGAAGAGGGCCTTCACGCGCGTCATTGATTTCAACGGCGTCATCCGAGACATCACCCGCCAGCCTCTGACCAACAACAACGCTGATTTCGTTTCTCCAGATTTACTGTAAAGCGATGGGACTATAAGGTTACTTCGGCGTGAGTGAGCGTCCGTCTGAGGCAAAGTCACGAGCACGTTCAGAGTAGTGATAGGGTCTCGCGTTTCGCCAGGAGCTCTCCTAGCGTTAGCGCGCGCGCATACTTGTGTGTGTGAGTGTGCGTGTGTGTGTTTGTTTTTGTGCGTGTACTGCTTGTGCGCGCGCGAGTGCTTTCCCTCATGCTGGAGACAGTCTATATGTAATCGGAGAATTTGGAGGGCAGTGCGTTTTCACACCCCATTGCCGCAGCCGCGCAGCCGCTATAGCCGCTCATAGTTCATAGTCGTCAAGACGTCGAATTTGAAACTCGCGGCGGTCTGTCTTGCGGTCCACCCTAGAGAGAGAGAGAGAGAGAGAGAGAGAGAGAGAGAGAGAGAGAGAGAGAGAGAGAGAGAGAGAGAGAGAGAGAGAGAGAGAGAGAGAGAGAAACGTCGTGATGACGTCGATTCGAAACTCGAGGCGGTCTGTCTTGCAGCCCACCCCGGCCAAATCGTCGGGTGCTTACAACTTACAAACAGCGCACACTACGCAAGCCACACCAATATAATCTTTTACACACTTACAAACTACACACACACACTCTCTCTCACACACACACTCACACACACACACACACAGAGGGCACGCTTCATTCACGGCAATGACAGGCGCAGGAAGCACTCGCTTGGATTTACAGGTAGCGCGTGAGGACGCGCGAGGACAGGCTACACGCTGAAAACGCGCAGCTATTTCCAGCACTGACGCCCAAAAAAAAATCTTAATATTGTTTTTTGTTTTTGCTTTTGTTTACTTTTTTCTATTAGAAACTGTTGCGCAAAGATCCTCAGTGCGTCGTCGTATTATCGGTTTAGCCTGGTCACGTTCTGGTGGCCTCCCGGCGGCGCCCCCTGGTGTCAAGTGGGGACACTTGTATTCCGCGCTGCCAGGCCCGACGGCGGGAACGCCACGCACCGAGACCACTAAGCGGACTAAGCGTTATGCAAAGATGACGCATGCATGCTGGACCTCCCCGAGGACCTCCCCGAGGACCTCCCCGAGGACCTCCCACGCGTCAGCGCCGGGAAAGGCCGCAAAAACAGATCCAATTTGCCTCGGGAGGAGCACTTAGAGATGTGCGAATAGTTCGAAACCGAATCGAATCGAATCGGCCTCGATTCGATTCGATTCGCTGACGGACCAGCCGCTAAAAATCCGAACTATTCGAACAATTCGAATCGGATGTAGTTCGCCTTCGAATCATCCATCATTTCCGCCGCAGCGTTGAATCACGCGCCACTCATTCTCCCTGCAAGTTTCTCATAGCGCCTCGATTCTTGCACAAGTAATTTTCTCATTTTACATTTTTGTTCCATTGCATTTACTCCATAAACCTCACCTCAACTTCAAAAAGTATATCTTTTAATGCATGTATTTCAACGATGGGGCAGAATCTTGGCATTTTAGGCTTAGATTAAACTTCGATTCGATTCGGGAAAAATGTTCCAGATTCGATTCGATTTGATTCGAGCATTTTTTAAACTGATTCGATTCGATTCGAAGGGAAAATTCTTGATTCGCACATCTCTAGGAGCACTGTGGTCCGCGGGCGACCGATGGAGGCGGTCAAAGTCCGGCGGCGAAGGGTCCTGAGCTCCATAGTCGCTGAATGGGACTCGAACCGATCGTGTGACCCAACCAACGGATTGCCCTTCGAACGAGGAATCCATTGGTGGGGTCGCACGTTCCGTTGGAGTCCTGTTTAGCGACTCAGAGCTCAAGACGCGTCTCGAGATTTGGACGACTGCGCCAGTCTCCTGGTCCACTGTGGGCTGACTAGCTGGTAAGTGGAGCCAAGCAACCGTAATCAAAATCCTGTTCCACGATAGTTTATTTTGGCACGATTCGCGACCACGTTGCTGCGGTAGTATAGCACCTGAATAACAGTAAACTTCCACGTTTAGACTTTTTTTTTTGTCATAATCAGGTCGTAGTAGATAAGGATCCAGATTGCAAGAGTGCAACGGAAATCAACATCTAGTTTGTGTCGCTTCTTAGGACTCCTTTGCAATTGACCAAGCTACAAAAGTGTTGCTCTGCGTCGGCGAGGTGCGCGTGCGGAGGGGGCAGTGCGGGCCCCAGTGCGGACCCCAGTGTGGGCCCCAGTGCGGGCCCCAGTGCGGGCCCTGGCACCTGATAGGGCCCCGTGGACAGCTGGTGACAATGATTTTCAGCCAGCAAGTGGAAACGACCAGCAGGATTCCATACATCACGTCCCCTCCGGCAGTAAATAATACAGCTCAGCTCTGTCGGTCCGTCTGTCTGTCCGCGAGGCATTTGTGTGTGTGTGTGTGTGTCTGTCTGTCTGTCTGTCTGTCCGTTCGCCAGCGCGCACAGATAGCCCCGTACAAGCGGGCATCCTTCCTAATCCTAGTTCGGATCGAAGCGGATCAGATTGAATGGACGGTCGTAGGAATTAATTCGACCGCGTCGGCGACTCGGCGTCCATCCGCGTCGCTCTGCGTTCGTTTCAGCACTTTTCCCCAATCAATCAGCAACCCAAATCCGAAATGCGTGTTCGAGTCGCATTAGGAGAGATGAGATACGCCCCGGGCCGCGGGCAGCGCACAGTGGGCCAGAAGACCGTCGTTCGAGGCGGTCAAAATCCCGAACGGGTTTTGGGCTCCAGAGTCACTGCATGGGACTCGAATCGCACACGTGTGACCCCACCAATGGATTTTCTCTCCGAACAAGAAATCCACAGGTGGGGTCACACGTTCTGTTCGAGTCTTGTTTAGCGATAGCGACGTGGAGCACAAAACGCGTCTAGAATTTTGGATGGCCTGCGCCGGTCTTCTGACCTACTGTACAGTGTCCGGGCCGGGAACCCAGTGGGTCTCACTCGCACCCTTACGAGATGCCTCGTGAGTGCGAGGCAGACAGAGCAATCTGAAGCAGCACTGTCCGGAATCAGACTACTAGCACCGTGGTGGTCGACAGGTGTTTCGCTGGCCTGGGTGCAGCTATTCGTTATTGGACGTTTTTCTCCTTCTTTTCCACCTGTTCCTTTTTTCTTTTTTTTTCATTTGTTTGAAAATTCATAACTGTCACCACCATGAATCAAACCTTCGCAAACCGCCTCAACGCTGACGCTGGCCAGCAAGACCTCGGCTGCCTGTGGATCGACTATTCCCCCCCCCCCCCCCGCCAGTTTTCTCCGTTGAATTTTTCCTTTGTCTGTCTTTGTCTGTCTGTCTGTCTGTGTGCCCCTCTCTCTCTCTCTCTCTCTCTCTCTCTCTCTCTCTCTCTCTCTCTCTCTCTCTCTCTCTCTCTCTCCCTCCCTCTCTCTCTCTCTCTCTCTCTCTCTCTCTCTCTCTCTCCCCCCCTCCCTCTCCCTCTCTCTCTTTTTCTTTTTTTTCTGTTTTCTTCCAAACTGGTCGAAAATGAAAGGGCCGTGTAGCAATAAGCCGCGCGAGGTGGCCGGCGGGAGTCACGCAGTACAGCACGCTACTGCATTACCGGCCACCGCGCGATCAATTATTTTCAAACTTGGTAATGGATATTGTATTATAATGATGAAATTACCCCCCCCCCCCGCTTCGCCCTCCGGACAAGTGCGTGCCTCCTAGTGCAGTGCGCCACACACACACAGATGGAGAGAGAGAGAGAGAGAGAGAGAGAGAGAGAGAGAGAGAGAGAGAGAGAGAGAGAGAGAGAGAGAGAGAGAGAGAGAGAGACACCTTTCTTTTCCCCTTTTCCGTCTCATATATCTCTCCTTCCTTCGCCTCTGTCTCATTTTCCCGCCGCCCTTGTGATGCGGACACTTACACACTCACACACTGACCAACAGCCAGACAACAGACAGACTCATAGACAGGATCACACACACACACACACACACACACAGCTACAGAGCGCGTAATGGCTCAATCTTATTCAATTCCGTGTGTCGGTCCTTCTGCTCTCTCGTTCCCCGCAGCAGCAGTATCTCTGTGCCTCCACCCCTGGCCTAGCACAGTGGGCCAGAAGACCAGTGGAGGGCGGTCGTCAAAAATCCCGGACGCGTGTTTTAATGAGCTCCAGGGTCGCTAAATGGGACTCGAACCGAACGCGTGCGCGTGACCCCACCAATGGATTGCTCTCCTAACGAGGAATCCATCAGTGGGGTCACTCGATCGATTCGAATCCCATTCAGCGACACCGGAGCTCAAAACGTGGCTACAATTTCGGACGCCTCTACCGGTCTTCTGGCCCACTGTGCCTCGCCTTGCTTCGCTTAGCCTCGTCTAGCCTCGCCTTGCCGTGCCGATGCCAGCGCTTTATAATTGCCATCTTCGCTCCCGCCCGGGAGCATGGCGCATATACAAGCCATGTGCGGCGTTCGCTGCTTGCTGCGTCATTTCTTTCTTTTTTTCACCCCAGGCTGTTACCTTCTGCAACATCCAGGCACTGCAGCACTGGTGTTACGTGAGCCTGCACGTGCAAGGCATGGAGATTTTTTGACCAACTTGGTACACGCACAGTGGGCCAGAAGCCAGAAACCAGAAGACCAGCTCAGGCAGCCAAAACTCTGAACGCGTTTTGGACGCGCCAGGTCTCGAACGGAACGGAGCCCAAAAAACTATAGGTGGGGTGACACGTTCGGTTCGAGTCCTATTTAGCGACTCTGGAGCTCCAAACACGTCGAGAGTTTTGGCCACCTGCGCCCACTATGCCACGTCCTGAACCTTTGGCATGTGTGTGGTTTTTGGCTGTTTGTTTGTTTGTTTGTTTGTTTGTTTGTTTGTTTGTTTGTTTGTTTGTTTGTTTGTTTGTTTGTTTGTTTTGTGTCTCACTGTGTCACTTGCACTGGCGAGAGTGCACGAGGGGTTGCCCGCCCGGCCGGGGCGAGGCGGGCGCAAGGCGGCGTAGCAGTGTAGGTCCCAATAGCCGCCTTCGAGGCGCGGCGGGGGAAGTCGTAACTCAGAGAGAAAGCTGCTGATGATGAGCTCCCGGCCCTAAACGGAATCAACTCTTATATTTTTTCGTGGTCACCAGTAGTGGCACGGCGATGCCACGGCAAACACGTCGTAAAATTCGGAAAATGACTCTGATTGCTGCGGCGGCGGCGGCGGCGCGGTGGCGGGCGGGCGGCCACCACACAGGGGGCAACTACACTGTGGGTGCCGGCCGGGGCGGCACGTGGTGGTGGTGGACGCCGAGCACGCCGAAGATGTCTTCATTATTTGTGCTGCGGCGTCAACAGGTTAGGAGGGTATGCATGCGCCACTGGCGGTGCCGTCGTCGTGTTATTGTTGTTGTTGTCTTTGTCGTCGTCGTCGTCGGCATCATGTTATTGTTGCTGCCGTCGTCGTCCGTCGTCATGATGCCGTCATGGACGACGTCATGTTGGTGTTGCTGCGCTCGCCATCATCGTATTATATTGTTGTTTGCTTTCGTCGTCATCGTCGTGGTGGTGTCGTCATCGTCGTCATCATTATGTTGTTGTTGTTATTATTGCTGGTGGAGTCATCTTAGTCCAATTGTTTTTGCAGTCGTCGTTGTCACAATGTTGTTGTTGTTGCTGTCATCTGCGTTGCCTTCGTCGTTGTCAGTGACAACTTGTCACCATGCTGTTATTGCTGACGTCGACATTTGGATGCATTTCAACCAGCTAACTCCAAGTCGATGGTTGACACCTTGACGTGCTCTGAGACACTGGAGGCCTGAGCTACGTTAAACCCAGCACAACAACAACATAAAATACGACAATAACAAAGACGACAAAGAAGACGACATCAACACGGCAGTAATCACATCGTTCTTGTATTATTTTTTTTCACATGTTTGTTCCAATCTTGTTCCAGTTTCTCAATATTTTAACAAAAAAAAATGAATAAGTACAGCAGCATTCCTTTTAAGAGAAATCGGCCGCTCCAAATGAGCCCTGGCAGGGGCAGCCCCCCTAACGTAGCATTGATTGCAATTAGTACGAGGAACGAAGTGAGCGCGCGGATGGAACAGCAGCGCCAGCAGCGCCCCGTAAACACTCAGAAGCGTTATAAAAGAGGCGCTTTTACGCGAATATGCTGCGAACAGCCTTTGGAGATGCACACGCGCTGATTGTGTTGTTAATGCTGTTGTTGCTACCGTGCCTCTCGGCTGTCTGCCGCTATGATGTTGCTTGTCTGCCCCTCTCGCACGCCTTTTGCGAGTGCGAGACGCCCTATGAGTGCGAGACAGAGCGTTGTGCAGAATCGGCGACCGGCTGGGCTAGGCTGCTGCGAAGCGTGGCGCCTGGGCACCGCCCCTGAGGGAGCGCTGTGGCCGCCGACACACAGTGGGCCAGGCCAGAAGACCGGGGCAGGCGGCCAAAACTCTAGTCGCTGACTGGGACTCGAACCGAACGTGTGACCCCACCAATGGATCCCTCGTTCGGAGAGCAATCCATCGGTGGGGTCACACGTTCGGTTCGAGTCTTGTTGACTCCCGAGTACAAATCGCGCCCGGGAGTCTGACCGCCCCCACCTTCTGGCCCACTGTGCTACAAGGTCACACACACACACACACACACACACACACACAACATACATACAGACATACACACACACACACACACACACTACATTGACTTTCCCGGCAGCGTCGCGGTAATGCCGAATTCGTGTCGAATCCACCCCCCAATAAACGGTTTTACGGCACGCCGCGGCGAGGCTCCTCCTCCGCAGAGGCGCCGCGCCTTTTTGGCGGGAAAGCACCGCGTTTTTAAGTACTTCACGCGGTTATGATACAGTCAGTCCCGCCCCGCCTGTCCCCTCTCGGCTTGACTTGTACGCACAATGTTGGCGGACCTGTGGCGCCACCGCCGAGTGGCGGCGCGGGACTCATTTTTATTCCCTTACCCATCTTCTTATTTTTCAGGAAACGCACTCGAAGCGGCGGCAGGTCGTTTCATACACACACACACACACACACACACACACACACACAGAGAGAGAGAGAGAGAGAGAGAGAGAGAGAGAGAGAGAGAGAGAGAGAGAGAGAGAGAGAGAGAGAGAGAGAGAGAGAAAGAGAGGGAGAGAGAGAGAGAGAGAGAGAGAGAGAGAGAGAGAGAGAGAGGGAGGGAGGGAGAGAGAGAGAGAGACAGACAGACAGAGAGAGAGAGAGAGAGAGAGAGAGAGAGAGAGAGAGAGAGAGAGAGAGAGAGAGAGAGAGATACAGACACACACACACACACACACACACACTCAGCAGCCAAAGGTTATCGGTGTACATTAGGCTGTGCAGGTGCCGGGCTGCCTCCAGGCCGGCCCAGTCGGCCCGGCAGTCCGCACCGCACTGCCCGCGAGTCCATCGAGGAGTTAGGTTCACCTCGTTCGTGGAAGCGATGACCGCACGATAGCAGCACGGCCCCGCCACTGCGCTACCGCAGCGGGACTGCAGCCGGCGCCTTCTACTACTGCGTGCGCCATGAAAAAGGAAACTGATCAAGCTGTTTCACGACGATGTTTCCGCCAAGAAAAATTTCTCTGCAAAAAAAAAAAAGTTTACTGGAATTTTTTTATTTTTTATTTTTTTTGGATCAACTTTGTCCGATTGGCTGAATTCGACAGCTGCAATCGAAATGAGCGGATATGCCCGCAGCAGCTGGTAGCTACGACCGGACACTTGTAAGAGGACAACTTAACTCAGAAAAAGTTTCGCTTTTCAATCTAGTGTACTTTGTCGTGAATGCGGACTCCATTCACTGGTCCACCGAGCAGCGCAGCTGCAGCATAGGCATAGCTTTTAACGCCCCGAGTCTCTCGACAGTTTTTTTTTTTTTTTTTTTTCCCAAATGCGCGACGATGATTTCCTCTGAGACCTTGCGCACCTTGCGCGCGCTCGCATTGCGCCCCAGTAATTACGTTCTAATAATCTCCGCAAAGCGCGCGCGCGCGTCTCTCTTTCTCTCTCTCTCTCTCTCTCTCTCTCTCTCTCTCTCTCTCTCTCTCTCTCTCTCTCTCTCTCTCTCTCTCTCTCTCTCTCTCTCTCTCTCTCTCTCTCTCTCTCTCTCTGTGTGTGTGTGTGTGTGTGGCGCCATTAGGGCCGGCCGAAAGGTCTCACCTCGGTCTAGCTATTATCGGCCTAGTTTGTGTGCGCCACATGATGACGGACGCGACGGACACGCCGGCCCGCCCTGCACAGTGGGCTGGCGGCCAAAATTGTCCACTCATTTTGAGCTCCACAGTCGCCAAACAGGACTTGAACCTAAAGTGTGACGCCACCCAATGGATTGCTCTTCAAACGAGGAATCCATTGGTGGGGTCACACGTTCGGTTCGAGTCCTGTGTAGCGACGCTGGAGCTGAAAACGCGGCCGCCTGCGCCGGTCTTCCGGCCCACTGTGCGTGTGTGCGTCTGGTAACTTTGGAACTCTGGAAGTCTGGAGCACTTGGAACACTGGAACACCTCGAGCACATTTTTCACGGTCCTTAATGCGCACGCATTGCTGTCTAATTAGTGCAACAAATTATTTATTTCTGGACGCCCCAACTTTCTTCTTCTTTTTTTCCCCGCGCCCCCCGCTCAGAGAGCACCGACAGTGAAAAAGCCACCAGAAATATAGAAGCCCCACACCTAGAAAACTTTGCTCTTGTTCCTGTAAAATAAAATAACAACTGAAATTTTTGTTTTGTCGCTGTTGTTGTTATTGTTGTTGTTGTTGTTGTTGTTGTTGTTGTTGTTGTTGTTGTTGTTGTTGTTATACATTGATGTTTACTATATGCTGCCCTGTTTTCCAAAGCAAGCGCGAGGTTTTCTTGGTGAGGGACGTTTTGCATGTAGGAGGGTAGCTCCCTCTGGGGACACTTCGCTGTCGTGATGCAACTGGACGTTCCGCTGCGCTCTTGTCTTGTCTTGTTTGCACGTCCACGTTGCCATGGCAGACGCGCCTCTCCGCGTGGAGCAGAGGCGCTGGGTCTCACTGGGTCTCACTAACCCCACGGGGTGGCCGCCACGCTCCAACACGCCCCGCCACGCCCCGCCACGCCCCGCCACGCCACGCCCCGCCACTACGCCCTTCGTGGAGCTATGTGCCCCGCATACCCGGTCGTACGCGACGCCACCTCGCCCCGCCCGGCCCCACCCCACCCCGCCCTGCCATAGAGAACTCCGACAAACCGACAAATGGTAGTCATCTGTCAGGCCGCCGCCGCGTTAGAGAGTCCTGCGTGTGTACTTCCCGCCCATCTCTCTCTCTCTCTCTCTCTCTCTCTCTCTCTCTCTCTCTCTCTCTCTCTCTCTCTCTCTCTCTCTCTCTCTCTCGTAAAAGGCGAGACTCTCAGGAAGACAGCAGCTGCGCGGCGAGCGCGTTTAGATTTTCTCGTCATAATGGTTTTTCTTTTGTTTTTTTTTTCAGATGCAGCAGCAGCAGCAGCGATCCCATTGGCCATTAGCCGTGTTTCCCGCGTTAATTCGTATTTTATTTTCACTCGCTTTATACCGCTTTGCCGCTTCACCGCTTCGCCGTCACCGAGGTCCCCAGATACATCATCAATCGGACACCTCTCACTGTTAAAAAAATATCTTAGGAATTCCCTCAGAACTTACTGGGGCAAAAATAGCCTGTGATCTGCGGAAAATTTCAAAACCTCTTGTGTTTCGAATTAGGAATGAGTTTGTGGCAGGTATGGAGCAAAAATTATCTTTCCAAAACACACTGAATACTTGAGTGCGTACTGTAGAACATACTCAGAGCACTTACTTTCCAGTAGCTTCGCCCACTGAAAACTTAAGTAGTGTGTAGTTTGCACTGACTGCACACTTCGACGCCTCCTAATAGAACAATCCTAACTGTCAGTGTAGATCCATGACAATCCTAACTTCCAGGGCAGATCCAAAACAATCCCAGCTGGCAGGGCAGATCCGAAACAATCCTAACTGCAGAGGTGGCTGAAACTGGTTATGAACTCTCTTCACTGCATCTCAGTGAATCGCGATATCCCTGAAACATAATGCCCACGTATTTAGATAAGGATAAAACTTTGTAACAAGCTCTTCGGCAGGTAGTTTTATGTAGTGTGTAAGCGTCACGGACTTCAAGAAAAGACCGATTTTCACGTCATGTGCAGTTAGAATAGTTCTGTATCGACACTGACCGTCAGCATTGTCTTGGGCCTGCACTAATAGTAGGGATTTGTCTTGGATCCGCACGACAGTTAGGATTATTCTATTAGGACGCGTCGACTTAGGTTTTCAGAGCACGAAGCTTTCAGAAATATCCGACGGAGGTCCAAAGCGCACTTACTTTCCGGGAATTTCCAATTTAAAACAGTGTGCCGTCGTGGTCGCGTCATGACAACTGAGGCACGGTACAGTACGTGCCTTCTTTGGGGCCCCCCGTGAGCTTCACTCGAACTAGGTCACGAACAATGATATCGGAATTAGGATTCCCTCCACCGAGGACGCGGCGGCCCTTTTTTTGAAACTTTTCCCGCGGTGATCCGTGTTGGCTGTGATTTGTGGTGTGGTCGAGTCCTGACGCGGAGGCTGCCGCCTGATCGACCATTTGCTTATTATTGTAGGGTCCTGGACAGTCTCTGTTCTCGAGTCAATTTCATGACACGATGCCGCCACCGGTTGATGCTCTGGGTCCTCGTGACAGCGAGCAATCTCACGCTCGCTGGCTGGGCCTCGGGTACTCGTGGCAAGGAACCCAATCGGTAGCACTGGGTCGCTGCTGGACTGTGGCACAGTGGGCCAGAAAACCAACAGCGCAGGCGGCCAGAACTCCCGACACGTTTTCAAGCTCCAGAATCGCTGAACATGACTCGAACCGAGCGAGTGACCCCACCAATGGATTCCTCGTTTGGGGAGCAGTCCATAGTTGTTGGGATCACTCGTTCGGTTCGAGTCCTGTTTGGCGACTCTGGAGCTCAAAACGCGTCTAGACATTTTGGCCGCGCGCCTATGCGCTGCCGTTCCTCTGACCCACTGTGAGTGGGTCTCTGGGGCTCTGGATACTGCAATAGGCTCTGCCGGGCTCTGCCGGGCTCTGCCCACTCACCTATCGCTCCACCGCCCAGCCTGCCTGCTGCCCGAAGGGACTCGCTGGCCCACGCGGCGGTCGGGGCTGCACGCGGAGGCCCACTGCGCTGCAGCGCCACCACCCACTGAGAGCACTGCACGTGTGTGTGTGTGTGTGTGTGTGTGTGTGTGTGTGTGTGTGTGTGTGTGTGTGTGTGTGTGTGATGGTGCGTTCCCTGATTGAATTCCGTCTCAAAGGACGGCCAATACGATAAAGTAGAGCGAAAATTACACTGTCACAAGGAAGTAGTCGTAGTGCCTTTCGTCGAGAATTAATTAAAGTTTGCCTTTTTTTTCCCCCGCCGACATTGGCGTTAAAATTAATTGGCTGCTATAGCGCCGCGGTGGCTGCTCAACTTACCCATCGCCCTCACGCGCGCGCGCGCACACACGCACACGCGCACACGCGCACACACACACACACACACACAAGGCTGCATGTGTGTGCTGCGACGGCACAAACACACACGGACGCACCCTATGCGAGGCCCCACAGAGAGGTCGCGCGGGCATAGTAGTACGGCTGCCCCCCAGCCGAGCGGTTCCGAAACGGATGGCCCCGTCGCTCTATCTCTGTCGCACTCATGGGCAGCGCGTAGTACCGTGGGAGTGCGAGAGAGACAGAGCGACGAAACGATCCGCCTCGGAACGGCTCGGCTGGGGGCGGACCCCTGGCCGCGGGGTCGCGGCGGCAGCGGCTAGGCTCCCCGCTGGCTGGCCACTCTGTGCCACACCTGACCGTTCGGTCGCCCTGTCTCTCTCGCACCCCTACGGTTACGCCCCATGGGTGCGACAGAGACAGAGCGACGAGGCGGTCCTTCAGGATCCCCTCGGCAGCGGCCAGGTTCCCATAGTTTGACCTCTGGGCGCGGTTACCGTGGAAGACAGGGAGAGGGGAGGGGGGGAAGGGGCACGGGGTAGAGTCCTGCCTGGACACAGTCCTCACGATTGTTCTGCTTGAATAATGTTATGTGTAACGGACGATGACAGTTATAGATTCGAGATTAGCAGCCCATCGTGACCGCGGCGGCCATCTCCGTCTCGCTCGCACCGCTGCCCCCTGGCGGCGCACAGTGGGCCAGATGACCGGCGCAGGTGGCGCCGAAACTCTAGACGCGTTTCGAGCTCTAGAGTCGCTGAATGGGACGCGAACTGAGCGCGTGACCCCACCGATGGATTCCTCGTTCGGAGAGCAATCCATTGGTGGCGTCACACGTTCGGTTTGAGCCCCGTTTAGCGACTTTGGGGCTCAAAACCCGTCCGGGATTTTGACCGCCTGCACCGGTCTTCTGGCCCACTGTGCGGCGTCGCTCCGTTTCTCTCCGTCTCGTTGACTCCGAGAAGGGCACGGCCCATTCATTGATTCTGCGATTCATTCATTTGGATTCATTTGGATGAGGCAGCAGCAAGGAAGGAGGAGGAGGAGGAGGAGGAAGAGGAGGAGGAGGAGGAGGAGGAGGAGGAGGAGGAGGAAAAGAAGAAGGAGAAGGAGTAGGAGAAAGGGAAAGGGGGATTATGCGACTAAGGGGCACACTGGCAACCCGGTGCGCATAGAGACGCGTCTCTCAGATGAAAATCGAGAAGATAAAAAAGTAGAGAAGAAGCAGCGGAAGGAGAGAAAGAACAACTCGCGGTAGTATAGAAAAAACGGTCGGGTAAAGATGAATGGTTGTGATTGAGATGCTCCTCGGCATCGGGAAAGGAGATAACAAAAAAAAATGAAGGATGCTTCCGCACGCCTCGTGCTGCGCGCGGGCTTGGCAATGACATGTTGGCTCGCCACGCCACGCCCCACCCGCGCCACGCTGCCATGGTCTCGTACCTCTGTCTCTCTCGCACCCCTGCGGAACGCCTCATGGGTGCGAGAGAGACAGAACGGGGAAACGCCCGTCAGTGTGCCCCGTCAGGAGTCAGCAGAACTCCTCTGGTGCGACCACTTCAAGGGTCGGACCATCGCACTAAGAAAACCTCACAAACTATTTTAGGCCTTACAAAGAAAAGCAGCTTCTTATAACACAGTATTTTGAGCCTGCATAAGCTTAATAGAAAATACTTCTTAATTTACGAACTAATTCTTCGTATAACAAAGTAAAATAGTTTGTATTATCTTCGCACGGTTTTAAGCGTGCGGACCGCGCCACACTAGTCACGCCCCACGGTACTAGACCACACCGGCGTCGAACGGAACGTGTGGCCCCGCCAACGGATTCCTTGTTCGGAGAGCAATTCATTGGTGAGGTCACACGTTCGGTGGGAGTCCTCTTGAGCGACTGTGGTGCTCAAAACGCGTCGAGAGTTTTAGCCGCCTGTACGCCGGTCCTCTGGCACACTGTGCGCCTCGAAGACCTCAACGCAGGAGCGAGCCCAGGACACCCGATTGCGGGCTGTCCCCTCGGATCATCTGCAGGCCCGTGGCGGGTGACGCGCACTTAGTGTGAAATGTCAAAGAACTCTGTGGCCGTGGCAGAGCGGTGGCAAGAGTGCCTCCTCGCATCACGCTGCACCTGCAACATTGTTTTAGCACCGCACCTCCTCTGTCTGTCCGTCCGTCCGTCCGTCTGTCTGTCTGTCTGTCTGTCTGTCTGTCCGTCTGTCCGTCTGTCCGTCTGTCTGTCTGTCTGCAATCCTTTCCTTATTCCATAATCTAGATCAAACGCGGGCGCCGCGAACCATTTAGGCAACTGTTACATTGTGTGCGTGTGTGTGTGTGTGTGTGTGTGTGTGTGAGAGAGAGAGAGAGAGAGAGAGAGAGAGAGAGAGAGAGAGAGAGAGAGAGAGAGAGACAGACGCCACCCGACCCAGTAAAAATTAAGATACGTTCCCCGTCTAACGATGAGGGCTGGGCGGCGCTGGGTGCATCCTGGACGAGAGACGAGTCGGTCCAGTTTCAGAATCAGCACTTTCGCACACACACACACACACACACACACACACACACACACGTGCGTTATAACAACACCCGATGCCGCGGTCATAAACACACACACGAAAGGTGTACTACAAGAGTTGACGCGGCGGAGAGAACTGAGAATTGAAAAGGGTGGGGGGCACGGACGGAATAGCCACTTGAGCGGGCTAGAGTAACAATGAGGAAGTGGGTACTTGGTGTTTGTGTGTGTGTGTGTGTGTGTGTGTGTGTGTGTGCACATGTGTGTGTGTCTGGGCGTGTGCGTATGTCTGTGTAAATGTAAAACGCGCCGCGAGTGCGCGCCATACAGTAAACTGAGCCAGACGCCATTTTATTTTTCTGTCCCTCGTCCTACACTCACTTAGGGAAATGAACAACAGCGAGTGCGTATTCTATACTCACTAAGACTACCGGTATTGCGTTTTCGAATGGAAGGAAAGGAAAGGTCGTGGGATGGATGCTGCTGCTGCTGCCGCACAGTGGGCCAGATGACCGGTGGAGGCGGTCAGAATCACGAACGGGTTTCGAGCTCCAGCGTCGCTGAATGGAACTCGAACCGAACGTTTGACCCCACCAATGAATTTTTCTCGTTCGGAGAGCAGTCCATCACTGTTAAAAAAATTCTCAAAATTCAGACCAATTTTGTTAGACTATGCTGTCTGAATCTCGATTCAGACTTTTTTCTGAAAAATCGGAGTGCTTGTCTGTGTTTTTGGACCCTCTGTATGAAAGCTCGGTTCAGACTTGGAGTGTCTGAATATTCGCACTTTATTCTCAAATTTCAGATGAACTACGTCAGACTTGGAGTCTGAATTTCCGTTTCATACGATTTTCTGAAAAATTGACAAAACAAAAGAGAGCAGTATACAACTTCCGTCTCACCTTATGCTGGGTTAACTGATAATCAGTCCTTGCAGTCAAAATAATGTGACTTCCTCTCTGGGACTTCAGAGGAAACGAAAGTATTTGTTTGTCCGCCAGATGGCGCAGGTGGCAGTCAAAAAGCTTGCTGCTGTTAAAAAGGCTCCTCCTGATAATTATTCAATTATTTGAACTCAAAATACATAACACTTCACCAGCTATGATGAAAGACATGCTCCCTTGCCAGATTTATCTCAGTACTAAGAGTACGAGTTGAACAATTGACATTTGTATTTACCTCTCGCGGGAGGCTCCGTGTCGCCATTCCCTTGGGTGCATCAGGCCAGCTCCTGTCTAAGTAAGGGAGAAGTTCCCTTAGGGAACATTTTTTCCCTTCAAATATTTTTTTGCTGAGCCGCTCTCCTTAGGAGCATGCCTCTCTAATATAGTTCATAAGTCTTTATCATCTTCAGAACGAAATAACTCAAAAAATACTAATTCAGACCTGTTGTCTAAATTCTCGGGTCAAAATGCTATGGTCTGAATTTTCAGGCAGCATGTTTCTGAAAATATTGGTCTGAAAATTCAGAGTGCCTTATGCTAAAAAAACTTCAGTTCATTTAGTCTGAATTTTCAGATATTTTTTTTAACAGTGATTGGTGCGGTCACACGTTTGGTTCGAGTCCCATTTAGCGACTCTGGAGCTCAAAACGCGTCTAGAGTTTTGGCCGCCTGCGCCGCGGTCTTCCGGCCCACCGTGTGTGCCGCCGAGACAGGTGTGTTTGAGAAGCAGACCTTGATTTATCGAGGACCTAGCCGGAATTAGGTATTCCTCCCACATCGATATCGGCGACCCGTCCGCACAGTGGGCCTGTCTGCGCTGCGTGGCCACGCGGTGGGCTGTGTGTGTAATTACCGTGGCGTAAATTGATGATTAATTAATCTACAGTGCAGTTAGGGCCGCGGGCGCCGCCGGACCAAACCACACACACTCATTTTTGTTTCTCTAACTCGTGTAAGTGTGCGTGTGTTTTCGAAGAGAGAGACATAGAGCCGGAGAGAGAGGGGGAGAGAAAGAGAGAGAGAGAGAGAGAGAGAGAGAGAGAGAGAGAGAGAGAGAGAGAGAGAGAGAGAGAGAGAGAGAGAGAGAGAGAGAGAGAGAGAGAGAGAGAGAGAGAGAGAGAGAGAGAGAGAGAGAGAGGGAGAGAGAGAGGGGGGGGCTCTAGTACGTGTTTGATTCAAGCAACAAGCGAGTCGTCTTGGTGACGACTGTAGCGCGCGTCTTGTGGGGCGCGACGTTTATGGCAGACGTGTGAGAACGGGGCTGCGGTTTAGTACTGTCACTGTACAAACAAGGCGCAATGACCATCCGACGCGGACCCGCTTGTTAAGACCACCCTCTTCCGCCGTTCCGTCGTGTGATACTGAAGGCGGCGGTGGGTACTGTTCTGTCGCTGGCCCTTGTTCTTGTCGTGGGATCGAGGCTCTGCACAGTGGGCCGGAAGACCGGGGGAGGCGGTCAAAATCCCAGACGCGTTTTGAGCTCCAGAGTCACCAAACATGACTCGAACCGAAGGTCGGGGGAGTCTTGGCCCCCTGCACCGCTCTTCTGACCCACTGTGCGCTGGCGGCTGGCGTCGGTGTTGGAGTGACGACGTGAACTTTGGTGGTGTGGCGCGAAAATGCCTTGCCTTGCAACATCAACTAGAGAGAAAATGCTAAATAGTGTTGCAGGGCATGTCTCTGTCCCTCAACACGTGCCCTGACGACGACGACGACGACGACGACGACAACAACAACAACAAAAACAACAAGAACAACAACAACAACAACAACTGCAGCGGCAGGGCAACAACAACAACTAGCGAGAACTCGAAACGAGGCTGTGAGTCGTGAACGCCGTGTTTCCACTTCCTGACGTGACGAGCGACCCTAATGCATGTCATTAAAGAAAGCGCTACTTGAAATCGAATTATTGTCGCTCGAGCGCAGCACTGCCAGCCAAGCAAAGGCGCAATGATGCAGCGCTCAAAACTTTCAACGAAGCATTTCAACCAAAGGTAAGGAACAAACTAGTTAGTTCGTAAATTAGGAAGTCTTCTCTGTCAGCTTATGCAGGCTCGAAATAATTGGTAGTGACGAGCTATTTTCTTGGTGAGGTGCACCGGCGCGAGGGTAGATAGCAGCGCACCAAGGGGTCCCCCACTTAAACAATCTGCCTGCAGGAGACGATCCCACAATCTTGCGCCAGGAACGCCTGTAAGTAGTCAAAAAGCGCGACAAAATCACACAGAATTCACAACAATCGGACACAATCAAACAATCTGTGTAGCAAAATTTTGAGTGAGAGACCCCTCGCAGCGCGCAGTGGTGGGCTTTTGCGCTCCAGAGTCGCTAAATGGGATTCGAATCGAACGTGTGACCCAGCCAATCGATTGCTCTCCGAACGCGGAATCCATTGGTGGAGGCACACGTTTGGTTCGAATCCCATTCAGCGACTCTGCAGCTAAAAACGCGTCTTGAGTGCCAACCCCCTTACCAAAAACGGAAGGGAGATTTTAGTGTGTTCGGTCGCACTCTTTTCAACCTTGTTTCGCACTGGTTCCGGCAGTGCGAAGTTGATAGGAAAAGGTTTCATTTTTCGCACCGATTTCCGCCCTCCACCTGGTGCGACTTCAGTGCGAACTTAGTGCGACCGCCGCGAAAAAGGGTCGCCGAGACGGGCCTCGAACCGAGACTTTATGGCCACTGCCAATGTCTTTTATCCATTACACCACGAGTTCGCTCTGCGAGACGGTGAGGCGGGGAGCGGTGTGACTCTCCAGCCAGCGAGCTGGTGACTCGCCACGCTGCCGCTGGTACGATGGCAAGCGATTCAGCTGTCAAGTGGTTTTCACGCCGCTTTCTATCATCGCATTGTCATTTCGACTCTTGCTGCCGAGGGCTCATATTCATCAAATATTCGTTTAATGGTAAATATGTTCTAACGTGTTCACCCCGAAATTCAAACAACAAAGTTTTCAAAAGATTCAGATTAGTTCATACTTGAATATTAAATTTATTATTAAACAAGAAATTTGAGGCAATCATCTCAAAGTTTCAACTGATTCGCAATCCTAAACAACTAAAAACTAATAGTCAGGTCAGCAACTTGACTGTTAAACTTCGCTTATTTTGAACTCGTATTGGTCAGAGGTGTGCTTCCAACCCAACCAATGCGAATTGGTGAGAAGAAAGTGCGAACAGTGCGAAGTGCGATCTTAGGTGGACCGAATTCGCACCGGACGCACCAATTTCGCACAGTTCCTCCTGGGTCATACTTTTGGCACACTGGCTGTCGGAAGGAAAGTGCGAAGGTCGCACTGAAGTCTACTAAATCAGCACTGTGGCACACCGATGCACACTGATATCCTACTGGTTCCACACTCTTTTCGTACTTTCATTTTGGTAAGGGCCGCCTGTGCCGGTCCTCTGGCCGACTGTGCGGGGTCGAAAGGCAACTGATGCACCTTCTCGATCGAAGACCACGGGGTCCCTCGCCGATATTAATGACGGCACCTGCACAGCAGCAGGCTCATTCTGAAGAGCAGTGCCGTCGCTCTGTCTCTCTCGCTCTCGTGGAAGCGACCCGCGCGAGAGAGACAGAGCGACACAAGCGTACTGTTCGGAACACGGGCTTCGGGCTGCTTCTCGGAAGCGAACGCCACGCACGGTCAAATGTGTCGCGGCGGGAGGCGCGGATCATGTTTTCAACAACAACAAAAACAGTAAAACAAACAAAAAATCTGCGCGCGCGGCGCGCAAGTAAGCATACAACTACCACTACTATGTACCTGCGCACTTGCGTCCGGACCATATGAATGAGCAGCGAATCGCAGTGATTTATGCGCCGGGGTGTGCGAAGCGGCGCGGCGCACAGTGGGTCCGAAGACCGTTGCGGCAGCCAAAATCAAAGACGCGTTTTGAGCGCCAGAGTCGCTAAAT